>KZ807174.1:295896-319625 GCA_000696205.2 Oncopeltus fasciatus | reverse complement strand
ACATTTAAATTCAATAATTTTAAATTTAAATTAAGAAAAATATTTAAAAAGTTTTTTTTACAAGAAATGCAAGGGAGTTAGAATCCAGGCATGTATGCTGACCACTGCAGTGGTCCGATGGTCAACATATTTTCCAGAAAAGCTGGAGACCCGGGTTCGAGTCCCGGCTTGAGATAGTTAGATTTTTATTTATTTTAACTCCCTTCCATTTCTCGTATAAAATTTAACAAAGGATTACATTCCACAACTAATTTTTTTTAAATTAAATAGTTTATTTCAAGATTTATTTGTATGTCTAAATTGAGAGTATATATATATATGCAATTCTAATTCTAATTAAATTCTAATGTTTTTGTAAATTGATGAGGGTATTTGCTGTTTTAAATTAAACGAGGGGGAAGGTTAGTTTACAGGGAAACCTACCTGAATTATACATATACAGGGGAGTAGCATCATCTCTCGATTATAGCACATTTGCATATGTGATATTTCTAAGACTCAGAGCGCTAAAGTTTACATAACAACATTGTGGGAGAGACCTTGTTTGACCTTTGTTTGACACTCAAATTGAGTAATTGTCAATAACTTGATTATTGTTAGAGTTATGAGAGAGATAAGACAAAATGTTATCATCCCATTCATGTATTGCAAAATTAGAACATAAGGGGCATAACAAGGATTTTATTTAAAATAAACTAAGGATGGTGGATCGCCCAGATTTATCGAGATCGGATTTGCGTAACTGTTTTAAGTGTTTTATTGCCTTTTTACATTATATTAGACTGACTTTTTTTTTATAAATATTAATTTTATTTGTGTTTTATAATCCCACGTAAATTTAAATCAATTAATGCAAGGGAATAGAATAAAAAATTTAACTGTCCCAGCCAGGGCTCGAACCTGGATCTCCTGCTTTCCGGGCTGGTATGTTTCCATTATACTTCCGGGACGAGCTAGATAACTTATTTAATTAATGGGAATTTAATAAGTTATCTGGTTCTCCCGGTAGCGTAAGTGGATAACGCGCTTGCCAGGTTAGCAGGTGATCCAGGTTCGAGCCCTGGCTGGGACAGTTAGATTTTTTATTCTATTCTCTTGCATTAATTGACTTGTTTTTATATTTACAACACGATTGTATGTTAGGATATAAATTCTACAATATTCAAAGCAAGTATTGTGTTGCCCACTTCTTAGGGACTTCAGAAAAATTAAATATTTATCATTAATTGTTATATTCAAGACCTTAATGAAAGTTACATATTAAAATAAAATCCAATTAATTAAAAGTGGAGGAATAGTTGATTTAACTAATCCGAAAGTGAGTGATTCGAAAGAAAAAAAATGAGAAGTCTACTCAACAAATCAAGCTCTCTCTTTCTATCTCTCTCTCTATATGTGTGTGTGTGAGTGTGTGCAAACTAGAAATATGTAATTTTTTTAAAAAGCCCTCTGGGAAGGTTCGCACTACTTTAATTAGTGTAGGATTTAACTATATAATATATACATTCCAAGCTGATACTCTGACGTTAAGACATGTTAGATCCATATCAGCGAGATGCATAGCTTGGTGTGTCTCTGATCTATTGGCGAGGATATTGAATAAGCATACATAATACTTGATAGCAGAAATAATTTAGTTGAGGTTTTTTTTTAGAAACCTCTGCTTTGATACGAGCCTTGCCTGACGTTACACTGTGCAATATGATTTTGGTCAGTTAAAGGGGTGAATGAAATATCTAACGTTAATTTTTGCAGGAAGAAGGTGAGGAGTAAGTCTAAGGCACGAGAGATAGACATGAGAAGACTTATCATACCTTCTATTATCCGTCTTCATTAGTAGACCTTATCGCTGACAAAGCGACCGTTATAGCTAAACGACTCTTATACCTGACGCATCTGACCAACCCACAGAATACAAACGCAGTTGAGTACAGACAAAAAAAAAAACAATGAAGACTGATAATAGAAGGTATGATAGTTCTATATTCACTGGTAGTGATAATAACCCT
This sequence comes from Oncopeltus fasciatus, assembly GCA_000696205.2. Classification (NCBI taxonomy): domain Eukaryota; kingdom Metazoa; phylum Arthropoda; class Insecta; order Hemiptera; family Lygaeidae; genus Oncopeltus; species Oncopeltus fasciatus. The sequence continues at coordinate 317,616 of KZ807174.1, read as the reverse complement.
TTAGATTATTTACATGAGGAGACTTGTTGAGGTTTCAGATACGTGTCGGGGAACACTGAGTTCCTCAACTTCTTGTACGCTGTAACAGCCAAGGACACCTACCGTCCAGGAGACTGATGACCTGCGATATCTCAGACTTGTAGGTGAGGAATGTCAGAAGGAAGACCGAGCACTGGACGGCGGAGAGAAGCTCGTTCAGATTAACCAGGCCGATCTCCAGATCACCGTTGAGGATGTACAGGCGAGTACTCAAGCACTCTGATGCGAGAAGTAGCACTGTCATTAGGACCACGAGTCCGGAGAATGTGCGCTGTACTGCACCGACCAATCCTTCCCCAGGCCAGTGACCGAAGCACCTCACGAGAAAGAACTGTGAAAAAAGAACAGTTGTTATTTGCTGAGTTCAAGTACTCTCCACAGTTAACTAATCAGAACCTTCTACATTTCCGTCCATCACAATGCCATAACAAACTTGGACTTTAAACGCCTTCCTTTGATTTGCAATCATTTCCAGCGAACAACAAAAATCTGCCTAAGGTTAATAAAAAAATGCATTCAATCTTTGCTAAGGTGGTTTGTACTCTCCTAATTCTTATATGGTGTATTGTCATTAATGACATGCAAATAGAAACTCCAAATAAATCACAGGAGGCTTAAGAAGGGAAAATATGATACGGATGTGTTTATTGTCGACATACGGTACACTTGGGATCGTGGGTGTGACAACTGTTTCTTCCTGTCTTATTTTTCCCCATTCAATGAAAAATAACATTCGTTAAGATTAGATGATTTTTGTTGGGGTTCGGTCAAGGTAGATAAAAAAAAAAAGGGGGGGGTATTTGAAAAAAATTATCTGCCGACATTTCGGCTTAGATTGTAAGCCATCTTCAGGGCTATCATGAAGACGGGAGGGTTGTCAGTCATGTCGGACATCCCCTCTCGTCTTCATGATAGCCCTGAAGATGGCTTACAATGTAAGCCGAAACGTCGGCAGATAATTTTTTTTAAAAAATACACTATTTTTTTTTAATTTGTATTTTTTTTTTGGATCTACCTTGACCGAACCCCAACAAAAATTGCTAAAAATAATATCTACGGTAAAAAACGTTCCATTAATAAAAAAAGCTTTCCATTTGAATACTCGTTGGGTTTTTTTAATGACTCAGATAATGACTAGTGTGCAGCTGGGACTAGTCATTCGGGAGCATTCTCTGGGTCATTAAAAACAGAAGTTCAGCAGGATAAAAGCTAGCTATAAACGATGAGTATTGAATTTGGTAGCTGAATATTGTTGTTAGTAATGAGTATTAGCTCAAAATTTGATTACAGTAACCATTCGACCACTGTAATCCCCAGTAAGTCATAAACAGCTTCATAAATAAAAACAGCACCAAAGAAACCCCAATACACATAGAGAGCACAAGACTCCACTGCTTGTTACTCGACCTCTTTCACAACCAAAAAAAACATTCTCCCAATGGCAAAGTTACATGCTGCGGGATAACAAACTTATTGGTGAACCATCTTTATAGCTGTAGAAATGGGAACTGAACCAATAATGGGTCAAAAACCACTTCCCTCGATGACACATTTTGTCCAAATGTTTGTCAGGGAGACCTGAACTAGAAAGCACACCGCAAGAGTTTTTCTTAATGTAGCTTCAGTCTTCTACCGGTTACAGCACCGAGTGTTCTGCTTCAAAATAAAATACCAGACTCTCCTTAAAAGTCATGAGGATGGAAGTCACGGCTGGTGTACCACCGGGTGCCTTACTGAGCCCCTGCTATTCAATCTTGACTTCGCTTATTCGCTGATGTACTTATATAATTATGCAATGATATGCGCTGGAATGTAATTTTCTGAGGCTCCACGATGTGATTCCATCCTTGTTCCAGACTTGAAGGCTGTAGCGTCGACTGAAACGAAGGATTTAGCCTTCCTATGCTTTAACATTGCCGGTAGAAAGGCTTGAATACACTCGACTTGATGAATTTTATACATCAACACTCCTAGTTCCTAACCTAAAACTCCTAAAAACATTACCTTAGAGTACATCATAGCATGAGAACTATTTGGTAGGGGTCCAAAATAGACAACAGCAGACTAAAATTGCTTTTTCCTCTTATTAATTTCAGTCTATGAGAGCACATTGCAAGATGCATGCTGTGCAGTATGTAATTTCTAAAATAAATAAAATTAATTTCAATTAAAAATTCAAAATCTTTCTTCCGTTTTAAGTCATTTTGGACTTTTTAAAATTTTCCTGCCAACAAATATTAATAATCTGTGGCTTGTAAATAATTCACGGAGAATCATCGAATATTGGCATAAAAACGTCATTGGCTAGAGTTCCCCCTATTGTAGCACCGGGAATCGGCCTCTGGAAATATGATCATGTAGCAGCGATCTCAAAGTCACTAGGGATTACAAAGGCAATCTTAAATTTTTTTTTTTTTTATTTTTTTTTTTTAAATNAGCAAACAGCGCCTCACCCTTCTACGTCTAATTTCCCCCTGAACCTCCCTCGTTAGCCAAAGCCACCCCTAAGATTAACCTATTATCCTGTCGTGCGGGAATGAAGCATTATATTTGTCATTTGCTAATTGGAAAGAGAGTTTCCAATTACTCGTCCATCTCTCAGATGTAATGCCTCTGGTATCCTTTCTCTTACCACTGTCCGAGTGTGGACTATCTGCTTTAAAATGTATTAGAAAATGTATATAAAAATAACTATAAATTCACTAATAAAGCATCTTCTATTGTTTAACAATAATATCTTATATGAATTGTGAAAATAGCACTACACATAGTGCTGAAGTGTTATATATACCAAATGTGTATCTTTTCTACCAAAAGAATGAAATTCATATTATTAATAACTATTATTATATTACAATATTAAAAATAAAAACAATTTATGAAAAAAAAAACAAAAAAAAAACTTGGCTACAATATAGTAATTCTAAAGTTAGCAAGAAGGATCAACTCATTACTAATAATTACAACATTAAAAATTCTCTATGATATGTCATTTAATTTAAACTTCAAGGAACAAATATTACTATAAAATAAATTACATTTACATGTACTTTGCTATATAAATTTTAACCTAAAAATTTTTGTATTCAGTTTCAAGTTTTTATTAAACCATATATTCTCAATTTGTGTTACCTAGTTTTACCATTAATGAACTTATCAAACAGATTTGGGGGAAAAAAATCAAAATTCTGATAAGAGTTCTGACAGTAAAAGAAATAGGAATTAATTTCAGCAGATTTTCCGTGGAGCTCTTCATATTGGTACCATATGGTGGGACTTTAGATGTTTTCAACAGATCTTCTCCGTTCCTATTTAAAGCTACAAATAAAGTCTGTTTAAAATTACTCACACACACACACACATTTATTCATTGGAAAATATAACAATCCCATAATACATCTCAATGAACATAAATAACACAGGTGAACACATTTTTGTAGAGTTAGATCTGACACTGTTTTTTCAATAATTCTTGGCGTCTGAATCTGAGAATAACCTCAGATTTTGTCTATTGCGTCAACTTTTTAAACTACAGGATATCCTCAGAAATCATAAAAATCATGCATTTAAAATAACATAAAGCAAAAACGAACCAAATATACAGTTTACAGAACATTTAATGTAAGTTAAATCGAGTTCATACATATTAAAAGTGTTTAATTAATGAACAGTACTTAAAAATTTAGATAAAAATTTGCGTTTGTAGCTTTTTCTGGAGTGTTTAGTTTGTGTCAATTCGCGCTTGATGCTCCAACAACAGTCAGCCATCATATGTACGTCCTATCTACCTTTATACCTATTTTATAGAAAACAGCTAAAAAATCTAACTCCACAGAAATTGAGTTTCAAATTGTTTCCCAGTGTCATTTAACTTATAGAGACAGTACCCTGTCTCTTAGTGTAGTATTATTATTGCATTATTTTTGTTTAAAAAAAAAAAAAACCGTTTGTATTTTTTTTATTGCTGTTCCACTTGTCTGAATAGTATTGTTTTCCATTTGTATATTATTTATTTACTCTGTCTATTAGTTGTTATTACTTGCGTGCTAAGCAACCCGCCATATTGATGAGATACATCTGTCTACTGACTGAAGGAACATCTACAGAAAATCATAAGTTCTTCACAGCCGACCAATCAGCTTCAAGAGACACGAGATTATCTTTTATCCATTGTGTGTATGTATAAATGCAGAGAAACTCTATGAGTGTCTAAAGATTCCTCGTATGTAATTCTTAATTCAAGAGATATCTGTAAGAATATACAAAATTTTACTATTTATGATAAAAGCATATTTGAGAAGAAAGAGGAAATAGTCGGGGATCAGTCAAAGGTTTATTATTAAATAAAGACATATTGGTGAACCAATATGATTTTATTTTTGCCAACGTTTCGCCCTGAATTTCAGATCAACTTCAGGGCTATAGAGATAACGAAGGTAGGGAGTCACGAATTGCATGTTCCAACCCATGGTTGCTAGCGTACTGGCATATTTGAGAATTTCCTTATCAGAAATACTAAATTTATAGTAATGCTCCCATTGGTTCTCAGTTCCCACGTCAGTCGGATCTTTCTTTTATTACTCCAGGTAATGTCAAAAACAACTGAATCAAATTCAATGAAATTTTGGAGATACTATCATCACCCATTAATGACCAATTAAGTGTTTAAAAGGTTATTACTAATTATAATCATTAAATAGTCTAATGTTGACCTAATCAACTAATAATTATGATTATATTGAGATTGAGCGTCCTAAGATCATGATAATTAAGTTTTAAAAACTATGAGCCTCATTTTCACTTTATTACATGTAATGTTGAAGTTAAACACTGTCACTTTTCGAGCTTCTTTGATAGTGAAACAATAAATTTTGGCCAATGAGAAGTTTTGTTTTAATAACAATTTCTCTGCAAGTTCATATTGTCTATGCTCATGCATTTTTAGTTTTTTAAAATGAAATGTGATTTTGTTTTTACTCAACTTTAGTTTAAGATAAGGAGAGGATTGTCAGGAATCTTAAGAAATAAAAATGATTTGAAATAAAAAAAGATTTTAAATTTTTCCAACGTTTCGGCCCAAATTTCAGAACTTCATCAGGGCCGATTGGGTGACTGGAAGAAAGAGACTCCTGGTTTACGGTAACTAAATTATGACTAAATCATTTTCTCCCTATTACTCCATTGGCCCTGATGAAGTCCTGAAATTTAGAGTAAAACGTTGGAACGAATCCCAGACTAGCATCTCCTCACAATGCTCGACGGTTACTAGTTATACCCTAATTGATTTATTTTAACATTTTTATGTTCTTTTCAAGTTCCATTTTTAATTATAGCTTGTGACTGAAAGATACGTTAAACAAACAATTCATTTTAAAGAAACTATTCTCCAATTTCAATTTTCTATCTAAATTCATCGTAAATCAACGTTTTCATCGTTACTCCTCAATATTTGGAATTCCAAAGTTAGAACTGATTTTTTTTTTAAATGATGAATTTGAAATTTAAGCCTTTTTTTTCATATTTAATAAATCTGAATTTATTACATTTTGTTATTAACATCTTGTAATTTGATGACAGTGAAAAATTACAATAAAAAATTATAAAAGAAAGCAATTAAAAAGAACAATAAAATAAATAAGTGAACATCACTGGGCAGAGAGAAGTGACCCGTGGATCCCACTCCTAATAAGTTTATGCATTGAGGCCCAGGAGGTCGCGAAGCCATCTCCGTTTTAGTCGCCGGGGAGGATTGTGAGGATTGGAGTCCGACGACAGGGATTGGGCAAATGGATTGGGATGAAATTGGAGTTTACTATGGAAGAGTTTGAAGCGGGTGGAGATAAGGTCTTTGACAAAAGGAATATTAAAGTCGTGATGGAGGGTAGAGTTGGACACATATGGTAATATGGAGAGTTAGCAATTATTCTGAGCATTTTGGACTGAAAGGATTGTATTCGTTGGATATTGGAAGGCTTAGACGTATTATGGTCTTGTAGATGGTCAGTTTGTTTTCTATTGTGAGCTGTGAGCGCCTATTTATAAGGCTGTATAAGAGTTCTTGGCGTCTGTTGAGTTCTTGTCGCTTGATTTCAGTATGCTCAATCCAGTTGAGTCGTGAGTCAAAGTGGAACCCAAGGTAACGGACTGAATCAGAGAGAGTTATAGTTACGTCATTGAAATGTAACATCATTATATATTTTCTTAGCTGAAATTTACCGGCACGCATTTGAGCTTGTTCTAAAAATAATAATTATTATTTCTATTCTTATGCCTAAAATTTTCATAACATTTTTTTTATTTATAGAAATTGTCAATTTCAATCGAGTTTTAACATATAGTACAAAAAAAAAATTAAAAAAAAAAAAGTAAGCGTCCGAAACGCTGGTGAGATTTTAAAAACTATAATATTGGAAGTATTTTTGAAGGATTTTTTTTTTTAAATTTGAACTATTGAAAACTCCATTGAAGGATGTCCTGAACATTAATGAGCAGCCTATTAACAAATAATTACTCGTGGAAGGATGTCAGGATGTTGGAGGCGGCTCCTACCTCGTTTCCTTTCAATGATTAAGAAGATTAGACCTAAGCTTCCGCTAAGCTAATAGCCTTTTTTCCCGTTCTTCGTAAAGCTCAGTGAAGACCAAGCCTCTGTCAGGGAGTATTGACGGTAATAAGCTAGGAGTAGGCGTTAGTTTCGTCCTGAATTTATCTGGCGGAATTAAGTCTGAATAACCTGGGCTTCAAAATGTATTTTCAATTTTACTGGGACAGATGCCGTAGTAGTCCTTGAATATATTGCCCAGCTGTACAGGATATATCCCCCACCCATTTCATGCTGTGCCACTTAGTGTCTCCCTCTGTCGGCAGACTTAGCGTTACTGATAGCAGGAATCACCGTCAACATAACTAGGTATTGTTATATGCCCGTAGTCTGTAATTCTTATGTCATTAAATATTACACTGTATATATCTATGTGAGTGTGTGTGTATGTTTGTATAATTATAATTATGACCACTGCTTCTTTTATCTGAACCATAAACTTCAATATATTTTAAAGATTATTATTGTAAAGAATAAAAAATAAGCAAGTCACACAGCAGCTGTATGAACTATGAATATTTCCCATGTTACATTCAGTTGTACATAAATCAAAGCAAATGAATCAGACCTCATTAATGGGGAAATGGCATGAGAGAAAATTAAATACCTCGAACTGCGACTCTATACTGTTCGGGAATGTAGAGTGAGGATACTCAGCCATAATAGTTACATTAATAAATATCTTCAATAAGTGTTTTTCGTGAAAATGTTGTAGAACATGAATGTATAAAACTTAAATTTAATACCTTTTATATATTATCAAATGTTCTGCAATTCAATAAAAATAAAAAATTAAAAAATATGTCAATTATTAGATGATTTTAGTTGGGATTTGGTCAAGGTATTGTATTATCTTTAAAAAATGTATTTTATGTATTACATTAAAATAATGTATTTTTTTAAAAGATTATCTGCCAACGTTTCGGTTTACATTGTAAGCCATCTTCAGAATAGTCATGGAAATGTGAACTTGTGGACAGGACGTCCTCTCTCGTCTTCATAATAGCCCTGAAGATGGCTTACAATGTAAGCCGAAGCGTTGGCAGATAATCTTTAAAAAAAAATACATTTTTATAAATTTGTATTTTTTTTTTAATCTACCTTGACCGAACCCCAACTAAAATCATCTAATAATAATATCTACTGTAAAAAAAAAATTCTCCTTTTAATATGTCAATATATAAATTTCGGTCTCGCTCTAAATACATCCTCCTCCATATCTGCTTTCAACATTATATAAATTTATTCAAAACTCCTTTATACCGAATTTGGTTTGTACATTTACGCCCAACTCTCGAAATTACACTCTTAAATAAATTTTATGATTTTCGTTGTTTTTTTTTTTTTGTTCACAACTTTTTAAGCAATATAAATGACATAAAATCAATTAATACACCCTATTTGTTCTATTTTTATTAGCTCTAATATTTACGTAAATTTTAAATTTATTTTCTCCACTAATCCCTGTACTTTTTCGACCAATTTTATCCATTAACGAACTAAGTTGACGGTTAGTAAGAAGGAGATTGATTGCAGAAATTGATTTTTTTTAAATTCAAATACTGAAGTTGGAGCGCGTAGAGACAAAGACAGTGGGAGTAGACTCATCCTGCTTCTCGAAAAATTATATATCCTTTATCGGAATGTATATTTGAGGATTCCTGAGGCAGTTATAGATCTCTGAGGTCTGCCCAAACACACATTAGTACCTCATGAGGTAACAGAGCTCACAGAGATCTATGTAGCTGATATATATACAAAATTTTAAACTTTTTTTTTTAGCTTTTCTATTATAGGTTGCATGAAGAACAGTTGAAATTTTGTAAAAGTCCCTTTATACTGATACCAACATGAACATAATCGTTAAAAAAATATTTTATCAACCAAAAAATATCTGACATCCTTTTTAGAATAAAGAATAGTGTTCGTTGAAACAATTTTGTATAATTATTTACCGAATAAATCCATGCTAAAGATAACCTTAAAACTATGCAGAATGAAAATAATTGAAAATAAACTTTACAGCAAAAAATAATCTACTATAATCATATTTTTAAAATGACATTTAGGAAAGTTATAAGTTTTTATTGATTATTATTTTATGGGAAAGTAATCTCAACTACTTGTACCCAAAAGAGATTATGTTAAAACATTTATTATTCCAAAAATTAAAATAAATTTTAATAATGTCTATTGATAGGTCTACCTGAGGCCAGTTTGTTGGTTTCATGTTATCAGTAGTTCTGAGAGCTACCTTCTAGAGTCTTGACGAGAGATAGGTCGCAACAAAATATGAATGGACAAGGAGTTGTAACGCCCGCTATTCAAATGTTAATGGCACCTTAGAGAGGATAAGTAGTCCTCAGCCATTTGGATAATCCTTCATTTAATATTCCAAAACGCTCAGTCTTCTACGTTCGACAGAACCAATTACATAGATAAAAGTGTAGATACAACCCTTCTTTTCCACGTTAGTGAAATACATTTTTCAAAATGGTCTCAGCTTAGTGTAATTATTATCATCGCTTCCACTTATTCGGAAACGACCATTTGAAATTAATTTTTAATACAACTCATTACAGGAAAACTCCTACATCAAGTTGAACTAAAAGTTGCAAAAAACCTCTCCGCCATTAAGAAACGTCCATCGTAAATATCCACATTTGCATAAGACAGCATTTTTTATTGTATAAAAATAGTTCTTTTTTCTGAATTTTTAATATATTTTAACAGATTTTTGTAGGGAATAAAGAAAAAGTTGCGTTGGGTGTAAAATATAATTTTATAGCACTTATATTTTATAATTAATTTAAAAAAAAAAAGAAAAAAAAGCATATTAAAGAAGATTATGACCAAAATTTACATATTGAAATTTTTATTTTTATTTGATTCACAACAAAATATGAAGAATATAATAGGAATAACAAGTATAAAAATGGATTAAAAGGAGAAAATTAATTTAAAATTTACGTTAATATTTGAGGTTATAAAAAAATTCACAGAATAAAATGGGTGTTAAAAATAATTTTATATCATTTATTTTGCANTATTTATTAATTATATTCTGTAAGATAGTACATACATCTTGTAATTTGCTCTATGACTTAGAGCTACAATGACATGAGGGGCCATTGCCGCAACTCCAAGGATCATAAAAACTGGGAAAAAAAAATCAAAGAACATATTTAAGAATGTAATTTCGAGAGTTGGGTGCCTACCTTATTTTTAAAATGTACAAACCAAATTTTGTATCTAGGCTTCTTATTGAAGAGTTTTGAATGAATTCATATATGGTTAAAATCAGATGTGGAGAAGGATGTATTTAGAGTAAAACCGAAATTTATATATTGACATCTTTTTTTTAAAGTGAATCACAAAAAAATTTGAAGTATATAAAAGTTAAAAAATTTACTTACTAAATGTTTTTTGGCTGAAGCTAGGTCAAGATAGATCTAAAAAAAATACAAATTAAAAAAAAAAAAAGTATTTTAAAAATTATCTGCCAACGTTTCGGCTTACATTGTAAGCCATCTTCAGGGATGTTGAAATACATTGTCATAAGGATAAAAAAAAAATTAAATTAATTACAATATTATAATATAGGATTGCCATAACTAAATCTAATCAAAAATATGAATGTAGTAAAGTACGTAGAAAAATTAAAAATACAAAAAACAAACTACCAAAAAAATATAATTAACCACACCTACCTATCATGAAGGCAAGAGGAGACGTCGTGTCCCTAAGATCGCATTTTCATGACTAGGTAATTTTAAACTATCTGCCAACAGTTTAAGCCATCTTCAGGGCTGTTGAAATAAGATGTCATAAGATAATAAAAAATAAATATAATGATTTACAATATTATAATATAGGATTACCATAACTAAATGTAATGTGATATCAAAAGTATGAATGTAGTAAACTATGTAGAAAAATTTTAAATTATCTGCCAACGTTGAAAGATGGAAGGAAACTCCCTTCTCGAAAACTTCCACCATCCATTTGGTAGAACCTTTCTAGTCGTCCACACATCCATGATGAGGTTGTGGAGAGCCCTTATCAGTTCTTCTCCCCCATACATAAGAAGCTCCACAGGAAGATCATCCATTCCTGGTCCTTGTGACTCTTCTGCTTCAGGACATCCCTCCTTGACTTCCTAGTCGTCCACACACCCATGATGAGGTTGTGGAGACCCCTTATCAGTTCTTCTCCCCCATGCTTAACAAGCTCCAAAGAAAGATCATCGATTCCTGGTCATTGTGACTCTTCTGCTTCAGGACGTCCTTCCTCGACTTTTTCGTCGTTCGGTGGTTCAGCATCCTCACCTAATAGGATGGGTCGGAATACATCCTGCTATTTTCTCTGCTCTCTCCCATTCCTTAAAGTGGCCTCTCCACAAGCACAAGCTGGCCTCTTTTTAAACCAGAATGAGTCCCTTCAAGCAGTGTGTGATGGCTTGCCGTCTTCCGGCTCTCATTCACCTTGGTGCAAAATATACTCATATCTCCTTCTACTCGAAAGTGTTCTGATGAATGAATTAAACATTAAAAAATAAATAAACAATTTAAAAGTTTATTATTTATAAACAAACTTATAGTTCCATCTCTTTAAAAATTAAACAATTAACTTATACCCTTTTGTTATTTTCTACGCAAATAACTGTCAAAGAACAATTTAAGTTGAACAAAAAATTATGTTCCAAAATTATAATAAAATGTAAGTTTGTGTCGTAGGTGAATTTTGAAACACGCTTGTCGTGGAATAAATTGTAGCGTTCATGAAACATTTGGACTCTTAACTCAACGCCAACAAACCTAACCCAAATAGTGAACAAAACTATGCTGCCATCTGGCGAAAACTTTTGCAGTAATACCAAGAGTTTATAATAATTTGCAATAAATAAATATTGCGACTATAAATTGAAATAAAATGAATTCCATCTTTTATGTTAGACCAAAACTACACGAAGTATGCCTAACCTCGTTAAAATCGGTTCAGTAGTTTTGGAGCAAATCCCGGACAAATAATTTGACACGTAATATACACCAAATATGGCAGCATTATCTTCTCACTCATCGCTCCTGACGAAGGGCGAGAAGTCTCCCCAAAAACTTTACTTATAGTAATTTTTTCATTATGTGTGTTTAATTCACACTTTCTCCCTCCCGTTCTTATAATAACTTCAAGCAATAACTTTTACTAATTTCTGAACCGTTATAACTTAAATAGCAAAATTATTTAGGTGGAAATAAATCTTCATCTAATACTGTAATTAAAAAACTAGGAATAATTATTCCAGGCCACTGTATCCTCCAATATTTACCTTTTTATTATTTCCAGTCTGATATTTCGCTCCAGGGCATTAAAAGAAAAAAAAACTATTTAATTTCGGGAGAGGGTTATTTACGTTGCGTAATTATTAAAAATTACATGTCTAACGATATATTTACGTTAAAAATAACCCAATATTCCATCATATATATTAGTATGATTTTAGTCAATTATAATTTTATATAAGTAAAATACACAATCCTCCATAAAAATACTCGTGAAAATTTCAGTAGTAATCAGCAGAATTATTAATTGGAAATATAAAAATTATTTAGTAATATAAAATCAGATTTTATGAGATATTTTATTATTGATTAAGTGCATTCATGGTCGTTTTCTAGGGAGGAGACAAGTTGCTTTTAATAACAATTTAATTTATAAAACCTTTTTATAGAAATATTTTTTCACCAGCGAAGACGAGGGTGAAATATAATTATAAAAGTAATTTTTGACTTCCATGGAATGTAACCTTATAATATAACCGTAATGTTCCTTATTTTTTACGAAAGTTATTATTTTAAACTGTTTTTTTCAACACACTAATTCTCATTATATTTCACATATTTTTTTATGAATTTTTTCATTATTAATTTAAATCAACTATTGATTTTAATGTAAATAATAAATTAGAATCCTAACATATACAATTCTAAAGTGATTTTGGGAATCGAATCTATAAATTAACTTGATATAATTAATTAGTTTCCTATTAATTATGAATTTGACTTTTACTTATTTATTAATATAACTTTCGAATTTGATCAAAGTATGAAACAGTCTATATTCTGAAAATATAGACCTATCAGAAAACGATTTTAAAAATTTTCCTTACTTTGTCCCAGACTCAAAGTAAACTCTAAGGAAAAATGACAGATAAAAATATTCCATCTCATCCTGAAGATAAATAGAATAAGGAATGAACGGATCCCTTCGTTGGAAATTCCTAAATATATATATTACATTTTCTTTATTTATAGGTGAAATATATTTAGGGATTTTCTTCGCCATCCATCCTCTTCTCGTGCTAAGCCGATTTGTAATGCCCACGCTAAGTCTTCTTTCCAAGCTTCTGTGTCCGGCACTAATCCAACATGGGAGAGCCAATGAGATTTTCCAAGAGAGCCTATTCGATGAGGATTATTCATCCAGCCACACGTAATTTGTTGTATGGCGGTATTCGCAGACCCCACTAAACAACCTTATACATAAATGAGAATGGAATTCTGCCTACTAATGGCAACTAGTATAATAATAATAAATATAAATATATTTTCGAACAAGGGATATGTCTGTATTGTAAATATTTGTAATAAAAGTGTAATAAAAACGTTGCCCGACTACTAGTGTCAGCCAGTCGATCTGATGAGGGCACTGCGACCTACCTTAGTACCCTGGGTCTCTCCAGAGATGGCATAGTAGTCGCGTGGATGTCGTCGTAACCATGAATATGTATATACATGTGTTTTTGTGTATATAATTTGTACCATTTGAAAATTTTAAATTGATTAAAACTAAACTCAGTATTAATCTTCTTTTTTTTCGAATAAGAGATCCAAATTTAAAAATCCTCATATTAAAGCAACTTCCTAAAATGTAACTTCAAAGATTAGACAAATGTATTTAAGTTTCATATTGCAAATTAATTTTTGCGTGAAATCGAATATTTGGGTGTTTAAAGGAATACTTATATTTATAAATGTATAAAAATGTAAATAAACCTTCGCTATAGTGTTGTTATAAAAAATGTATAAATTCAGAAAAAAGTCAAAACTTATTTTTTATTTCTTTATTATTATTAGATATATAAAATGTATAAAACATAATTTCTTTAAGATGAAATTTTTAAATACTTATTTTATTTTTTATTTTTAAAACTTTTTAAGGATGATTTTTTAGAATGAAAATTTTATATTTGGTTAGGCCCACCAATTATTAAATATATAAAATAAATTCAAAGATAATTTATATTATTTTCGAAGAAAATAATGTATTATTTGCATTGAGTAATTGGCATTTACATAATAATAAGATTTTGAATATTTTAAAGAATATGTAGTTTATTGAATTTAAATAATGGGACTTCCTCTGAATATTACTGTAATATTTAGAGAAGAAAAATAAAAAGAGGAATAAACGCAGAAAGAATTTAGCATAGTAGAAAGAAGAATGCCTTCAAAAGAACATATGAAAGATGTTAAATAATGATTTAGTAAAAGTATTCGTGAACCTTTTGTCACCCAATTGTATATTATCGAGATTTGAGGTAACTTAGCAGAAACCAACGAATTTCTCCAAATACAAAGAAATCTATTATAGCTAAGTTTAATTGAAGAAAAGTTACATGCATGTTAATTAAGTATAAGAAGTTAACTAGCCCGACTCTGAATTTTTATTTTAATCATGACATTTATTTATTACAGTCTAGTAAGATTTACATTTTTAAATTTCATTTCAATGTAAGAAAAAAAATTAAGCTGCACATAAGTAGAGAGAGTGTTCACCACTCTCAAATTAAAAGGAATTTATGAAGAGAGGATTGTCGGGAATTCGTCATGGTAGTTGAACTATTAAATACTAGTTTGTAATAAAAATAGTTTTTATTTTGGCCAACGTTTCGGCCTATATTTCCGGCCTTCATCAGGGCTGAATATGAAAAAGAAACATACAAAATAATACAGAAACATGTCTATATATGATAATCAAATAAAGAATAATTAAAAGAAAATATAAAACTGTGTGTAATCGATTATATAAAATGAATATTGAACATATTGTAAATAAAAAATTATTAATAAAATTCGTATGTGTACATACCAAGGAGGGTGATGGAGAGAGAGAGAGAGAGAGAGAGAGAATCTTCGAGCTCAACTGAGTTTACATCCTGACTGATCAGTTAAAAAAAATGTTTATTTTACCGTTGTGTAAAGGAACGGGAAACGGACGTAGGAGTGGGGAACGGATGAGACGGTTTAAATGGCTTAAGGTTCAGGACATATCGCAGTAGGAAAGTGGGAGGGGAAAATAGCTATGGGGTGGTCTTATTATGATTTTGTTTTAAGAAGTGAAAAATACTACTGTATGTGGAAGAAATATAGTCTTTGTCTGTTTTGTCATTAATGGGGTTATGTTCTAAATGTATGTGAATAGACTCGGCTAAAAGTCGTTTCTCTAGGTTTGGTTTAGTCGCAAGAAGGGTGAATTTATCAAAGTCAAAGTGTGTTTATCAGTAGTAGTGAGTGTTTTGAAAAGGCTGTGGTGGTTTTATTATATTTAATGTCATGTTGATGGTTACTGTCATATGTAATTTTTAGAGAAGAAAATTCTCGAATTTAAAATTCGAAGGGAAATTTAAGTTCTCAGGAATCTTCGTTTGAATCAGCCGGGTTTTAGGGATTAAAGTTGTTGGGCAGGACCTATGCAAACGGGTTGCTTCAAATTAAAATCGTAAATTATTTTCTTAATAAGCAGGTTTGTAAAAAATCTTCAAGGTTTCACAAAAAGCAAGGTCCACCACAATGAACGGAAACGGAGCCAACTGTAGCTAAATCCTGTTAAACGAAGATCGTGTTGCAGAAGGAAGTTGAGGAATATCGAGTTTCCCGAGGGAGAGGGGCTTTGAGGGAAGAAGAGGATCTACATTGCCCCACACTCGCAAGTGTTGTCGCTTCCTGCTACAGCCCCACGAGAATAAAGCACCAGTACGACAAAGGTACGACAAACGCAGGAGCAACGAAAACAGGACGTTATCGGAAACGTTACTGCCGTTGAGGCTGGCTCGAGGCCAACTTGTAAGAGAGAAGAGGGAGAAGGCTCTAACCTCCTCAGTCTTATCCCCCCTCCCCTATTACACAGAATGTGGTACAACACTTATTTGAACAATTTAAATTTATATTTATTACGCTTTATAAGTGGTTTCATATATTCTAAATAAATTAAATTCAGTGTGGTTCTTCTAAATTCGATACCTCACTATGCAACTTCTCCCCTTTGAACGATTCAGTCAATAACAAACGCATCTTACAGTTTGTTTATGTATTGGTTATTTTGATTTTATTTTCTGACAAAATCTGACTTTTTTAGAAAAAATCTCAGTAAAATTTATAAGGGTAAAAAAATATTGTTGGCAACATTGAAAGTGCTGAGGATTCAAAAAAATGACAATCAAGCCAGAAATTTTATGAATTCTTCAATTCATATTATTCAACTGAATGAAAAAATGTCTACATTAAATAATTTTAGAGAATATATAAATTAAATACTTATATGTTGTGAGTACAAAAGCAGCTGTTAATAAATACAATTTTTTCAATATTACCTCCGCGTAGGAGGAAGCCATTTTTTTCTTGAAATATAAAAAGTTTAATATTGTTCCAGTATTACTGCTGGAATATAATGAAAGGTTTTTTAGATATGGACTTAATTTAGCTTATTAGATTTCTCGGAACTCGGTGGGTGTATTAAAATTGTTTTAATTTTTCCATTTCAATTGTTTCTATTATTAATATGTCTAAAAAAATTAGGATCATTATAATCATGTGAAATCATTGACGAATCTTGAAGTTTCAGGACTTAAATTAATAAAAAAATAACCGGGTCCACTTCACACAAGACAAAAATCTTCAATAGTATTATATTGTTGCATATATAACAAAATCTCCGTTACCCTTATTTAGGACATTATAAAACCTAATGGATGTAATATAATTTTCTTATTTATTTATTTTATATAATTATTTTACAATAAATGCATATTAAGGAAAATATTTAACATGTGACTTGGATCCTTTCTTCTGTATGGTCTAGCTGTTAGTAACAGCTTATAATTGTATTTACACAATATTTAACAATTTAAGTTGAAATTTAACAAATAATAAATATTTGGTTTAAAATAAAATTTATTGACACCGTTCAATAAAAAAACAATAAATAAATTAAATAAGGATGGATGTATTCACTCTCGTTGACCATACACATGTCTGCGCAACTATCTGGTCACCTGATTTTCCTTATTGAGTGATAAATGGCTTCCAGTTTGAGCTGGGTATTTACAGGAGCACACAAACAATCTGCTGGACTATTACAGCAGGAACAAAAAGTAAGGGGTAAAACTGTGTTCCCATAGCATTGTGCATTTCCCAAAGAATATTTAAATTCTCGGGAAACAGAGTGTTTAGCTCTGGTAATGGAATATGACGGGCATTCAGAGATTATATGTCGGACTGTGGTGCCGACACCACAAGCAGCACATACAGGAGGAAAGGTACGCTCGAACAAATATCCGTGTGTATGGCCCTTGTATGGCCGATTCGAAGCGTTCGAAGTACCACCTCTTCACGTCTGCTGGAGCGTTGCATCATGATGTCATCCACTTGACTGGGTTCTGCTTTACCACGTGCAATGTCGTTCGAGGGCATTCCATCCAGAACCTCTCCCATCGTTCCTTCTCCTCCCGTATAAGGGGCAAGGACAGTTCACGATGGGTCCGTGGGGCGGGCAATATGTCAGGCAGGTCATGGGCCTCATTTGCTGCCCTGTCGGCCTCCACATTCCCTGGAATACCAGAATGGCCCGGCAACCATACAAATTCACTGGGTGTTGGAACAGCCCAATGTTATTTTACGTGGCGTTATTCGGAGAGTCCCTTCGTAGTTGATAATTTACCTGTACGCACTTTGATTCATTTTTTTTTAAATTCTCTCTTTTCTGTACTACTCATCAAGGTTGTTTTGTAAATTATTGGAAGCTGTTTTAGAATCAGGATGGAAAGAGAGAATCGTCTTGTCATCTACAAAGATGGCTATGATATATGTAAACACACGCGCACATATTAGAGTATTAAAATGAGCCCCTCTTCACTGCTCACTAACGAAGGGCGAGAAATCTCCCCGAAACTTAATACTCATTATAATTGATTTTGTTTTTGTGTGTTCACTATACTCTTTCTCCCATCTGTTCTTATTTACTATATACATCACAGCCGCGAGTGTTTCATATAATAGCAATCAAGAACAGGTCGGATAGAGAATAAAGTGCACTCACAAAAAGAAAATATCACAAGGGCATATGTGTGTGTGTGTGTGTGTGTGTGTGTGTGTGTGTATATATATANAGAAAGGAATGAGACAGTTAAAAATCTCACGGATCTGCATATACCAACCGTATATATATATATATATATCCGTGTGTGTGTCAACAGTCTACAGGCTACAGTTTTAAGCCTTTATTATTCAGATTTTGATTTGTTTCTTTCAGTTGTAAAATGAAACACTAACAATAGAAAATAAAAACAGACCATAAGAAATAGGGGATCGCCAAAAATTCTACGTGTATACAAAGGCATTAATTCACTGTAGCGGGGGTAATATTAATTATTGGGTCAATGATTTTTTTATTGTTAAAAAAAAGTTACTTAGATTTTGAAGCTCCAATAAAGAACGTCGCTGGAGGATTTGCTTAGTTTTCGCGTTTCTGTCCTGTCGCTTCTTCTGTTTGCTTTTTCTTAGCCACTGATTAAATGTTATTAATAACGTTAAACGTTATAACGAGTATACTTACATGAATGGGTATTTTTTTAAAGCATTATCTGTTACATTTCAAATAAATAATCAAATAAATAACTGCAAAGACGAAAATGTTAAAGTGGAACGCCTAATTCTTTTGAGTGTTATAAACTTACTCTTCTTAGAAGCATTCAAAGAGAGGCAAATCGTAACTAACAAAAGACTGAGCTTGTAAAAAAATTAGGGCAGATTTTCTTGTATATTTTTCTTGCAAACAGCAGTAAATAAAAATTATTTCTGTGTTGTCTTTTCGCGAGACAAGTTTCTATTATTTAAATTATTATATTTTTCTATTTGTTAAGAATTAAGAAGAAAGGGAACATTCACTAATACTTTTATGCAAATAATTTTATAAGGTAAGAATTTGAAGAATTAATATATAACAAGCTTACAATTTGTCAGTATAAATTTAAAGCCTTGTCATACATAATACTTTAGGTATCGATATACTGTATGAAAAATTTCATTCAAAAAAATGTTAGAAAATTAAATTTTTAACCATAATTTTTCTTTATTTTTAAGGCTAAAAACAACGTAGATATAAACATTTTAAATTATTATTTCTTTCTCACCCACTCTTCGATTGATTTCAGTCATTTATAATTTTATCCAATAATTAGAAAAAAATATTTAAATAAAGAATTTTGTCCTTTGTTTTACAATTTCTCGAAGCTCGACATATATGTGTGTGTGTTTGTCAATATATCTATGGGAGTCCGTCGAAATTTGCTGTCTTCCGCGTCCTAATGGCGAGCACTTTTGGGAAAAGGCTCAAGCATTGTATGTTGTTCAACTGATCCTGAAAGGGAAGAAGCCAAAAGATCCCGATTCCCGCTACTCGACAAAACTAACGGACTGGATTAAAGGACTCGTTACAGGAAAACGAATAAGTTCAACATTAGACTGTGCCCGAGAAAGTGGACAAGACTACGTTCGGCCCAAGGATGGCAGACTACTGTCGAAAGCGCTCGCCATTAGGACGTGGAAGGCAGCCAATAACAACGGATTCCTAGTGTAAAATTGGTGTGTTTGTGTGTGTGTGTGTGTGTGTGTGTGTGTGTGTGTGTGTGTGTGTGTTAACTGATATTAATTTAAATAGGATTAGTGCAGATCCGTTTAAATTTATCAACATTTACGTTTTGGTACCAATATGAACAGCCTGATTTTTCTATAGGAAATTCGCTAAAACCGCAAGTATTACTTGAAAGTATAACTATAAGCGCCATCCAAATTGCTACACCAGTGCGTTGCTCAAGAAGAGTTATTACTGATGTCTTTCACTATGAGGGCGCCATTGCAGTAATGAGATCTATTTCGCAGTGATGAAGTTTACCATGGCAAGTGCATCTCTGCAAGCCATCGCATAGCAATGTCTTTGTTCCCTGTAGCTGTTGCTTTGTACTAGAAGTGTACATGCAATCTCCTCCCGTATCGAGCTCCCCCCCCCCCCCCCCCCGTATCTGAGCCCATCCCCCCTGAAAATCCAATTTGCCTTATCATTTTCAACATCAAATCTCCTGTCAGTAACTTCAACATGCGATTTTTGTTGAAATAAACATTCCCGAAATTCTTTAAACTCTCTTACCATCCCTCCTAACTATAGATTTATTTATTTTGAGACTGAGTTTAGTAATAGTTCAAAAATTTGCTTTAGAACACCTCTAATTTATATTTTTACAAAAATTTAAATCGATGCATTATAACTTTAAATAACATTGCTATATTTTTTGTCGTCAACGTCATAGGCATTGCCCGTTGTATACCTTCCCCCCCAAAAAACTAAAAAATGTTTGACTATAGTATTTTTTTTACCCATTATTTCAATATTTTGTAAAGCTCTGAAGATAAAATTCATAAATCCAGCCCGGAATTATTTACACATAAACATTTAAAACTAAAGTCAGTTCTCTCATTAACATTGAAATAGTGTTTGGATTAGCTTCCTGCATCGATTGAACGCTCAATAAATTTCCTAAGAATAACTTACGTACATATTTTTTGTGTTTTACCAGATTTCACTCATTAGCAATTCGGTATGAAGTAACTTTATATATGAAATTATTCTGTACTTTTCACTTAGGACAAGCTGAAAAAGTGAATGTGTATTTGTAGTCTGAAATTTGTACGTTTCAAAAATGCAGGAGTTACATAATTTAAGAAGATATAGAATTTTACGTTAAAGATGTATAGAAATAAGAGTAAATGACAAAATGCACTTTCTATCCTCAGAGAACTGTGAGCAAAAAGTTATTACCTCAAAAGTATGCTCTATAACTGGCTGGGAAGGGGGAGCAAGAGAAGCGATCAAACATCCTAGTTAAATTCGTAAATTTATTTCTCAACATGCATTTTTAGTAATAATCAAATAGAAAATAATCATTATAAATTACATTTTTCGTCTACGACATTCAATAATGTTTTTAATAGCTCAAAAAACATCGAATATATTACGATTATAAAACCTCATCCGATTTCAACAAATAAATAATACACTGAAGGACTTACTATATTAATCCTATAAAAACATATACAGTTAAATTCTAATTTAAGTTTATGCTGTCTAAAAATATAGATATGTTATTTTATTATAAATTTTATAAAATGACACTTTACAGCTATTATACTTTTTATATATTTGTTAGGAAATTGCAAATATAACGAAGGTAATAAGATTTAAAGTTTGCTCATTTGGACATATCACAATACATATGTAAACGTTGGCATACTTAAGCATATATGTATATATATACTTTCCCGTTTCTTTTGAAAATTTAATAAATTATTTAATTTCCTCTTCATTCTATTCATAATTTATTTTGTATTTACATTTTCATGTAGATAAAAATTATGTCTAACAGACATAAAACAGAAGAAAGCTGTTTAGAGATGGGGGCGCAATCTACTGCCGACGGGGGGTAGCTGGCTCTCTACAGTGACGCCATCTGTGGGCAGTCCACTTGAATTATGTGCAATTTACAGGATAGAGAGTTAAAGAGTCCGGAACGTTTTGTGTGTTCCCCACGGTTCACTTGTTTAGCATCACAATTACCTTAGTTGCCACTAAATTTAGTTACCACCCGGTTGTTAATTGATCTTTAATTACTAAATAGAGGAATACTTGTTTATGTGAAACTTTTGGAAGCCTAGGCAACTAAAACTATTTTAAAAAAATATATAAATATATAT
>KZ807174.1:284798-295804 GCA_000696205.2 Oncopeltus fasciatus | reverse complement strand
TATATATATAGTTATGAATGCAATATATCCTATATAGGAAGATATTATTATGTGTTCAACTCCACTCTCCATTACGACTTTAATATTCATGTTGTCCAAGATCTTATGTCCAGCCGCTTCAAGCTCTTCTATAGAACTCCAATTTCTTCCTAATCCACATGCCCAATCCCTGTCGTCGGACTCCAATCCTTACAATCATCCCCAGTGACAAACAGAGATTGCCTCGCGACCTCCTGGGCCTTAATGCCTAAACTTATTGGGATTGGGGTCGATGGGCCCCTTCTGCACAGTGATGTTCACCTATTTATTTTATTGTTATTTTTCATTTAATTTAATTCAATTTTTTAAAAATAATTTATTCATTTTTTCTATAATTGTTTGATCTGGAATCTGGATGAGCATTATCATTTACAACAAGATTGCTGGCCCCAAATGAGTTTATTCTATTCTTGGANTAGGTTCCCCCACTCTTACTTTCTGTCATCTATCTTTAATGAAATCTGTTTAGATTGTGCAGCTCCCTTTGTGACGGGCTTCCATCTATTAAAGATAAAAAGGAAAAGAAGAAAAAATGAAGATATTAATTAAATGCAAATTATAATTAATAACAAATAATGGTAATAAAAATATAAATTAGATATACGAGACATTGGAATTCTACTTATAAAGTACAAGTTCACAAATCTTAGTTGATTTTAAGTTAATATTAGAAATATCTCCTGAATCCTGGGTAATATTATTATTCAATCTAATGTTTCGTATCTCAATACAATACTGCTTCTATCTGTGACAACCACAGTAAATATGATATCCTTAAATACATATGATACAAATTAGGGCGTAGGTAATAACCTAGAAGTAGATTATCCTTAATCATAATCCTATCCTATCCTTCAGGTCTCTCATGTAGCACCTTTTAACCTATTTCATTACTATATTCAGCAGAGATTCATTAATTTTCTTGAAAAGCTTCATATAAACATTTTCCGTTAAATTTCTACATATTGAGAATATCTCTAACAAATCAACATATAATTCATGAATAATACTGGTTTCTCCTTCCTCTCCCTCTTTAATTTTCCTTACTTTATTCAATGGATTTATTTCTTATACACTGCCTAGATTTACTTTTGTTTTGTTTTATATTACAATTTTTGCAATTGTCCTCTGGATAGTGGACACTTGTTCATTAAGCCACAATGCAATATTTGAAGATCGTGGAACAGTTTGCATGTCCGAATCCCCCCAGGAATCTACTTCCGCCAGACTCGAGTACCGTTAGAGCGCCAGAGCTCACAGGAACCACAGATATTGCAATGGTCGGGAACACCTCTTTTGTCTCTGGGAACGGCCATGACCTTCATTCATCCCTGTCAATACGTCATCCCTCTCTCCACCCCTGGGGGGCATGGATCACCCCTACGACATTGGATTCAGATTGGTGTACTTTTGTCATCAGTATGCCTTGTGTCATTTGCACGCTGAGTAAAGCCGCAGAAAGTTATGCGATACAAATTTATATCAACTTACTTGTGTTTTATAACTAAGCTTTACAAAATTATAAGCATTTAGTCAAACTTACTTAAAGCACAATACACAAGGCTACTGTAATATGATGACAGTATTTCATATATTTGTTAGATTTTTCTCAACGACTTTGTAAGAAATATATCCTCAACTTTTCTTAAATAAATTCATATCTAAATATGTAAGATTATTTTATATGCAAATATCAATTAATTTATTTAAGAAATCCAAATATGAAAACCCCCACCCTTCCTCAAACTTGGCCTATGTGAAGAGATAGGATGTTTTAAACATATTATAAATATACAAAATATTAACGTGATATAAGGCTGGTAGAGGTTTTCAATCAAAGGTTGGTGAAATAATGAGAAATAGTTACAAACCTCCACAATTGGCACAGTCATTTTTAATGCAGTGCACTTTCGAGGCCCACACCTCATCTTCAGTGCTGAAGTTGGTTGGTACGTACAATATATAGCTAGAGCACTGAAGATGAGGCATGGTCCTCGAAAGTGCACTGCACTTAAAATGTATGAACTGTGGAGGTTACTAACCACTTCTCAATTATTTCACTCACCTTTCATATAAATACCATTTCGGAGAGTGAAAAATAAATCTTAGTTCAAAAGTATTCAAGTATTCATGCAAGTGTTTTCATAGGAGACGTACTTCATAAGAATGAGAAATGTATCTTGTTTGATGTGTAAATAACAATATTAAGCATATAATATTATGCTTATTTGCATCTTTTGTTAAGCATATAATAATTGATTAACAAAAGAAGCAAATAAGATCACATTAATATAGATTTTAGGAATTAATGGTACCTATATAAAAGATTAGTGTTCTATATTTAATTATGAAAATAAGTCTTGAAGAAATTTAAGAGGTCAATTTAATTCTGCATAATTTCTATTTTTTATCATTTTTTTTCGATTTTGAATACTTATGGGACCGAATATGGATTCGAATACTAGTATCACAAATATCTTCACAGATTACGATTAAACATGGATAAGGAGTTTTATATATTTGCCTATACGAATGTATTATCGATATTACGTCACTACATTCATCAGGAAGTGATTTAGCCGTGACGCGTGTGTACTATCATGGGGGTTGAGAGTCAGTCCCTTTTGATAAAGGTTTCTCCCGAATGAAAAAACACGGCAGCTCCTCAGACGATTACATCCGTCAGTTTACTGCCTGCAACTTATCTTTTATGGGCGAAAACACATAAAATAAACTAAAACTAAATATTTTTTGTAAAAAAAAAAACTACCAAATCGTCATATGTATTCTTTCTGATACCGTTAACTAATAAACTCATACAAATATAGGTGTGTGTGAGTGATTGTGAAAAAAAAAAGAACTCTAATAAATCAGACCAAGGGAACATATAAGTGAATCAGTAAGAATGCACACACACAAACACAAATTAAAAGCGTGTTGTCAACACACAAAAATTAAAAAATACAATGAGTAAAATTTTCTGGGAGACTTCTCACCTTTCGTCAGTGGGAAGTGGAGAGTCTGAAAGTGACGACTCTACACTGACGAAGAGAGACAGTATCTCTTCAATCCACACTGACGAAGAGAGACATACTGTCTATATATATATAAAGGAAATTGACGTATAAAAATTTGAATTTTATGTAAAAATACCTTTTAAAATGTAAAAGTGCTCATGTGAGTAGTGCCATTTTTTGTATGGGAAAATGTGTCTTAAGAAAGTGGTAGGAGGAGTTTGTGGAGGAAAGAAAGAGTTTGGAGTAGGAATGGAAAGAGCAATTAGAAGATCTCCTTCTGATCCTGGCATAGGCTTCTCCAAGTTTGAGCGGGATTTCCAAGTTCCCCAAGCACCAAGTAACCCCCCACCACACACAAGAAATTAACTAACTTAGAAATGAGCCCCCTTCCTTCATTAGGGAACGGCTATTATTTCTTTGTACGTGCAAGCTCTTTAGATAAAGTTCTTAGTTTTACGCACCGACATTCCTCATAGTGATGTCCTTCTACTTTTTCCTGTCGGAATCTGAAAATTTAAATTTCTTAGTAAGTAGGGGAGGGTCTTCTTCGCCGAACTCTTGCTTTATCGATCGGTAGTCAGATGTGCTGAGTACATCCCGGACAGTGCACCCCGTGATGATTCGTGTCATTGGGTCTCTTACTTCTCTGAAGGTGAGGGTTTACCGGGAGGAAGACATACTGCGGAATCTTGGTAAGGACGTTAGTAGAAGAGCAATTCCACAGGGAATTGTGCTGGGTGTTGAAGTCACCAAGCAGTAGGTGGTGTCGTTTCCTGATGGCTGTTCCAGTAAGGCCGCGTTCGCAGCTCCTGGTCTACTGTAAACGCGAGTAAAAGTCAGTTGATATCCAAGTCTGGCTTCCAAAGAGACTGCAACCCTGGTGAACTGAAACGGGTATTTCCTGATAGGGTACTTCGCATCTGATGGCGGCTCGTCCTTTCTCCCTGCCGGAAGCTGTATGTCCGCTAGCCTAGGAAGTTTTGTCTACCAGAGCCATAAAGACAGGTCAGAACTACCTCCAGGTCTGCAACGCCTGTACTTTTGCTGTAGTTAGTGCTTTGTCATGCAAAGTTATTTCTGACCGCTAGATCATTG
Organism: Oncopeltus fasciatus; assembly: GCA_000696205.2. NCBI lineage: Eukaryota > Metazoa > Arthropoda > Insecta > Hemiptera > Lygaeidae > Oncopeltus > Oncopeltus fasciatus. The sequence continues at coordinate 291,653 of KZ807174.1, read as the reverse complement.
AGCACCTGATAAGAAGGGAATAATACCACTCATAGTCTCTATCAATCGTCCAATCCATGCGGATTCGGCGCTGGGAGAATATGTCATCTGTTTGGCGTTATCTTCTCTGAGCAAAAAAGAAGTTAACACTTTAACTTATTACACTTAATAATCTTTTTCAAAAGCACTAATAATAGTTTTGGTTAAAAAAAAAAGATAAATTAATCTTTTAAAAGAATCATTTACTACAATGATATAGAAACTTAATTAAAAATTGACTTAGATCATATTTATTTTTCCCAATTTTTTACGATAACTATCGTATACATAATTTTAATTTAGGGAGATTTTGTATTGCATTTCTTATTGTTACAGGTCAATAATAATAATAGAACAAAAATAAATAAAAAATATAAATTACTTACAGCTAATAAATTAATTATTGTGTTCAAATAAATTAAATATGCTTATTTACTAAGAGAGCTCAAGATAACTTGTTAATCACTGTCACTTATCACTTCGCTGCTATCGGCACTTTAAAGGCGACGACCACCCCGACGACCAAGCGGTACGCAATCTAACACGGAAACTGTCAAAGACGGAGACTAACTTATCACTGGCGAGCTGGTTTTATAACTTCGTGGACGTGGTGAGGCAAGTCTAGAAGGGTTTATGCGGATTTCCAAGTAAGAAAACTAAGGAATCACGTGTTATCCTTCAAGAGCACCTCCCCGTACAGGTCTGGTTCACACCTTATCTACTAGGTTCCCTAGTTTTCAACAATTTTTTTTTTTTTAAAAGACTAAATTTTCATTTACTCATAGAGCTGTGAGTAATATAACAGTTAAAAATGATAAAAAAGGCATTGTCATGAAAATATTTCATAAACATAATCTTTAATTTTATAAATACATTATGTCAACTATAACAAAAATTTAAGCATAACAGTTAAAGGAAAGTAGCTTATCTAATCTAAGTTAAAGCTAGTCATGAAAATTTTATCCAGGTGACACCACGTTCTCTATCGTCGGCAGATTATAAAAAATACATTTTTTATTTTAAATTGAATTTTTATGGATCAACCTTGATCGAACCCCAACAAATTCTCTCCTAATAATTTCCATGGACAAAACTCTCCATTTGAACTTGAAGGAATGACGTACTTCGATTTCCACTAAGAAACTCCTTTCGCGAGGTAACAGTCGGTGACGTAAAGAAAGGCCAGGGTTTTCTCCTCCGTATCGATAAATCAGCTTTCCTGACGTATTGGTCTCTCGGATTCCTGTGAGATTATTTGAAGGTACCATACATGTGAGGCAGACCGTTCACAGAACAATAAATCTAATTTTGGAAGTTACCCATCTTCTTTTGTACAGGTAACAAAAACCTGTGTCACAAAAATCTGATAGCATCTTAATTAATTAATTTAATTTGATAGCCCAAAACTACAAAAATGTAGTTTAAATTTCACGATTTAAATTAAAACTCAACTCACGAAATTACATATTATTTGTTGTCGTCTTGCGACACAATGTTGCGATATTCTTGGCATTTCGAGTTACAATATTTTCAGTAGACATATCTTTGCATTAAAGAAGAATTTTTCTTTCAAAAATCAAACAAAATTCATTATATTAATGGAGGAAAAAAATCTTTAAAGAATACTGTTAGAAAAATTAAGATAAAAAGAAATAAAAGGATTTCATACGGTTTTATAATAAGCATAAGCAACGCATATTTCTCATGCTTCATTATAGTCGGAAATAAACAAGATTAAATGTTAAAATCCATCAAACCAGCCGAGGAGACAATGAGCTAATTGCTCTATATTTGCTGCCTTGATTAGGGAAGCCCCCAAGCTTATCAGCTAAATTTATAAACGTCATATTTACAAATTTTTACTAAAAATGTTGTAGAACATAAATTTAAGAAAATTACGTTTTACACCTATCATGTTCTTGAATAAGTTTTCTTGTCAAGCTTATTATAACCAATATTCTTCGGTTATATATTTAGTTTTTTTCTTTCCCCCTCTCCCTCACATTACTTCATACAAATTTCAGTTTCTCTCTATTTTCCAACTCACTTATATTCCTAAATGTTTTTCTTAATATGTGTTTTTAGCACAACCTCTATACTTCATATAAAATAACTATCTACACAAGGTATGTTCGTTACTCTTGTTTAAATTCTACTAATAAGAAAAGCATTGATCCTTTTCAATATAAGTCTATCGCTAAACCCTCCCTGATCTTCAATAGCTTTTAAAATGGATCCCTATTAGTAGGATAATAATAGGATAATAAATGAATCAGTGAAGATTAAGGATAAAAAAAACAACCTTATTATAATATCCTATCTATCCGATAGACACTTCCAAATCCAATAAAGACTGGGGTGTTCTGACCTCTAACCCGCGAAAGCGGGAGTTCCACAGGGTAGCATCCTCGGTCCCGTCCTTTTTACCCTCTACCAACACATAGTGATAGCATCATATGCCAATGATACAGCCATACTTTCTTATCTTACTGTGATCCTCAGATAATCTTCAATCACACCTTAATTCCATTCTCCTGAGGTCAAATCGCTGGCGAATACTTCTAAATGACAATAAGTCTGTTAGTGCCACTTTTACACTTCACAAAGGTTAAAGTCCGCCTATACTCATTAATAACTGTTTCCTTCATCCCCAATAGTCCGCTACCTTATCTTTCACCATGACAGTAAACTAACCTGAAAATATCTATAAATAATTTAATCTAATAAATATAACTGAACCGATGTTTTGAACAGCTGTACAGTCTGCTGTGTCACGGGACCATAGTAACTATAGAAAATAAATTACCATCTACAACAATATTAATTAGACAAATCTGAATTGTGGGGTACAGTGAAGCCATCAAGTGTAACGCGTATCTAGGGGTCCTAGTCCAAAGTCCTTGGTATCCTCAACGCTCCTGCATAAGTATCCAATAAAACCGTATTCCTCTCTGGCCTTCGTGTGCCTTTTGTGTCAGAACTCATTCTCTCTAGAATTGTCAAATTCCCAAGGACATCCCAATCCTCAAGTCCTCTCCCTGGTAGCCTCAGAAGAAGGTGGCCAAGGGACCTTCTGCCTCTATGATTTTCTTGACTCCTCACTGAGGACAGGTTTTCCCTCGGGTCGTAAAGCGAGGAAGAAAATGTACTGAGGAAGAAAATGTATTAATGTCAATTTTTGTGCAGATAATAACTGTAGATAAATATTATTTAATTTTATTCTCTCTCTCTCTCTTCTACCCATAACTCTACACTTTGAAAGTTAAAGAGAACCTTTTTGAACTTTCTGCTTAAAATAAAAATTAACGATGAGTTATATAAATTGGAAAATCTGCTTATGATACATTACTCTTGTGTGAGAGACCTTTCCGTTTTATTAAAAAATTTAATGAATGTAGGATTTTTTTATTTGTTGCAAATAAACTGCTTATTCTATGAGAAATATTTACAGTTTCAATGCAAGACTGTTTAAGTTACGCCGTTCAAGAAGATATGCAATCTGATTCACAAGGCTTCCCTCCTGCGAACACCTCATCAGAGGTTGGATGAATTATTGTCGAGGGTGGCTATCTGAGAAGGAAATTGGGGAATTTCCTAGAGGGAGGCGCTTATTGCATGACAAAGCTTGGGGCCTAACCCCAGCTAGACAAAGCCGAGTACGAGCAACATGATGCATGCACAGAATCCTCTTCTGTAAAATAAGCCAAGTAATTCTATGCAAAAGAGAATTGCACAGAGCTTCATTAGAAAGCGATTTTATCAAAATGAATACAGCCTTCACTCTTCTCTAGCCACTGACTGCCATTCAAAATATGTAAATAACCTTCCCGGTCTATTAAATAACCTGGGATAGGTTCAAAAATATAACTACTCTCTATGTGCATTTAATTATTAGATTGACAATTATTTTAAAAATAATTGCATATTTTAAAAGTATGTTATTGTAGATGTTTAAAATATGCCTAATTGTTTCACTTATATATTACCAAGTTTTATATTAATTCTCAATGGTTTTGTTCGAAATGAATACAGTAACATTTATGAAGGTAAAATCTTCATTATTAAGGTATGACGAAAACATTTTTTTTTTTTTTTATGGCGAGTCAACCTTTGGTCATTAACGCCAGGAAGATATTTTTAGAAGCGGGAAGATATTTTCAAGAAGAAGAATTTCTTAGCAATAGGACTTGTTAATATGAATAGTTATTATTTAGATGGACATAGTAATTTCTTTGTGCTTGGAAACTATGAAATTTATAAGAAATAAAAAATTGAGAGAGAATGGAAAATAAGCCTGCCCTAATAAACGAAAATGTTTATTGACTCTGTCACGTGTCAAATCTATCATCTGTAAAGTTTTTACAAAAAATTCTTATTACGTTAGATATTCAACTACGAAGGTTGGACCAATTTTCCAACACCCATTTTACCATAGTCCTTAAAGACAAGATATATAAGCCATACATAGATGGCTACTGAGATGTTTCAAGTGTTACCGTTTCAGGCATATTACAGATAACAGTGAAATTATTATGAAGAAAATAATTGTCTAAATGACCTAAATTGTCTTAACTGTAATGCAGAAGATAAACAACTGAAAATTAGGGAAAAATATCTGTTTAAACTGAGCAAATTTATCAGTATCTTACTCATAATAACCAGAGTAATGTGAAAAGTAGTTGTAATTGCCAGAGATAAATAGTTGTGCCTAAATGTTTTTAAAGTATAGCGTTTTTAATATGTAGTAGATGGAATCAGTGAAAATATCTGAAAAAATTATTACAAAAACACCCAGTAGAATATTATTACTATATTACTTCCGAATTGGTCATCTTCAACATAAATGGCGTGTACAATTGGAGGATGGCTCCTGAGAGCCTCTGAAATATGCTTTCTTGCAGAGCACATATGCATTGCTTGCTGATTTAGTTATGATCCAATTTCTCTAGAGTTATGTTTGTGATTTAGTATTAGTTGTCTTTGTGAAGGATGATTGATTAATTATTATTAAACTTTTATTTATTTAAAATTAATTCTGTTAAATTGAAATATTTTGTAATTTGATCACCACAATAAATTTAAAAAATAAAATTACNCCCCCCCCTCTTTCGAACATCCTTAAAAATCTAACCTTTAGCACACATTGCTTTTTTAAATTGAAATAAACAATAAAATGAATACATTTGTACAATTCAAATAAATAATGAAATTTGGGATTACTTTGCCACAATTATCATGTTTTGATTGACATTTTTAGTTTCAAAAAATCAAAGAACTCGAGTAAAATATGAGAAATCTACCTGGTTTAGCCAGCTTCTAGGTGATGAACGTATTTTGTTTTTTATAAATTTTTTTTATTGTGGTATATTATCCCACGCAAATTTTATAATTAAAAAATATTTATAAATTTAAAAATTGAAGTCAATAACAAGAGTCGATAAATAGCTGGACAATGTCAGCTTCTTCGAGCATAAGACGATTTATTCGTCTTTCTCGTAGGTTAGACTCTAGACACAAGAGTTAGAAATTTAATAACTTATTTGTCTCTCCCGGTGATGTAAGTGGAAAACGCGCTTGCAGGAGATCCAGGTTGGAGCCCTGGCTGGGACATTTAGATTTTTCATTCTATTCTAGTATTTTGTTTTTATTTTTTAATATAAACTACTGTAAATTTCATTGTAATTCAGTTTAGTTTTGAATTAAATGCTTATTAAAGGTCTGAAACACCCCCATTTTCCTAAGTGATATCTTATTTTAACACTTAAATTTGATACCCCACTATATGTGGAAAAGAACAATTTTTTCACTTCCAATTTGAAAAAAAAAATGTATTATACTCATTTTTTTGTTGTTTTTTTAATAATGGCACAGTGTTTTCTAGTAAAATAAATAAGTCCAATTATCTTTTATCAAAGGACTTTGTGAAATATAGAGTAAATTAAACTAAAACTTAAATGAGATATAAGAATTTTTTTTTTTTTATTCAATTACTAATTTGTAATATTTTCATGTTAAAAATAGAAGCCGAGACAGACCAAATTTTTTGGGTAAATTTATTCATCCCCCCACCCCCTTCCCTAGTAGATTAATTGAAAATGAGACGCGTGCTTTATCACTGCTCCCTACACTTATTAATCCAAACTCCCACTGAGTAAAATAAACATATCTAAGAAAAACATTTTTTTTTTTTAAATTGACTAATTTGATGTTTTTCCGTTCATCAGTTTTACGCGCATTTATTTTTCAAAGTTCAGAAGCAATTTAATACTCTACTAGATTCGTGTACTCGAGTCACCTCAATTTACTCCATTACAAAATTCACAATTATCAAATAAAAGTTATATAAACCAGAAATTTGATTGATTGTGGGTGGGGGTTCAAGACTATATGTCTTTAAGAGACTAAATTTATCTATATGATATTATGATACGAGTCTCTATTTTATAATAACAAATATTGTAGAATAAAGTAAAATTATTGGAACAATACCCATAAAATTTATAAAATACAAACTTTTTAAATAACTGGATTAAATCACTTTATTGTGGTCTTTAATAATGAAATAGTAACTAAAATATTCATAAATTTCAGCAAATTAAAATATTGCATTTTATAATATCGTTTGCTTTAAATAGTATTTTAGCAATTAAACTTTGCACTTAGGGATACATTTTAGAAAGATCATTCATACGTTTATAAAACTATACTATTTTATGTTACTTAAAAAATATTAGGTAGAGAAATGCTTTTTAATATTCGTATATTTACAATCATTTTATAGGCTCAAAAATGTTTTAAATAAAAATAAAGTTGTCTTACCTACAAGATATATAATAA
>KZ807174.1:260090-274468 GCA_000696205.2 Oncopeltus fasciatus | reverse complement strand
TCTAATAGTATGCGAAAAAAAAACCTGCCAATGCCAAACTTTGAATACAGAAAATGTTATTTATCACCTTTATGAAACTGACCATTTAATTATTATGAAGGAAATGCAATTTATTAATTATGTAATTAAATGGATAAAATGAAGTAAAAAATTTATCAGAAGGGCAAATGGAGGTATAATAATGGAGGTTTAGTGGGATTCTGGAGTTCAGTTCGTTGAAGCTTGAATACTTTCTAATTGGTAATGGGCTTTTGAATCAAGTGGAAATTCATGTTTCTAGGGCAGGGATTTATTGGTGAAATTGTTCGAAATTGTGGGAATTTTTCAAGGGTAAATGAAACACTCCTGCAGCATTATACTGAACTACATTAGCAGGAACTCCATTTTAGCATATTTCCCATTAGGAAATGTTGGTTTTTTTTATTTTTGTTTTTTCCAGATCTTCACCGATCCAAATTGAGAGAAATAAAATATGTTCCATCCTTAATTTTGTGAGTGTGTTTGTGTTTGCCTATATACGAGGTGTGGTCATTTAATAACGAGACTGATGCCGCAACAGAGGAACTAAGCATGCGACAATTCTGAACGACCGACAGCTGTGCAGCGTGAAGCCTTCTCTTTCGATTGCAGCGCCTCCCGTGTTTGTCTAGAAATCAGTGGCTCTAACCATTGTTTATGTAAGAGATGTTTGTTTAGTAGATACGGAGTAGGTGGTTAAAAGCTCCATCTTGACAGTTGCTGAATTTTTAATGAGGCAGGTTATTAATTTCACAATCCGTTTCATTAAAGTTATCTCTGACAGTTCACCAGATATTCAGCTTTTGATTTAAGGCTATTTTTCCTTACAACAACTTAAAGCTTAGATTCCCTTTACTTAATTATTCCTTTTAACATATGTCTTTTGACCAGGCAAGCGTGAATATCCAGTAGGAAAGGGGCTTTTGACAACTTCACCGCTTCATGAAGTGAATCACTAATTCCAGGAGTTTATTCCTGCTCTCTTCCTTAATGGCACAGTGTCAAGCTGGATAATAATAAAAAAAAACAGCTCACACACAGATGTACAAACAGACAGGTTAATGAAAAAATATTTAGCCACATATATTGGTTGACCAGTTGACAGAATCGGAGAATACTTCAAAAAAATATTTCAAAAAATGTAGTAACAATCTCAATAGCTACTTTAAATCTCGCTAATAACTGAACATAACCTGTATTTACCATTTCATCTTCCGGGTTGGACCGAGTCAAATTGTTGTTATTTGCCGAGCTTTCGCACATCATGTGATGGCTTCTTCAGTGCAGAAAAGAGAATGAGAGTTGTAAAGAGAGATTTTTAAAAAATCCAGATGGTATATATTTACCACACCATGGCGCGGTCTTGTCCTTGGGCGAAGTCTGCCTTCCCATTGGTTGATACTGTGTTCTGGCGGCTGGTAGTCAGGTAGCTGGTCACTGATTGGTTGGATCCTCTTGTCAATTAGCGCTGGTTTCCAGTTTTTGCTCAATCTGTATCCGTCTTCTCTGTTGATATTTTCCGGATTCTTGGTTATTTCGATGGCTTCTCTGATGGTTCGTCGATAGTAGTTGCTTTCCTGGGCCAGTAGAGTGTTGATGACTCCTTCCTTCTGAGCCGGGTGGTGGTGGGAAGTGGCATGTAGGTATCTGTCTGTATGCGTGGGTTTCCTGTAGATTGAATGGCTCAAGGTGATCCTTTTTTTGTTACGAGTACGTCGAGGAACGGTAGTCTTCCTTCTTCTTCGAGTTCCATGGTGAACTGGATGTTCTTGTGCATGTTGTTCAAGTGTTGAAGGAACCCAACCCGGAAGATGAAATGGTAAATACATCTGACGACCGACGAAGCCTACGTGAACATGAACATAACCTCTACGCCATAATTCCACATGACAACTGATATTCACACAGATATTTAGGGAAGATAGTTGAAGACATTTGAGTAGTCAACTAGCATTGATGAACTGAATATATATGCTATATATATGGATTATAATAAGTATTTAGTAAAAGTTGTGGCATATACTAATATTGTTAACTTTTATACAAGACTTTAATTTAAAAAAAATTATTTTATAATTTCTCTAAAAAAAATGTTTTTCCTCTCATATTTTGGATATATCTAAAGGGAAATAATTTCATTATAATTCTGATCAATACATGATATTACATATAAATATACCTAATGAAATTAAGCTTATCAAAGTAGCATTTTACTAAAGCAAATGGTATAATAACATATTGACGGTCTAATTGTGGCAAGTAATTTGGAGAAAATTCGTTCACTTTACCCTTTATCTGTATTACAAACTTTTTATTTATAAGGAATTTTTAATATAAAAAAACACATAAGAAAACATTATGTGCAATTTAACTTTAAGAGAGGTTTTTTACTCCTACATTTTGTGTTGGCGCCATGCTATTTATTTACCTATTACCTGTTCAGCCTTAATGCCAATAATACATGTACAATTTTTCTAGTAAATAGTAGGATATACTATCTTCCTAAATAATATAATATATTGTATATACTATACTTTTAGTATAACTATTATACAATATTAACTCATATTAATAATGTATTATGTATAAATACTGCACTAAATAATATAATATATTATAAATGTATAATCCTTATATAGATCCTTTACTGAAAACCAGCGTTTGACAATACAGAATGCCCTAGATAAAAGTCCACTCATGAAACCTTGACAAATGGAAATAATAATACTTCGTATTCTACTGTCAGATAATATGTCTTAAATTGAACAAACGTACTACGACACATAATTATGTTATGTATGGTATCTTCCTAATTTATGAAGTAAAAAGTCAAAACCACCTAAGGAAAAGGATACACATGTTTAAAAATAAAAGATATTATAAAATTAATTATAGTATAGGAGATTTGGGATTTTTTATGAAGTATGCAATTTTTCTTCTTGCTGTGATGGAAAACTGTTCTCAGATCCACTGAGAAATTCCTCATTGCTATTCTCNTAAAAATAAATGTTGAATGACTTCAACAAGTAGAAAATTATTTTCTAGCTTTAAAGAATAAAACATCTTCATTTAAAACTCATATTAAAGAACTTATTGAAAAATATAACAGTAGAACTCAATCCTAAATTGGTTGCTGAAACACGAATGACATTTTGCAGCAGTTCAATTTCGTTGTTGGTGTATGAGCGAGTCACTCTCAATAACTGGGATATCACTAAAAATTCCGTATGTAGATGTAAAGAGCATTTGAAATTTGACACCTGCATAATATTCCTTTCCGGGATCAGTTTTATTGCACCAAACTAAATATTTAGCCTGCTACAGCGGAAATACACATTTGGAATCCCACTCGATATTGCTTGATGTTCTAGTCGTTCGCCCACGCTCAATAACGAACTTATCCTTTCATTTTACACTTAAAAATTAATTACAGTTTTTTTTATTGTAAAAGTTATAAAACTAAAACTTGTAGTAGAAATAAACACTTTCTCTTACTTTATTAGTTTATTATTAGCATATGAATTTAGCCCAGCGATCTGTTCTCCCACCAATAATTTATCTTTACTGAGGGGTTATATATGTTGCTGTCAGTGTGAGCGTCTGCTAATTAACTGGTAATTTCGCTATTTAAAGGAGTTAATATTTACTCAGAATTAAAAACAAACAAAATATAGCGCGGAAAATTCATAATTACTTTTCTTATTAAGGAAAAAAAACCATTATGTTAATTGCTTCAATAAAAAAAAAAAAAATTAAAAATCTAATTGTACTATTAAGAGAATTAAATGACTAAGACAAAGTAATATATTCATATTTTCCAATTATAGAAAGGAACAATAAATTTCGGAGCTTAGTTAAAGAACCTAGTAGTCATTTTTGCCAAATTATACTTCAGTGATTCGATTTTATATTTAATACAAAAATCTCTAAATGTTAACTTCACCAACTCAAATATTTTTCTGCGATGAATTATTTTAATAAATCAAAATGAATACTGATGTGACGTCTATGATTAGGAGTTATCCTTGTAAGATTTAGAAAATATCCTTGGCCACGCTATATCTTCGGGTAGTATCCACATTTTTTTTCCCATTTAAATGCCAGTTAATGTAGTTCTTGAATTTTAGACTAAAAAATATATTATTTCAAACTACAGAATTAAAAAATATAACAAAACACACTCCACACACACCTCTTTCACTCTCTCTCTCTCTTTCTCTGTGTATTTTCTGTGAGAGAGAGAGATACATAATTTTTATTACTCTCCGACGATGGACAACTTGTCTCTCGACATAAAAAAAATATTGGTGTGTTAATTTTTTTTTTTTGCTAGTGTTTATACTCTTTTTATTTTATTCCTTATTAGATAGATAGATAAATAAATGTTTCTATTATAATTATTTAATGATACAAAGACATAAAATGCCTCGGTAATAAAAACATAGGGCTTGGCTTTTATAAGCCGTCAGCCCGAGTTACAAGTATTATATTAATTTTTTTTTGTTTCTTTTCTTTATGAACTAAAAAACATATAACTATAACAATAATCACTTGAATAATAGCATTAGTATCTAATATTAATTAATTCATAAAGCAATAGTTTAAAACATAACGGTGTATAAATGATCAATAACACATATATACACTTCCACATATACATGAACCTCTCCCATACACAGTCCTATATATTCACGTACACTCCCAATAGACACATACCCATTTACATAACATATACACAAATAAATACCTTTAATGGGAGTATAAATCTATATTACATGGAACAGGTAATAACAACAATTTACAAAACTACTATTGTGCATAACATTTGTTTAAAAAAAAACGTTAAATTTTCCAAATATAACTTATATAATATATCATATTCGTTATTATATTTTAACTGTCAGTTCGAGTTACAATTTATGACTTAAATATTTCTAAATAAATATTTGTCGTTGTATTTAATTCTGACTTCTAAGAATCTTGAATATAATATTCATTATGAGGATCTTTAATCAGTACTTTGATGTCAAAAAACATAAAATTCAGCTGAAATAAACAGTAGTAATAGTTAAAAATCAGAAAAAATAGCCATAACTCATTTATTTTTAACCCAAAAGCTCCAAGTGGATTTCCGTTAAAGAACTTTTTTAACTTTTTTCTTTTACGTTTTGTTTTAAATTTTTTTAAGCAGAAAAATCTCAAAATAAATGAAAATTTCAAACCATACGAGTATTGCAAAAATTAAAGTTGTTTAAGAAACATTTTTTTATAAAAATACTGACCTTGAAAAATGATGTGGTATCCTCTCAAAGTGTCAAGAAACACTTGACAGTAAATATATACTTAAGTGTATACTGTGATATCACAGTCCTGGTGATGAGGGTTCGAGGGGACAAATAATAGGTTTCATGATATATAACAACTGCCCCCATGTCGCTAAATATTAAAAAATTGAGACAAATAAATAATTTATTTCATAATTTTATTTTGTCATTATTTCCAATATTGTTTTATTTCCACACATACATAACATATATCTAATAGTATGCGAACGCGAATATATCCTGTAGAATTGTAACTACTTTATTGATTGTAAATTACATCAATAAAATGACAAAGCCAACAAAAAGAATCCTTTCAATATTTAATAAAAGTAAAACACCCTTCGCTGGAAGAGCACAAAGGAATTCCTCTGTTTCGACCCCTTTTAAAAATTTCACTTATCCTCCCCTGAAGCTGTGCTTGAAAAAGGAAATACACAATAAGATAGTCAATATTAATTTATGAATATGGCAACAAGAGGAATAAGAAACAAATATAAAATAATTCTTTTCACTGTAATTGTATTGTAATGGCCCTTTTAGAAGTTTATACCCAAAGAATTCAAGAATTTAATTTTTTAATGACTTTTTGAACGCGCGTGTGTGTGTGTGTGTGTGTGTGTGTGTGTGTGTGTAATAAATAGGAACAGGAGGAAGAAAGAGTGTAGTGAACACACAAAAAATAAAATATTACAATGAGTAAATATGTATGTATATATATATATACTTGTTAAAAATTCATGCAAAGATTCTTTAGAATTTTTGTTAGGGTCAAAGTTCTTAAAAAATAAAATAAAATAAAAATAAATTTTTAATAATTATTAGATGATTTTAGTTGGGGTTCGGTCAAGGTAGATTTAAAAAAAAAAAAAAAAATGTTTAAAAAAAGTGTATAGGGCTGCCTATCATGAATATGAGAGAAGAAATGTTAACTTAGGTACAGGACGTCCTCTCTGGTCTTCATGATAGGCAGCCCTGAAGATGACTTACAATGTAAGCCGAAACGTCTGCAGATAAACATTTTAAAAAATACATTTTTTTTTTAATTTGTATTTTTCTTGGATCTATCTTGACCGAACCCCAACTAAAATCATCTAATAATAAATTGTTATTCTTTAATCCAATTAAATTAAACCAATACTGTTGAGATATCTTAGCATGTTTCATTTCTTTTTGAGTCTCCTGACATATTTTAAATTAATAATTGTGGAGAAAATATGTTTCAAGGGATTACTATAAACACTTCAAATATTTAGTACACTTTTTTTATATAATTTCAGTGGGTAGTCAGATTTCTACTGATCCCTTCTCTCGTACTTAAAATCCTGCGAAGAAAACTTTATGCCAATTACTCTGTCATTTCTTACGTCTCTCGTGATTTAGAGGTCTTAAACCCCGCCTTAACTTTTTGTAATTGGGTGGCTAATCCTCAACCCCACCATAGCTGGGTGTTTTCCCCTTTTCCACTAAATATGTATCTGTTTTATCCCAGCTTCTACTCTTTTGGCGTCTTTGGACTGCAGAACTTTATACATCTGAGTAATTCCACGCCAAACTTTCAGATGGTGGTTTTCTGGAGAACCTTCGCCTCTCAGTTTAATGCATTCATCAGTTTGTTTAAAATTCTGGTGTGAATACCATCACATCAATAATGGGCTGTAAGGAAATTGTATGTATACATTTCTGGTTCATTCAAAAACTTGAATTTTATTATTTAGAAAAAAACATTATCTTCTAATGAGGGATAATGCACAATTGTGTTAGTAGTGTAAAACACGATTCAGGTCATGGGAAATGAAAAAGTGCTGGTCGTGAGAACCAATGAAGTACGGCTGAAGACTGTCAGCTTCAGTTTAGGACTGTGCTGGACTTCCATGGGGGATATTTAAGAGATACTCATATAATATCATATGATTTTATGGAGAGACGCTGATATTATTATATGGAGCTACATTTAATTAGTGTACAAAATACTGGTGGAACTCAGTACCTCACATGTACAAAATACAGGTACCTCTTATCTCAGTCTCTTTCCTTCTCCTCGTAATTTTGACTGGTGATAGTGAAGTCAAGCCGACTTCTCCATATCCTGCACCCTTCTTTAGTCTGGCTGACTGTAATTTACTCCTCCATGTTGGACATCAAACAATCTTTGACTTTATAGAGCAAGGAGTACAAGTAGCATCCCCAGATATGTACGACCGCAGAGGTTCCAAGGTGTAGGAATTTACTTTTAACAGAGTACCTTGGGGAATATAAAATAACTAAACTTATAGTCAAAGAACGGATTCTATTGGATATTTACTTTACATAACGGTCACTAGCCATGCAGCCAATTTCCAATCAGAAACAGAACTGACAACTCCCACCATGTTCCACACACACTAACAGACAGTGACTTGCTCTTAACATAAATTAATTAAACAATAGCAAATACAACAATAATTAATAAAACATTAATTTTTGCTTAATCACATCAATATGTACCTAGTACCAATGATGTCACTTCGCGTGGCAAACACGAGCTTCTTCATCTGTTCTGTTCTTCTCATAGACTGTTTTTTTTTTCTTCTCGTCAATTCTCCCTTGTTTTGAAAGGGCAGGCGGATTTATATATTCTTTAATTAATTTTTTTTTCATTCTTTCTTTCCATCTCCTAGTCTTTCTGTGGAAGTCTGTAGATATCAGTTTGTAACATCTACGCCCATGTTCGATTTCTTAAACCTTCACCATGAAAAGTATCTTAAGGGAGTTCATTTGGAAGTATTTTGCTGGTTACTATATCCATAAATTAGGTAAATAATTTTTTAACACTTGAGAAAAAATTCTCATCTAAAATCTGTAATCTTCACCAGTGATTGTTTTTTAGTAAATTTAATTAGTATTAATAGCACAAATATCACAGTAAAAACCTATCTTTTTTGGCAATTTATTTTGTCAAAAATATTAAATTTAATATATTCTAATGCATAGTATCAATTAAATGAAAAATAACGACAATATTTAATTTCATGAGCAGGAATGAACTTCACGAATGACAACATGAACTTTACAATTTTACATTTCATGAATAAAATGAAAGAAAAATTAATGTCACCACATTTCATGCTTCGGAAGCTATTAAGTTACTTAGATTGAACACATTGCCTTTACGATTAAGTGAGTAATTACAAATAATCAGGGCCTTGTAATCAGGAGTTACAAATCATATGTTCTACTTATATTTTGTTTGGCAGTTGGTTTTTTTGAATTTTTCTACATATTTAACTACATTCATACTTTTGATATCACATTACATTTAGTTATGGCAATTACATGTAATATTAATGTAAATCATTAAATTTTTTACTTTCATTTTTATTTTTATTCTTATGACATTGTATTTCAAAAGCCCTGAAGATGGCTTACAATGTAAGCCGAAACGTTGGCAAGTAATTTAAAAACTACATAATTTTTTAATTTGTATTTTTTTTTTTTGGATCTACCTTGACCGAACCCCAACAAAAAACATCTAATAATAATATCTGCGTTCAAAAAACTTTCCATTTGATAATTTTATAATATTTATTTTAAATATCGCTGAGTCTATCCCCTATTTTACCTATTTAGCCACTCTAGAGCCAGGCTAGTCTGGAAGCCATTTTTTTTTTACGCTGTTTGCCGCTCAAAATATAAAATTTCTTATTCAGGTCTATTTACGTCCATATTTAAAATTGGAAAAAAAAAATTTGGGAAATAAGCTTCTGCTCCTCGGATTTTATACCCGTAGTTTTCGGGATAGCTCCAATATTTTTTTTACTTTAATGAAAGTATAAAAAAAAATTAGAAAAATATTCACCTTTACAATTTTTCAACAATTATATGTAAATCTGAAAAATATTATATATACAAATTTAAATTTATTTAGTCAAATATTTGTGTAGAAATAAGCGAACTCTTGAATGAATTATAGAGCTTTATCTGTGCTTTTCGTTTTGCAAGTTAAGTGCTTTTTATGTAGAAGATCTAACGAACTTGTGAACAAATAAGTCGAAAAGTGATCTCTTTGATGTGTTTGAGCGGGTGAGACTGGCAAGAAAGCGATGAAGAACCTTTGCTTATGTCAACAAGTGATGTATTTTAGATGACTTTGCTGCTGACGTTATTGTAACTTTGCTAATGAAAAAAGTTCATAGATTTTTTTTTCATAATTTTGCGTTCACAATGAGTTCGAATTTATTGGAGCTATTATAATTTGTTTTTTAGGAGATAATTAATTTCGAGCGTCTGAAAGTTTTCAGTATATTCCCTCAATATACTCGACTTCCGGAAACTTTTTAAAGGCTAAATTCTCTATTCAGCTCTGAAGAAGCCATCGCAGGATGTGCGAAAGCTCGGCAACTACCGACTACTGTATATACATACTTCTGTTTATTTTTTTTTTTTTTTTTTTGTTTAGTTTTATCAGAATTTAGAGTAAATACTACTATATGGGCACCTCAACTCAAGCTGCCCAATGAAAATGTATACTGGAATGAATTTATTTAAAATTGCCAGATTAGAAATTAACTTTAATTATTACCTCTTATTTATTTTAAAATTTTACTAGTCATCACATTTGGTTACTTTTACAATTCTACTAGCATATTTGGACAAGATTAATTAATTGTTTTATCCTGTTTCTAATGCGTCATTATATATTGTTACATAAGCCCATCTTATCCAATTATCAACTACTATTTTATATATTGTTACGGGCTACTAAGACAATGAGATTAATGTTAATTTACTTTAAAAATAATTACACCTACTAATTACAAAACAACCTTAGACTCTACTGCCTTTACTAAGAAATATATAAATAGAAAATATAAATTTTATATTACTTACTGCAAATTAATTGATTAATATGTACAAATAAATAAATTGTGCTTATATACAAAGAGGTCTTAAGATAACTTGATAATCACTGTAATTTATCATTTATCACTGTCATCGGCACCGCAGACCACGACCAACCCGACGCTCGGAAAACGCAATTTGCCACAAAATCAGCCACAGACAAAGACTAACTTATTACTGACTAGGCGAACTGCTTTTATAATTTCGTGGAACTGGCAAGAAGGGGTTAAAAGACTCTCTTTGAATTTCCAAGTAAGCCTTCTGACCTTTCCTATTACAAAGGAAGCAGGTGTTGCCCCCTTCTCTGGTCTGGTCTACGCGCCACCTACTTCCCTAGTCTTTAACAGTATTTTTTTTTCTAGTTACAACTTGGTGTTTCTCGGAGTTACCTACCTGTGCCCAGTGGTTTCCATGGCTGTATGCTACACTCTGATGGGAAGGGAACTGTGGGGAAGCAAGTCGATCGGCGAGCAGACGCAGAGACAACTAGACAACATCAAATCCAAAAGGAAGGTGAGTCGTCGTTTTCGTATTTTCCATTGTGAGGTATCATCCATGTTGTGCAAAATTGAACAAAAGAAGTGCCAGAGTAGCCGAGAGCTCGATCCTTGCACTTCGGGTTCGAATCCCATCTTAGACAGAGCATTTGAATGTTTAGAACAGAGTGGCTACTTGTATATTACCTCTCCTTCAGTAACCTTATCTGTTGGAATGGAAGGTTATAAAAATAACAAAAAAAAATACGAGTAGAATACAATGTCATACCTTCTATTATCCGTTTTCATTGGTTTCTGCAAACCATACTCCATGGAGGATGGTTTGCAGAAACCAATGAAGACGGATAATAGAAGGTATGATAGTTCTATATTCATTGATAGTGAAAATAACCTTTTAGATTATTTACCAGAATACAATGTGTCCAACTCTACCCTTCATCACTACTTTAATATTCCTTTTGCCAAGGACCTTATCTCCACCGGCTTCAAGCTTTTCCATAGTAAACTCAAATTTCATCCCTATCTATATTCCCAGTCCCTGTCGTCGGACTCCAATCCTCACAATCCTCCCAGCGACTAAAACGGAGATGGCCTTGCTACCTCCTAGGCCTTAATGCCTAAACTTATTGGGAGTAGGGTCGATGGGCCCCTTCTCCCTGCACAGTGATGACCATTTATTTGTTTTATTGTTGATTTTCTTTTTCTTTTTTTTTTCTTTTTTTTTATATGTATATTTTTTTAAATTTATTTATTTTATCTGTCATCAAATTACAAGATTTTAAGTAACAGAATGTAAAAAATAAAGATTTATTTTTAAAAATAATGCAGTAACCAATGATTAATTGAGTTTTAAAAGAGTATTAGTGCATCATAGTGTTTATAGATCATTCGCTTTATATAAAGTAACATATGTAGAAATAAAGGAATAACTTTATCGCTTTCTCAATAAATACATAAATCTAATATATTTCATCTTCTTTAATTTTTATATTTTAAATAATAAGAAATTTACCACTTTTTAAAAGCTGAAAGAGGCATATAATTCCTATTCTACTAGAGAATTTGGATAATGAACAATTAAATCCCATTTAAAAACTTATTTGACTTAGACCAAAATTGGTGTTGAATGTAATTTTTCAAGTATTATATTCTGTAAAAATGTTACAAAAAAAAGCTTTCTAAGGAAGAAATTTACGAATGTAACAAGGAAGGCCTATCCCTTCCACACTCCTCCTTCCCTGTCAGTCGAGAGCAAATCCTAGTGGTCATACATTTTACATTCATTGTCCTCCTCTGAGGACTTACATTTCCTGATTTGCTCTTATTTATTATCTAAATGAAGCATGGGAAATATTCTTATATTTAAGCTTTTTTTCTTTTATAAAATACAGAATTTTGTATAATAATTAATTATTAAGTTAGAAAACACTTTTCTTTTTTACTTTATAACATTGAAATTTAATTAGTCACTTCATAAATTTAGAGGGTGGAGATAAGTTCCAGGTATAAAACCGCTAACCATTTGGCTTCAGACTCAATTTATATTTGGGAAGAGGAAGGGTTGAAGAACAACTCAGAATTTACTGTGAATTCCCAAACAGAAGGGAGGGAATATATTAAAACATTATAAAATTCATGAAAGTCAGGAAATTGCTTTCAGATTCCCTAACCAGTTCTAATGAGAGCTCTGAAATTGCCACTACTACAAACATTGCGGTGATAAGGGGTTGTTTTAGTTGATGAAACTAGTTTGAAGTACCATCAAACAATTTCTATATAAATTTACTTCCACTCTATGTTATCACGGAGTACGCTAAGCTTTAATTTAAGCTTATTTGGGCAAACCGATGACAGACTTCTTTAATAACTAAAATTGGTCAAGAATTAAAGGGGAATGGGGGTTTAGAGGGTTGAAAATCATCATAATTTCTGTTACTGTTTTTATTCTAAACTATTTTTAAGAAAAATCATGATTTTAAATTCGGCGAACCCACTTATTTTAAGATGTAGAAACCAAATTTGCTAATTAGGGTTTTTATTTCAAGCCATTGAAGAAATTTATTTTGACTTATGACGAAGAAGTCCAAAACTGTGCAATACGAGATTTTCTAACATTTATCATCTATATTATATTTATGAAAAATGTTTATTAAGAGTCATCCTTGACGTAAATATCATATTTAAGAACTACCTATGATGGGTGTGATATAACTACACTCATTCACTCCCCGGCTTATAAGATAAAATTTGTCACTTACTCTTATGCCCATCTACAAAAAAAAAAAAAAAAAAAAAAAAAAAAAGGGAATTACGCAGCTCCTGCGTGACAGACATTTTTTCCATTTTTTTTATTATTCTTTACTGATTCTACTTAGGGGAAGCTAAAACAACCCTTCTGATCTTCTGCTCCTGAAGTGGTATTTCTTCATTCTCAAGGCAATGTCACATGCGCAGCAGTAAGATTAACCATTGATCTGGGATCTTCTGCCCTTAGAACCAGTACTTTTCCCTCTAATATCTGCATAGATGTCCTGCCCACTACACTGTCCTCCAGTATCCTACATTATGACAGCATGTCCTGTAAGCTCTCTCTCTCTGCACCCTCTAATCTTTAGCACAGATAAGTTTTTCTTTTATTTACTTCAGTATATGTATTTTCAATCTCTTGACCACCTTTTATGTATCTAAGAACCCAAGTTCTTTCCTTTCCGGATTAGAGGTATTTTCTTGTCCTCTATGGTTTTCAATCTCTTCAACCATTTATTTTGCACCCGTTTCTTCAACTTCAAAATTTTCATACCATCTCACTTCCTGAATGGCTGCTTGGCCACTGACTGTAACATAGTGCTGCTACTATAGCACACTCTGGTAAATGACACAATAACTTATTTTTATTTATTTTTTTTTTTACTTTTATTTATTTATTACATTCTCTTAAATAAAAACATTTTGTAATTTGATTACAATGAAAAGTAAAAATTATATTCAATGACAATCACATGACGAGAGAAGGTGACCAATGACACCACTCTCAAACTGTTTACAGACTATGTCCCCGGGAGGTCACGGGGCCATCTTGTGCTAGTGGATTAGGAGGGTATACGGGGAGGGTTATAGGGGTTGGAGTTGGAATACATGGTCTGTGCTAGTGGATTAGGTTGGTATGGCAGTTTACTGTGGAAAAGGATGAAGCGGGAAGAAATGAGGTCTTGAACAAAAGGAATATTACAATCGTGGTGAAGGGATTAATTTGATACATAATAGGGAGTATTTGCAATTATTCCCATGGTTTTGAATGAAAGGACTGGATTCGTTGGATGTTGGAAGGCTTGGCGGCACCCCAGATTTCTACTCCGTGAGTCCAGATTGGTCATAATAAGGTTTTGTAGAACGTCAGTTTGTTTTCTATCGTAAGAATTGATTTCTTATTTATGAGTCTGAATAGGAGTTCTTGTCGTCAACTGAGTTCTTGTCTTTTAAAAATGGTATGTTCTTCCCATGTAAGTCGTGAGTCAAGATGGAACCCAAGGTAACGAACTTGTAGTACAGAAGAAGGTGTGATGGAAACTATAATTACCCAAGATTTTCCGCATGTCAAACTTAGTACAAGTGTAAGTATATATTCTATACCTCAAGCGCCACAATTTTTTATTTGGGGGGG
>KZ807174.1:232500-259818 GCA_000696205.2 Oncopeltus fasciatus | reverse complement strand
GGGGGGGGGGGGGGTTCTTGATCAGTCTTGCTCCTAGCTTCCACTCATCTCGGAGGAACTGTAATTTCTATGTATGGGTTTTCTCCCTTAGATGATAAGTCACCTTTAGACTGACGGACCCCATCAATTTGGGGGGAGGGGGGGGCATCATTCTATTTCATATTCAGGGCAATGTCAGCCCGACGTCAGTTCTATCTCATGAGAGAGCAAAACTTACCCCCTAAAGATGAAAATAATTCTCTTCAGTATTTGAAAATATCCAGGGTTTCACTTTTAGTTAATCAATTGTTTTAAGTTTTAAAATGATTTTTTTAAATTTTCTTAAGTGTAAATATTTTTGAATACATAAATTAAATTATTTCAGGAAAGGACGTAAACTGAACTTAAATTTTGTCCTTTTAATATTTTATAGTGACATTTATTTATTTTTAAATTAAATTTCAAATTTAAATCTTATTGAGAAAAATTAAGTTACTGTTTAAAGTTGTATCAAATTATTTTACAGTCAATTAGTTAGTTTAATTAATAGCTATTCTTTCAGCCCTGAAGAAGCCATCACGCGATGTACAAAAGCTCGGCAAAAATTAACAATTTTACATTG
Organism: Oncopeltus fasciatus; assembly: GCA_000696205.2. Lineage (NCBI taxonomy): Eukaryota > Metazoa > Arthropoda > Insecta > Hemiptera > Lygaeidae > Oncopeltus > Oncopeltus fasciatus. The sequence goes on along the minus strand of KZ807174.1, from coordinate 259,217 downwards.
TCAAGCCCAGAAGAATGATTATTTATTAAATTGATAACTTTTATTGCAACATTTGAATTGCCAATCAAGTATAAGTTTATATTAGCTTATAAGTTTAATTTTCATTGTAATATTTTTCCTACAACACTTTCCATAAGTTAACGCATTCATAATTTTCAAAAGTTTTAATTGATAAAAGATACTTTTGATGAATTAATTTTTTATTTATGACTATTTTACCATAATGTAGGTAAGAAATTGACTGGGGAAATTAAAAATGACTAGATCAATCAATTTAATAATATTTTTAATGTTTTCGTGGCTTATATTTCTTCCATGTTGGTTAAGAATTGACATTAAAAGTTGGTTAAATACTTTCTGCTTATCAGGAATCTTTCATTACTATGAGTTTATTTTTTTTCCAAATTTAAGAAAGTTAAATAATTAGGATTATTTTCAAATAATAAAAGTAAGTCAGAAAATAGTCGGGTAATATCCCGTTGTTATTTCATTATTATTTTGCGGATGAATAGCTACCTTACCGGTCTGCCTCAGATATTTTCTGGATATTCCAACAAGGAAGAGTCAGAGAGTTGCTTAATTAATGCAAAATTGAAAAAAAAAAAAAAAAAAAAAAAAAAAAACATATGAAAGTTGAAAGAGTATTACTCCAATACTGCTTCCACGTAATTATCTGTACTCTCCAAAACCCCTGGACATCAGAATATTCTTGGATTTCCCCGTGGGTTTTAATGAACTACCCATTCAGAATCATCAAAGAGAAATGAAACCACCCTCTTTTCACTTTGATGAATCCAAAGGTAAATATATGAAATTTCCTTAAATAAGTCAATATTTTCGCAACGAAATCTGCAAGAGCAAAATCCAAACCCTCATTTGCACATTTAATAGTGCCCTCGTTTGGCTAAATTTACTTTCGGAAAACAGTGTCTACTTGTTCAAAACTATTGCAATTCAACAGCTGAATAAGACAATTACTAAATAGTTTATAACACATACATGTAGCATAACGAAAGTTAATAAGGACATAGCTGCGGAAAATGAATAAAAAAGAATAGTAATAAAGAGTATAAATAGATATAATACCATTGTATATTAGGATGAAGGTCAAAATATGAAGAAAAAAAAAGACAAGAAAAAAGTGTACGGTGAAAGGCAGGTATTCACATAATGATTTACAAGGGGTGATATGATCTTACAGACAATAAGGAACAAACGAATTAGTTTTACATGGATAAAAGGTCATTCAGGAATACCTGAGAATGAATTAGCTGACAAGACGGCGAAATCTGCTTCCAAAGATCCTTCCTTGACTGTGTCCAAGCAACATCTAAAATATATACTATACAAAGAAGCATTAACAAAATGGCAGACAGGGGCGCCGGGATAGCTCAGGGGATCCGTACGGGTCTCGCAATCCTGACGTCGCGGGTTCAAATCCCGCCCAGGTCAATCTTTTATTTATAATATAGAAGGTTGTCCTGAGCCATGGGTGTTTAAAATAGGGTGGCAACCTGTAGATAGCCCCTCCCTCCAATGACCCTTAGTGGTTGCAAGGGAGGCTAACACAGAAAAAAAAAAAAAAAAAAAAAAAATGGCAGACAAGATGGGACAAAACACATAAGTCAAGACACTTAAATACATTTTATACCAGACATACAGACGTATTACAATAAACGGAACACGTGGACAGACTTCTACCTGACACAAGCCAATAGAGGACACGGTACAGTCAACAGTTTTTTTTTTTTTTTTTTTTTTTTTTGCTGTGTTAGCCTCCCTTGCAACCACTTAGGGTCATTGGAGGGAGAGGCTATCTTCAGGTTGCCACCCCATTTTAAACACCCATGGCTCAGGACAAGCTTCTATATTATAAATAAAAGAATGACCCGGGCGGGATTTGAACCCGCGGCGTCAGGATTGCGAGACCCGTACGGATCACCTGAGTTAGCCTGGCGCCCCTATACAGTCAACAGTTACTTCTACAGATTCAAAATTAAAGACTCCCCATACTGTCCCTGTGATTTTATCCCACGATATTACAAAACAAATCACAACAGACATACGGGAAATGGCCTGTAACAGCCAATTTATTGATGGACAAACTACTCCCTGAATTAAAAAAAATTTCTCAGGGGGGTTCTTGATCAGTCTTGCTCCTAGCTTCCACTCATCTCGGAGGAACTGTAATTTCTATGTATGGGTTTTCTCCCTTAGATGATAAGTCACCTTTAGACTGACGGACCCCATCAATTTGGGGGGAGGGGGGGGCATCATTCTATTTCATATTCAGGGCAATGTCAGCCCGACGTCAGTTCTATCTCATGAGAGAGCAAAACTTACCCCCTAAAGATGAAAATAATTCTCTTCAGTATTTGAAAATATCCAGGGTTTCACTTTTAGTTAATCAATTGTTTTAAGTTTTAAAATGATTTTTTTAAATTTTCTTAAGTGTAAATATTTTTGAATACATAAATTAAATTATTTCAGGAAAGGACGTAAACTGAACTTAAATTTTGTCCTTTTAATNTTTTACTCAATTTATATTTATAATTATTTAATGTTTTAATTTTTTTTAATCTAACATGTACATTGTATACAATTATTATGTATGGCATGTACAGTAAATAAATGCCCTTATGGCAGCGTTACTGTCATGAGGGGGAAAAAAAAGTGTGCGATTCAATGGATAATGAAATAGTTGGTGAATTACAAGGAGGTATGAGTGGTAAGCGATATGTATGCAGGGTCTGTGATACTATAGGCAGTGAATTACAAATAGTGATATGTATTATTATATGATTTTTGTTGGGGTTTGGTCAAGGTAGATGCAAAAAAAACGATTTAAAAAGTATTTTTTATTAATACCTGCCGAAGTTTCGGTTTTAATTGTAAGGCACCTTCAGGGCTAACCTGAAGGTCAGTGGAGACGTCCTGTCCCTAAGTTCACATTTCCATGACATGACATCAGTCAGGAGACATAAGCGATAAGCGATATGTATACAGAGTGGGAGATACAATAGGTGGTGAATTACAAGGAGGAATGTGAGGCAAGTTAATATTATAGAAATATTTCGCTTATATTTATATTTACATATCAATTATATTTTATATTATTGTTAGGTCTACTGGGCTTTGGAAAAATTGACTTCAGTAGAATGACAACTAAATTGCGACTAGTTAATTACGGCTAAATGAATTATATTAAACTCATAATACAATAAAAGCTAAGGTCTTTAAAAATTGACTTTTAGCTATTAATTATGAACAAAATATATACAGCTATAAACATAGATATCATCTTATTATGGTTCCCACAGTAGCCCACTTTATCGTCTTATTATGGCTCCCACAGTAGCTTACTTTATCGTTCCAGAGATCACTAAATATGGAGTGAGCTACTTCATTCGTTTTCGTGTGAGAAGTGTTTAAAAGCCCTTCTGAAGGGCTAAGACATCTGCACATCTGCCGATATGTGGTCGGTACATCCCTTTAATGCCCTCCATTTTATTTTCCAGTTCCCCTCTCGCCGACATATCTCCCCCATTTCTTAACAGTAAAATTTTGGAAATTTTCAAATTATCTACAAAGAGGAAGGTAAAAAAAATATAGGATTGGTTTATGTAAAAAAAAATATTATGAAGAAAAACTATATTTTCCTATGGAATAACTCTTAAAAAAAAAATTATTTTAGGCTGCATATATTTCTTCTTGTAATGTATGTTTGAGTACTATGATGTGTCATGAAGGTCTAATTGTTAGGGCACTTGCACGCTATCCCCAAGGTGCCCGGTTCAATACTGACAGTTCTCAGAGATGTTATTTCATCTTCTGTTTTTATTGGCCCAGAGAGGATTCCAATTTAACTCCCAGCCCTTAGTTAAAGATCATTATTAATTGTATGAAAAACAATCAGACGCCCGGAACAGTATAATGACCAACTCCTCAAGCTTTCCGCGAGTCGCAAATAAACTCAATATAACATTTGTTTCCTCACAGGACCTCTGTCACTGAGATCAGGAGTGTTTATTGTTTATATATTTTTTTAAATAGCTAGATAAATAAATAGCAAAATACATACTGTAAATGAAATACAAATAAAATAAAAGTGTATGTTTGATTAATTATTTATATTGGATTATATGCCTTGAATTACTATCATATGAATTTATTAGCTAGACAGAACATCGAACCAATTAAACGTGCAAATTATTAGACATACTATTTGGGGTAAATATATTTATATATACTTTAAGAAGTATTATTTTTAGCCCCTCAACTATACCGACATCAGATATCTTACGAATTATCGAATGATTGGTGAGTTTCTCTGCGATTGGTGACAAGCTGCCCCCCCCCCCTCCAAAAAAAATTGAGGGTGTCAAGTCGTGCTAAGGGAGTGATAAGTCTTATCTCCCGAGAGACAGCTGGCTAGAACATGGCGTACTGATGATACAGAGTAAGACAGATTCCCTCTCGAGTGGGAGGGATGTTCTGTATGTAATTGCTTTGGTTAATTTATAACCTAAATCTTGATGAATTTTCTTATAAATTTAGACTACCTAACTTTTAATCTGGCATATGATTAGTTACTAATCATTAGCAAGATTATTAATTTCTTTTTCAATAATACAAAATTACTCTTCCTTCTGATTGATAGGAAGGGATACGTTAAATTAAAAACTGTTGAATTGCTTGTCTTATTAACCTAATAAACTTTGGCTTTATTGAAACAAAGAGTTTTATTGTGGACACAATTACTTGTTTTTAAATAAAAAAACCGTCAGGCAAGAACTCCATAAACTAAGAAAATTTTTCATTATTATATTAATTTTTTTTTTAATTTAGTGAAAATAACTAATTATAAATAGCAAATATTTTAAAGAAGAACATTAAAGATTTAATTTATTATCATTTAGAGACTGGCTCTAGGGTGATTGGAAGCTGCAAGGGGTGGGGTAGGGGTGCTCGTAGTTACCACGGCTAATTATATGAATTAATAGTTTAATCATTAAGTTTTGGATTATTAAATGAGGGCTGATTCATGTATTTTAGATTTTTTATTGATAAATCACTGTTTGAAAAATCTCTCAATATGGTGAAAACACAATTTTATTTATTCCTATTCAAAAGATTTCCTCTGAGAAGTTTTACTCTATAAGAATTTGTATTAGAATTTATTGGACATTTTTAAGCTCCCTAGCAAATATCATGTGAGCGACTTGAATGTAAGTGGCGTTTTAAAGTAAATTTCTACTGGAGGTCACCCGATTCTAAACACTTGTGGCACTGGGTTGGTTTTTTTTTTCTTAGCGCCTGGCTTGGGATCCCCTCTACTAAGCCTGCCCGCCCCAGCACAGCCAATATAAATTCCAGATGTAGGGTATGAAAGAGGCTTTTAATATATTCGTTATTTCTACTTCCTTCTTATGTATTTTCTAAGGAGGAAGCATCGCTCAGTTCCTTTGCAATACAACGACGACGGTCCTTAATGTAAGTAAATAAATTAAATTGAATCGTGGGAGAGGGAAGCCCCCCTAATTCCAGAGTTATATGAGCTCTCCTCCATAACTTGACACTTTCGTGCGAGCAGAATTATTCTTATTATGTAAGTGTTTATATTATTAGTATAATATTCTTCAATCGAGAGGAGACGGTTTAAAAGATTAGAGATACATTTTGAAGCAACACATAGACGTATGTGAGTGTCCATCAGTAAATGTGTGCATGAATGTATGTGCCTAATATTAGTTCGGTCATACTTTTATTTTCTTATTAAAATATTTAAAAACTTCATATAAGTAGTTTTTTTTCAATATATTTAGTTCGGTACAGAAACTGCTATAAAGTACATTTATTATTTATAAATAACTCTTTATTAAGAAAAAAAATTATTCTGTACATTTATTTTATACACTATAATTTTTGATGGGGTACATTATTGTCCTTGCTCATCTACCCCGGGACGTAACCCGTCCTCAGAGAGGAACCCAGATTAACCCGCGATAGACTATCCGGCACCCATCTTCTCCTTATCCTAGGATAAGAAGGAGACTAGGCAGGAAGTCAAGGAGGGATTGAGAGGGGGAGAAAAATGCCAGTGCATTCACTCCCTGGGTATCGTTTATTAGAGAATAGTTTATTTTTATATCGTAAATAAGGGACTATTTTGTGAAAAACAATTCAATTATCTTTGTTTTGTATGGAATTCATGATATTATTAAAAATAAAAATGCCTCATTTGTTATAATATTAAAATTAGTATATTTTCCATTTGATAGGGCTGAAAAACAACCCTTAAGTATGGTCTAGTTAGACCTCATTCATTGCCAAAATTAAAATCGATCATAAACCTCAGAATTTTCGATTGGCTATTTCAGTATTCTCCCTCCTAAGGAGGCTACCTGTTCAGGAAGATAAGAGATCCAGTTGCAATGGGTATGAAAAAAAAAAAAAAGAAGACGACGCCTCCCCTCTCGTCCGGGAAAGATGGGATCCGTTAGTCTACAGATGACTTCTGATCCAAGAGAGTATATCCCTACAAAAGAAAAAAAAAAAACATTTCCACAAAAGTTAACGGGGGATGGAAGCAGGTAATCGGCCCGGAAATCTAGAAAAACTACCCGATCACTCTGTGTGTCTGTTTGCACGTGTGTGTGTGTGAGCGCGGTGTGCGTGTGCGTGTGTGTCAGTTGCAGAGCATTTTTTTTTTTTTAATATAAAAAAAGAAGTGATGACCAGGATATTTAAAGCAGAAGAAATGAGCAGAATCTAATTTTTTCCACAATTTGTAATAATAGTAATAAGTTCTCTGGAAGATCAAATAGGAAAATCATTAATTTTACATGAAAAATTTTCATAATATGTAATTTGTATTTAAATTTTAAAAACAATATAATTTGAACATTTTTTTAGATATTATTATATAATCTTGATTTTAATTACATATATATAATAAAAATTCTATTACATATTTAATATATAAGTTGTATGTATAAGTTGTTTGTTTTTTACAAAAAAATACATATAGGATTAAAAATCTATTTTAAAAATGTATACAAGGGGACAAAGCAGCCTCACTATTCCTGGCCAAGTTAGGTCTAGCAGCAGCCTCGAATTGGTTATTTAGTCATATTAATGTAAATCCTTTCTTCAAAGCGTAGAAAGTCAGCGTATTCGAGGGCATGAAGAATGCCGCACTACTGGATATTCTAGATTGTCGGAAAACGAAATGCAAAGGAAGATTTTAGGGGTGGGGTGGGGGGAGGAAAAACGAACATGTTTGGAGAAGAAGTAACCCCCTCCCCCCCCAATAGATGAGATCGAGAATATTGGGAGTGGGTGAAGCAATCCCCTTAGTGCACAACCCCCCCCCCCCCCACCCGAGACATGGTGGGGAAATTATCCCTACCTCTATACTTACAATTTGAACAAATCTCACAAATAATATTTGTTTTTTTTTGTTTCAAAAAATATAACCAAAAATATTATATTTTCACCAAACTCATTAGAATATCAATATTTACATAAAAAGTGAACGAACATTGGAACTGAAATTTGACCCCCCCCCTCCCCCATTTAAGTGAGAATGGTTTTTGTGCGTCACTTCCAATATCGCTCTGATGTCAAATCGTAAAAGCGCATTTCGACAGTTATTCCTCAAGAAATCGATTCTAATAGGCCGGAATTACCTAAATGCAACGTTCACATGAATGAACACGTGTTTTGTAGCAAAATATACATTATCTCTTTTCAGCCATTTCAAAGCCACTTCACTCAAAATGGAGGTCACACACACACACATGTATATATGTATACCGCCCTTTCCCTCTAGATTCAGGAGGTAAGTATTCCTTTACCAGTTTCTAAATTTTAACAGAATAAATATATTTACTGCAGGCCCAGTTTTGAAAAAAGTAAAATATAAATATATTTACGCTCAGAATTCTTAAAATAAATTAAGCAACTTGAGTATTAAATGGTTTTTCTGCAAATTGTTTGTTCCTGGATGAAATCCAACAAAATTACGAAGAAAAGGGTTTTACAAAAACACTAAATTCATATGTAAATATACTTGTTATTTTTGTAGCTAACACAATGACAGGAGCCTAACATGTTAGGGTTAAATGTAATTTGATAAAGTTAATATTATATAACATTTTTGTGAAAAATTTGTGATAATTAAGAATTTTAAAACTTTAAAAAATCTAATTTGAATTTTTGAGTTAATTAAGGGAAACTGTAGAAGTAGCTAATGGTGAAACAAGGGCCTATACGTTGTCCATTTGCAATAATACTAACTATAGGGCTAAAACCATAAGAATATAATAGGGATTAAAGGCAACTTTCTAAGATGTTTATAACATTTTTACGAAAATAGCATTATAAGGAAGATATTTAGCAATGAACTAAGTAGTTTTATATTGCGTAATGCAACCAGAATAGAGAAACAGGATTAACTTTTCTATTATTAAAAATGAATGCTAAATTTTATAAAGTTTTTATTATTATTCTTTAGTCTAATAAATTAATTATATTAATTTATTTAAAGAGTGTGTCTATCAGAATTGAATACCCGTTTAACCAAAATTCCAATAATATTGCATTACATATGTTCAGTTATTGTTTAGTTTTAGTGTTAACCGCCAGAGTTTTTGGGGAGATAAGTTCTGTGCTCGGGGAATAAGGAGTTTACTCAGCAATGTGACTTATGCATTTAAATAACCTCTTTGCTCTCATATATCTCCCCTTCACTTGTCTTACATAAAACATTTTTTTAAACTATAAAAAGTAACTACGGGAATAATTGTTTGTTTATATATAAATAACTCTTTATTAAGAAAAAAAATTATTCTGTACNTTATTAATTATTATTATTATATTTATTAAGCAAATTTATTACGCAGCTTAATAGTATTTTTTTTTAAATGCCTCTGTAAAATGTGTATTTTTTAAATTATCTGCCAACGTTTCGGCTTACATTGTAAGCCATCTTCAGGGCTATCATGAAGGCGAGTGGGGATGTCATGTCACCGAAATTCCAATTTCATGACTGAGCTCGCCTTCATGATTGACCTGAAGATGGCTTACACACATTTTTTTAAATTAGTATTTTTTTAGGCATTATACAACTTATTCGTATAAATACCATTCTTCCCGCATCATTAATCCCATGATTATAGCATAAAAGAAAAACTAAACTATGCCGATTATGTATTTGTACCTTAAACACTTTGAGAATATTTTACTTTGCAATGTTTACTGAGAAACATCAATTGTTTTCACGGATTCTTATGGTATTACGATAGAAACATCAAAGCCCTGAAGATGGTTTACAATGCAAGCCGAAACGTTGGCAGATAATCCTTTATTAAAAAATACATTTTTTTAAATTTGTGTTTTTTGGATCTACCTTGACCGAACCCCAACTAAAATCATCTCAGAGCAATTGTTTTTTTTTATTCAAAAAAGGCTGCACAGCTGTTTTTGACAGTAACTATCCAAGTTATACAAATATTTTTAAAGAAACAGTTATTTAAAAAATAAAATGAAAGGGAATACTGTAAAAATAAAAAATAAATAAATACAAAAACAAACAAAGTATTGTTTCAACAATAACCGTCTGAAGTAAATCCATCTAGTCTTGCTTGGACATTATGTAAAGGGAAGTTAACATGGACCTTCATCCCACTTCCTGTACATGTGTATCAAGAAAAAAAAACTCTTCAGTGATCAATAGCTGAACCAAAAACTTATATTATTTGTTAAAGCCTTTATCTTATGTATCTGGAGCACCAGGGTAACTCATGGGATCCGTTCGGGTCACGAAATCTTGACCCCTAGGTATGATTCTACAGATGAAAAGCTCGTCTTAAACCATGGATGTTTAGAATGGGATGGCAACCTGTAGATTGTCAGGCTAATACTTTTTTTAAAATAATCGAATGTATCTCTCTCTTTGTGTCTATCTTTGTTTATTTAAAGTACAATAATTAAGAATTTTATTCATTAATATAATAAAAATATATGCAAAATTTTCGGGGATCTCTCGCCCTTCGTCAGTGAGGAGTGAAGAGGAGTGGGAATTGTGTAGCGGAAGGAGCTCAAAGGGAGGGAAAGGCGATTGGGTTTTCCCAATTCTCTTATTGTTGGAAATTGATACAAGGTCTTAAAGTGTTAGTTGTAAATCTGAAGCCGTATTGGGAAGTTGTTCAATCACTTGAACTTGGAAAACGTCATTAAAACTCATTAAATGACTCTGAGCATGCCTTGCTATGGGAAGAGGGGACTGTGGTTCTGAACAGGATGCTCTGAGGTTTAGTGGCGTAGTACATTTTTCTACGTAAAAGCCGGACAAAATTTGCATTGTAGCAGGTATAAACAATTTTTGGATGTGCATGTTGATGGGGATTGGATCTTATATGTTAAGTGGGTGTTGACACTGGAGAACGTGTTGTCAGTTTTTATAATTGGACAGGATAAGCATCTACTTTGGTAACAAGGCCAAGTACCTTGTTTTGGTAAATTTGTGAGGGTTTTGAAAGAAAGTTTTTTCTGTTTAGTATATCTTGGAAGATGGGGGCTTTCCTGTACGTATTGCCAGGTTTTTGTGGTAGTAAAGAGCTGGTGGATGGATTGTTCTGAATAATAGGTAGGGCTTCGAGTATCTTGGTCTACAAACCTTCTACCCCGGGGAAACATTCAGTAACCAGGTAAGGAGTTTGGGCATTAGGAGATTTAGGTTTAGGATGGATAATTCAGTGCTACATATGTATATTATAATCTTATTGCATGATATGGTCAAACATAGAATTTTGTTGGTATCCCCTCAAGACGCGAATTATGTTTATGTTTTTCACATTTTTCCCATTCCTGTACGAAATTCTATGTAAGACCATATCATGCAACAAAATTATAAAATTTAGATTAACTATAAATCAAATGAAAGAACTGGCCCAGATATTCAAAAATCTCACCAGAATTCATGCCTTGGGCTTTTATTGGGAAATGAAAGCTTGCCCAGTGATATAGGTATTTAGAAGAGTCCGGCTTTATATTGAATGCCATCCCCTACATTTCTAAAGGAAAGGTGCGAAAAAAATACGAAAATTTGATTAAATGATTAATATTTTAACTTACTTTTCCTTGAGACGTATAAATCTCATTTCGAAGAATATTGTATTCCTTTTTTCTAAAATTTATTTATTGTTTAAAATAAGTTTTTTATCTATTAAGGTTCAGTCTTAAATAAAATTAAAAAAGTAATGCACCAAATTTCTATAGCGTAAAATAAAAATTCATTAAATAACATATTAATTCAAATATAGAATGTATTACAATTTAATAACAATTTCTCTCATTAAAATCAATTAAAACTTCATACTTAATCACAATAATTTTAAGTAAAATACAATTTTGTGGGGACTTGTGAAGGGGAAAGATCTAAGATATACAATATAAAATTTATATACAACATATGAGAGCTAAGAGGTTATTTAAATGCATAAGTCATATTGCTGTTATCCCTAAGTAAACTTTATATTCCCCTAAATTCAGACATAGCGCCCCCCCCCCCCGAAACTCATGCAGTAAATACTTAACTAGTACTACTGCATTCTGCAGAGAGAGCAACAGTAATTCGACACAGTTAATTTAATTTTTAAATTTTGGTTTCATACATACACTTAGTCGTTCAGGATATACATTCCTAAATAAACAGCGCAATTAATGTAAATACATTTGTTATAAAATGAATTTGTATAGGACTATATAAGAGGTCATGTATAACAAAATAAAAAATAAAATAAAAAGAAGTTATCTGTTTTGATGTAGGTCTGCCTAAGCTTTGGTTGCGTTAAGTTCCATTTAAAATTTTTAAATATTGTGTTTCACAAAATTTTGTATTAGGCTCTTGAAGTGGCATCAGTATTTAGTTATTTAAGACTCGAAACTAGTAGTGAAAAATAAAATTTTTAAATAAAATAATATTGTTCTCATGGTTTTTTTTTTTTTTTTTTTTTTAATTTTTGTCCTAACTAAAATATAAATGATGTAAGAAAGTCAGCATTGAAGAAAGAAAAAAATTAGGCTAATTTTTAATTGATCGCAAATATCAAACAATAGAGCATAATTCTTAGAGAGAACAGCTATTCACATTGTTGATATATCTATAGAAAAATCTTCAATTCATTTTCGATCCTACACATAAAAGTTAAAATAAAATCTCTTTAAAATTAGACATGTTTATAAAGGTTCTAGCATCTGCAATAATAGCAGAAGCTAAACAGAATAATACGTCACCAACATGGATTGAACAAAAAAAAAAAATTTTTTTTTAAATATAAGATGGGGATTTTACACTCGTAATACTTCTCAATTTATTATTAAAAAACAATATTTGGAGGGGCTGGTGAACCAAAAAATATTAAAAAGACTTAAGGATAAAATAGGCTTAGGCAAGTAGTGTTCAAGCTTTAAGATTAAAAATATTTTTTCACGAAACACTCAATACGAGTAAATGATCCTTTAAATAATGAACTAATCATTTACTGAGATTTTAACAAAATTGAGTAAAAAAAATATAGAGGAGGAAAAACAAATGATTTGCAAGAAAAATGACCCTGCGCCAACATAATTAAAATGTTAAACCTAATATTTCTGTCACTTTTATAGTGACATATAACAAAAACTTGTACGTCAGAAATATCAGATTGTAAAAATTGTTGAATTGTGTGTCATAATAAAATTAAATGTTCAAATACCTAAACTGTGATAATGGACTACTAAATAATACGTGTATAAATTAACAAAAATAAAATACAAAAGTTTAAATAGCTTTAGTTGTTTAATAATTTACACATGCGTTAATAAAATCTCTTATGATACAAATACCCTTCTGTTGAGTTAATAGTATGCACACAAAGTGAGCTCAAATTTAACTATTCCTAATTTAAATATTCTCAGGCCGACAGTGCAAAAGACAATCTATTCTACTCAAACAGACTTGCTTATCGGTCTTACCGAGTCACAGACAGATAGGGGTTGGTAGATATCTCTTCCCCCACCCCTCAAGCCGCCCCACCGACAAACCCTCACCCCTTCCACCCCTGTGCCGGCTTAAACTCCCTCCCACCCAGAGTTACATCCAGAACTTTACTCCCCTCAAGCTAAGTCCGGCATCAATCAGAAGTGCTGTACGTCACTCGGATGGACACAGAGCCCCCGAACAATACTCAAGAAAGTTTCATTCCACAAAAACACACACAAAAAAAAAAAACATTCCAAAACTTAAATTGAAAGACCAATATCAAAAAATTAATATAACTCTCAATAAATATTACACCAAATAACATGATATTAACATATAGAATATATATGAAATTTAAATAATTGTTTTGTTGGGTTTTTTTATTGCCGTGTAAACCTTTGGTTATTATTAACGCCAGGGAGATATTTTATAGAAACGGAAAGATATTTTCAAGAAGAAGAAGAATTTCTCAGCAATAGGTCATGGTGAGGTGTAATGTATTGTTAATACGAATAGTGTTTATGTGGATGTAGATATTACTTTCTTTGTAATAGGAAACTTTGAAAGTTTATTTTTAAAAAATTGAGGAGAGAATGAAAAATATGGAAAAGGAACATAATATTGAAAATCCATCTAAATGAGATTTAATAGCCTGTCTTCTAGCTGAAATTTTACTAACAAGGAAACAATAATAGCAGATAATCAATGCTTAGTGGTGTGAAACGCACATTAAGTAAGATATTTATTTATAATAAAAGTTAGTTTATATTGATAACAAGGGTTAATTTGACTGTTTGACCTAAAAAAAGCTGACCGATAGAAGTGGAGATTTGCCTGACATCTTAATTCAACGTTCTAGAAACCAAAATCCGTTAGTTTTCCTAATTAATTTCAGTATGTTTCTTTGAAATACAATTTAATTAATACATTTAATGTAATAAATTAAATAAATTAAATTCAGTAACTGCCCTATGTTCTTTCCTGTTGTTCATTTCTAAAATTTGAAATACCGACTTAAGATGGGTACAAAATCATACAAATTCGTTTATTTATGACATATTTAATTCGATATAGTTTCTGGTGTTATGTTAAAAACCTATATCCATCAATAAAAAGGGATTTAAAATGAGGGTTATACGTTTAAATTGCTCTAATAACCGAACCATTAAACTTATTGACCATGCGTAGTGAAATTTTGGTGGACTCATTCTTCTTTTAAATTTTTTTTTCTCTCGTTTTTCGTAGTATCAACAACTTTATGAGTTATTTTATCAGGGAGGGCAGGTTCCAATAAGACTTTATTTTATTCATAACTCATCTGTTGTAGTGAACAATTTACTAAAAATCACTGTACAGATTTTCATAAAAATAGGTAGCTCTGGTCAGTTATCTTATAAAATATGCATGATCAATCGATACTATGTGAGTTAAATTCATTTAAAAAAAGTTGTAACTTCAAGACGCTCTTCTTATCGAACTCGGGATTTTCTGCCCTAACCAAATATGTTGAAAACTACATGTTTTGTTTTTGTTGTTGTGTTTGTATGATATTCGTCGCTCAAAGAGAGGTTTTTTAGAATTAGTCCAAAAATTTTTGTATTTTATGATATATTCATATTGACTGTATAAACAAATAATACATATGAAAAAAGTAATAAAAATTCAGGAAATTAGTCAATTGTGTAACTATTTATAGCTTTTTTACATTGACTTATAAAAATAGTTAACACCTGAACAAGCACAAGCGCATGCCCCAGACATTGCCATGTGACTACTTCATTGGTGCACGGGTCCAAGCCGGAAGACTCCGCCATCCTGAGCATTAATGAATAATGTTGGAGCAGAACAAATGAACGCCTTTTCATCCATTCTAGGAACAGTTGGAGTTACATAAACGAGAGTCACATTAATTTTCAAAGTCCGCTTCGGTAAATTCTGTAATAAAAAATATATCTCTGAAATGTATTTTTCCCCCGAAATTATGAGGAGTTATTGTTCTCCGATCGTTTATACTTTTATATTTTTATATTAATAATTTAACCATTTTTTATTATTTTTGTACTTTAAATTCATAGTATTTGACTCATGTATGCCGAAATAACTATTTAAATTTATTATTATTAAATTTTTTGGTGTATAAGGCTGAATGGCAGATAACTTTTTTTTTTTTTTACTAATTATGTTAAATATTACTAAAGTATCGTCAGTTATTAATAAAAATACCAAGTGTTATATCACCAATGTAAACTGTATTTATATTCATGTTGTATTATATTATATATCTTAGAAATATAAATTAAATAAGTTCTTAAATAAATTCGCTTGAATTTACTAAGAACGGAAAATCTGTTAAAAACATTGTAGATGTGACTGAAATATTTATTCTATAATGAAAATGTTGTTAAATACATGTAAATATATATTTAACTATTATCAAAGATCTCAGGTGTAGTACCACAAGTATGGATCTCTGTTAAATTACTCTTCAATCTTCTTCCCGTAAATTCTGGAGAATGACTTTGCACACCTGGGAGAAATAATTAGAACTTTAGTGTAAGTTTCTGACACGTGCAGAAGGTAGACCAAGTTCTGTAGAGGATAACATGTCTAAATAGTGATCCGAAAATTCGATCTCATCTTGGAAATTACTTTGTTAAATACTTAAACATTTCTGTAGGCAATCCTAGTTGCTGTAAAAACCTTTTGTGAAGATAATTTTATTTTTTAAATTCATTCTATTAGATAGACTTACTTTGAATGTAATTCCATGACTCGTATTCATTTGAAGTTTCAAAAGTTTGTTTACAGAAATAACAACATTCTTTTTCTTTTTTTTTTTCCAAAAGAATTGTCTAGAAGATGATAATCCTGATAATTCTCTCTTCATATAACTTGACGGTCAACAAATTTACCTCATAATTGTTTAAAGGTTCTGCAGAATTACAGTTTCATTATAAAGTAAATATCCACTTCTTTTGTCATTTACAATGGCTATAATAGTGGATACGAAATCACTAACATTTTATAATATTATAATTTTGTCTGTAATTCCTAGCAAATTTTTCTCAAAATCATTAAAACAAAAACTATAAACATATATTTGCCCAGTAAAAGTCACATGGTTATTAAAAATACTAAGACAATCCAGACAGTACATGTTGTAATAAAATGAAGAACTTCTATTTCAATAATTGTAAGAATTGTATATTTTTTTGGAATTTGAGGCTTCACTTGTAGGGCGCCTTACCCAGGCTTGTGATGAGATTCGTTCGGGGCTCGCAATCCTGGCCCTTGGGTTCAAATCCCGCCCAAGGCAAGCTTTTATCTATAAATAAAAGCTTGTCCTGAGCCTCGGATATTTTGAATGAGGTGAAAACCTGTAGGTAGCCCCAAACATTTAAAAAAAAAAAAAAATTAATTTTCTACTGAATAAAAAAAAAAAAATTTCCTTAACACTTTCTATTATTTAATATTATACAAAATACAGGTACAATTTTTTTACTGTATTCTATTTTTCTCTTGATTGTGAATACCTCAATATTTCTATTGATTTTATTTTATCAATGATTATTATGGATAAATTTTCTTTTATCCATTTCATAATATGAATGTAATTATATATTGAAAGTGAGCATAGAGATTTTATGATATATTTATTTTCCCAAAACCATCCCCAAAAATAAGATAATTCTGTATGTGAGCTTTATCAGCCGGGATTAGAGCACTGAGGGTCTAAGTGCGAGGGCACCTATAAATTGCCCCTGTCATAAACCCTTATCACACCCCCCTCGTATAACTCACCCCCTGGAGAAATTAGCCATATTTTTTCAAGTTGAGTGGAATTTTATTACAATGGTGGCTAAAGCAGGAGAAATTAGTCAGGGTTTCGGCCAGGATCAGAAAAATAAAATACTCCAAAATTGTTGGGTAATTATATTATTATTGCCGACGTTTCGACTTAACTTGTAAGTCATCATCAGGGCAATAGTGGAGAGATCTCCAAGGGAGGTTCATCGTCATATCTCAGTCTAAAAGAGCAGTTTAGCTTAGGACTCTAAGATGTGACGATAAACCTCCCTCGGAGATCTCTCCAGACATCACTGTCGCCCTAATGATGACTTACAAGTAAAGTCGAAACTTCGGTAATAATATAATTATTATCTAACAATTTTGAAGTATTTTGTTTATTTGATTAATTTGGCCGAAAGCCTGACTAATTTCCCCAACAAAAGACTCCACGGCCAACGAAGCAAATTGGCTAAAAGGACAATTGAAATTATTGAAGAAACCAAATTTTATTTTATTTATAACTTTCTAAGGTTAGGAATTAGAAAATTAGCCCAAAATCTGTTCACCAACCCCTAATTCTTCTTCTATCTGCTTAGAAAATGTACTTTCCTTTGAGGCTCCAATGTAGGTAAATAAATTGAGGGGTAAAAGTTTAAAAGTGCACAAGCAGCTGATCGGCTTTAAATATCGACTATGATTTTGTGTTGTTTTGAGAAAAGCTTTGAGTTTAAATATTATGTTCTCTTACTCTTTTTCGTGCCTACAAGAAATACCTTACAAATATATTGTTTATGTTAGAGAAGACGGGAGTATGTAAACAGCCATTTGATTATTATTTTATTGTGATTCATTGCCAATTTACAAGAAAATTGAAAACTACTGTTGTAATCTCAAATTTAAAAACTCTCTTTACTGCTGTAAATTTGAAATTTAAAACTTAGGTTCTACCTGCCCCATTATAAAAAATTATTTAAAAAAATATATTTAAACTGTAATATTCTGGAATTCAACTTTTAAAAAAAATACATTTAAGAATGAAAATCGAGTGTTAAATGAGCTCTCTGATTTTTAAAATATAGAATAAGAGTATAGAAACTAAATTCGACATTTATACAGTTTATTGGAAACCATTGACATAAATTATTTATTGTAAAAATATGATGAGGAAAATGATGAATTTAGAGAAAGAAAAAAAATTATTATCGTAATGACTTCTTTGTTATTCAAGTCAGAAACAAGTTTAATTAAAATATTAGGTGAAAAATATTATTTTATAATATTTATGTTTTATAAAATATTTAACAAGCGTCTTCTCCAAGATCATTTTTTCCCCAG
Source organism: Oncopeltus fasciatus (assembly GCA_000696205.2). Lineage (NCBI taxonomy): Eukaryota > Metazoa > Arthropoda > Insecta > Hemiptera > Lygaeidae > Oncopeltus > Oncopeltus fasciatus. Next base: position 241,066 of record KZ807174.1, on the reverse strand, counting down.
CTTGTAAATTAAATTTTATCAATTTACTCATATGTACATCTTTAATGTATAATGAATAGAACATGTGTAGTAATATAACATGTATATGGTTTAATGAAGTAAGGGAAATCTGCACTTGCATAACGCAGCTCCAGCGTGTAGGACAGTTTCAATAATCATATTGCAAATTAAATTTAAAATTTGACTTCTTTCCAGTGCATAAATAATTGTTTAAATATTTATTCCTCTATAAAATATACATACCGTATTAAAAGTGAGCTGTTATACATCAAATATAGCTTAATTATTCCACCATATTGTAAAAGGAAACTATTGTTTCCTTAACAAATGAATTAGGATTCCTTTGGAGGATTAGCCGAAAGCCTTTAGGGATCAGGTGGCCAATTAGGCCTAAAAAACCCAAGAGCAAGAGTACCTTCTTAAAAGAAGGGAGGGGGGGGGGGTCAGTACTTAATTTTCCTAATAACGTTTGGAAATTCTAAAATATAATAATACAGTAAGATATAACTTCTTTCAGTCAATAAGTATGTCTGGCAACCAAGAGTTCCTTAGACTAAGAAGGTTCATTTTCATTAATACTTCCTAAGGAGCATGTAAATCATACTTAATGTCCTTTGTGAATCTGTCATGGAAGAGTAATATGAAAATATCGTCAAGCAATGTAACACAGAGAGTAATTCATAGCCATTACAAAGCCTAACATTCCAAATCTTCCATCTTTATTATTTTTATTGTAAAATCCTAAATTTGTTTGAACAGAAGAGGGCTTTAACTTCATCCCTGTGGTACACCATCCACCGTCTAACTTTCCCGAAAAAGGCGGTTCGCTATTCGAATGTCTGTGTGTGTATAAAAAGAACTGGTCAAACTGATACAATCCAAGTGAAACTTATCTCAACTTTAAAGGAGAAATATTTCTCTGATATAAGTATAAATAGCTACAAGTTTTTATCCTGACAGAAATAACAGTTTTAAACATTCCTTATCAAATGACCTGCGTGACAGAAAGACCAGCGCTCACTGAAATTATGAAAGTCAAATAGGCCTGGAAAATAAGGACGTTGAGGGGAATAGTGATCTGATAATTCCTTGTTTTTTCTAGAACAGATTTACATCTTTAGGCGGCATGAATTTGATAAGGATAATCCACGTTAAGTATCCCAATAACAGTATCTTATTATTAACATTTTTCATTAAAATTGTTTTTGTTTTTTTCAGATAAAACAATTATAAGAAAATTATGTTAAAGATCAATGACCCTCCTATGAAGTTCTCTCATAAATTAAATAGTTACAAAATAAATATAAAATATGTTCACACAATACAAATAAATATAAAAAATGTNGCGCTGAAGTTGATTTAACTAGGCAGATTTTTAATATATCATTAAAGTGTTCTAAAAAAAAAGGGTAACCCTAAAAGCCTTTAGAATTAACAATTTAAAAATAAATTTAATACGACTGAGAATGGGGATGGTTAGGGGTAGATTCTCCTAATCTTAATAATTTTCCTTTTAGGACAAGGGTTGCATGTGATTTTTTTACCAAAAGACATAAACGGCCCTAGTGTTTCACATGCCACATCGCTTTTAATTATTTTATTAAATGGTATAAAATTAAATTTAACATCGAATCTATTATGTTATTTTTTAAATAATAATCATAACGAAAGCATTGAGGATTGGTCAATTCATTTTTCTCCACTAAACCACCCCCTCTCTATCTGATTCAATTCCAAATAAAAACGAATCTTTTAAACAATTTTTTAACACAAACCTCATAATTCGTATTTAATTTATGTTTATTTTAGAAAAGAGGAGCGCTAACCCTTTGTCGCTATACTTTTATTTCAAAAATTTTCTTATATTTAAATATTAAGTAATTGACTTTTCACATAAATCATGATTTATACCAATAATTTTTAAATACTAATACTAACAATTTTGAACATAAATTTACCATTAACCATAATCGGACACATTAGTATGTTATTACTTACATATAGACTTATAAGAAATATGTGTGTGTTTGTGCTTTATAAAACAATTTTTGGTGTAAAAGAGGATAAATAATCAAAATCTAACACACAATGAATACTAAATTATGGTGAAGCAGGTTTTACAAAGAATGGCTAAAAAGGTAATGAATACTTAAGTACCTTTAAATTTTTAATTCTAATAATTACTGTTTTGACTTTTATATTTCTTCTTCTTACATATACATATATATATAATGGAATACTCCCGGCTGCGATATAAATATAATAAATAAGAACAGGTGGGAGAAAGAGTGTTCTCCTGTTCTTATTTATTATATATTATAAACTGGTAAATGTCATTAATAAAATATATTATTAAGAGTTTATTTAGTTAAATGCTCCTTTCCTATGAGAGACAATTTTCTCTTTCTACCGCCGACGGACATCAGGCATCAGTATCCATAAAAAATAAATAAAAGATCAACGAAACATTTTATAGGTCCTATATCCCTGGAGGAAATCAAGCTATTCAGGTCTGTAACACGAATACAAATGTTGAAAAGTAATTGATGTTGATTGATGTTTCGTTCTGGAGGACAGAACTTTATATGCCCATGGGAAAGGAAAACTGTTTCCTTTTTATAAACAATAAATGCGAGGGAATATAATAAAAAATCTAACTTTCCTAGCCAGGACTCGAACCTGGATCTCCTGCTATTCAGGCCAGTTACACCACAGATTACGGGGAATTTAATATGTTATCTGGCAGGTCTCGGTGGTCTAACTGGCCAACGCGCTTGCCCGGATTGCTATTCAAGAAAGATAGATTTTTTCACAATTTTTTTAAAAACCATTATTAGTGGACGATGTATTCGTCTTTCTTGTAGGTTAGGCTCTCGCTAGAGTGTTGGGAATTAATAAGCTATCTGGCTCGTCCCGGTGGTGCAATGGAAGCATACCGGCCCGGAAAGCAGGAGATCCACGTTCCAGTCTTGTAGATTTTTTATTCTATTCTCTTGCACTGAAAATTGTTAAAATTTACGTGGGATTAAATACTACAAAAAAATATTTATAAAGATAAATTTTTTATTCTATTCCTCTGCATTTATTGTTTAAAAATTTATTTGGGATTAAATACTAGAACGAAAAAAATATATTTATAGTTCCTTTTTATGTTTGATTATTGATATATAATTAATTCAAACATTCTTTATATTCTATGAAATATAAAACTAGGTAAAAAATCTAAAAGGTTATTTCCACCACCAATGAATATAGAACGGTCATACCTTCCATTGTCCGTCTTCATTGGTTTCTGCAAAGTTTGCAGAAACCAATGAAGACGGACAATGGCAGGTATGAAAGTTATAAAACTAGGCTTTGTGGCAAAAAATCAAAAACATCTTGAGAGTCTATAGACAGATATTTTATCCGGTCTTGTTGACAACAAAAATCATGCATTTTTTAAAAATCTAAAATATCATATAAAATAATAAACTCTTTTTAAAATTCTTTTTAAATTTTATTAACGTATCAGCAACATCTTTTAAAATTTTCTATATATTTTTTTTTGTTTTCAAAAAGTTTTTTTTTAGTCATAATATATTCAAAAAAATATTTTTTAATACTTAAGGCCTATATAAGTCTTACGAAAAATACATATTTCACATACCAGTTCTGTTTAACCTAGACCTGTACATGCGGGGCTTAAATTTTAATCTCATTGCCTTGTAAGACAGAAATAGTTATTACCTTTTAATTATAGATCAAACTTTAATGAATAATGAGAATTGTGCTTAGCTTACGCTGCACATGTATGATATTTTTTTCTTTTTTTCATTTTCTCCAAGTTTAACTTTTACACATTTTCAAATAAAGTACAGAGGAGGCTCGCGGTATAGTTGTGTATCCCGAAAGCAATTCCTCTCAGCCCTATCTGTAGGACATACAGACAATTTATAACCTCCATTATCTTCTGTCACGAGAGACTTATTCGTCTTGGAATAAATACCACTGAAATACATAAGACTTTATCATCAGGTACCTTCCATTTCCCATAAGCCATCCAAAGAGAAAGGCGTTAGTTAGCCCACCTGGGCGTACAATTTGAGAGAGAAGAATGATGCCCAAAGACCCCACCCCCCCCCCCCCCCCAATATGACATCCTGCCGCCTGCCACAATATTTGCAGAGGATAAGGCAAGATTGGCTGTACCAAACTAATTATTTCTCTGCAAGAATCCCTGCAGGAATAAAATCTAACCTACAGGATTAGTCTATAGGAAGAGGTGTTCGTAATCTAAAAACTTCCAGCTTGGTATTTATTATTAATTAAACCAATTATTAATAATACTTGTAAAATTCATTTTATTCATAATTATCACCATTTGTTATTAATAACCTGTTTTATATAAAACAAAATAGTTATTATTTAATTTCAGTTTTATTATGTTTTTTAATCATTAATATTAAATTTCTAATATTATAATTACCTATAACAAATATGTGTATAGTTCCTTTTATGTATTGCGTTTATTGGGAGCAATTTATCTAAATATGGCACGGTTGTTTTGATAACACCATTNCACATGAGTGTTATTATTATTATTATTATTGCTCTATGTATAATTACATTCTACATAGAGCTATTAAATATAAAACTATAATTAAGAAGTTATTAGTTAATTAATCATTCATAAGACATACGGCAATATTTTCGCAAATTTTTTGTTTTTCTTATGAAATTTTACTTATAAAATTTAAATGGAAAAGAAAACTGAGTTGGATATTGAAAGAAATTGTACAAATAGAATTTGTGGATTATTGGAAATGTCAAACGCTAGAGCAACATGTCTTTCCGCTGAAGTGGGTGAAATATTTAGTTATACATAGTAGTAATAGCTGAGGTATTCAACACAGATTTGTTTAATTTCAGAGATATATAAATATGAGTGAGGTGGATAAAATACATGGAAAGTATTCCATACAAATTCAAATATCCATAAACTGCAAAACTGAGGATTTGTCTTCGTTTTCGCATCTCCTGCGTACGAGATTTTAATTACTCCTTTTGCAAGTCATCTTCAGGGCTTTTAAGGGAGTTACAATGGCGCAAGGATAGATTAGAAATAGAAGAGACAAGAAATAAAACAGAAAAAATTTACTAGAAAATTATCTACAAGTATATGAGTAAATTTATAATAAAATTTAGAGCAAAAATATAAATAAATATAAATCCATAAATATTAAACTTTTTAAAAGGAGAGTTTGTTGACCGTAGATATTATTCTTAGATGATTTTAGTTGGGGTTCGGTCAAGGTAGATCCAAAAAAACAAATTTAAAAAAAATTACCTATAACAAATATGTGTATAGTTCCTTTTATGTATTGCGTTTATTGGGAGCAATTTATCTAAATATGGCACGGTTGTTTTGATAACACCATTTTTTATCACATTCTTTTAATTTTGATTGAAAGATCCTTCCAAACTGAGCGAACAATTTTGGTCTTTAAAATTCTTATCTCCGAATGAGTGATGTGTATATAAGTTTTTTTAGCTGGAGCTACTCGTGGTGTAGAGAATATTGTGCTTGACTAGTATGCTAAAGGTCCTGGGTTCGAAACCCCAGCCCCCCCCTATTTATTTTCTGAACTATTTGTTTTAATTTCAAATTGATAGTTTTTGACCATAAAGATTTTTATTAGATTTTTTTTGTTGTTGTTGTTGGGGTTCGGTCAAGGTTGATCCGAAAAACCATTATCAGTCATGACACATGTGATCCAGGTGACACGACGTCCACTCTCGCCTTCATGATAGCCCTGAATATGGCTTCAATGTAAGCCAAAACGTCGGCAGATAATTAAAAACCACATTTTTGTAAATTGTATTTTCAGAACAACCTATACCAAACCCCCCCTCCCCCCAAAAAAATCTGATATTTGTTCTAATGTTTTTTTCAAGCAATGACTGGCTTTGAGCCAGTGTAACCCATATTCCCGCAAACTGATGAATCAAAATGTTCCCTCCTCGGATTGATTAGATCTGTCAGTCTACAGGCGACTACTTATCGGTAAGGGAATTCGAAGTTAGTGGGGGTACGGAAGTAGACTGATCAATCTTTTCTTTGAAAAGCTACATATTCTCGTATCTAAGTGAGTGTCAGGTAAGTATAGATCTCCGAGGTCTGGCCAAGCTCACATCAATGCAAATAAGCAGCTATAAATTTTTCTCGTCTGTACAGTTAACTAAAAACATATATAGAACTGAATGGATAAAGAAATAATTTGGTAAGATTTTTTTTTTCTCGCAATAATTCTTCATCCAACAATTCTTATAAGTCCATTTTTAATGAAATATGATTTATTTATATTATTTTTGAATGAAGAGGAGACAATTTATTATCGAATATACATACCGATTTTTTAATATGTCTCTGTCATTTAAGAACTATGATAATATGTTTTCCTTATCACCAACGTTTTCATATTATCGAATTACAGTCCCCTTTTATATAATTCTTCTTTTGCACCAAAATCAGCGTTACTTTATGTATGTGTAATTATATCTTTATTCCTTGTTCTGACACTCGTTCTAGACCTCTGCATGTTTGAGATACATGAACTCAAAGGGGGTTATAGGAGGGGTTGGAATTTTAAAACTTCTCTACAGAAAAATACTGTCACACCTAAAGACCTGGGTTTATTGCCATTTGGGCAAATGCATTGAACTGTTTATTTTACGTTCTCTTTGTGTTTTTCCTAACTTCGCCTGCTAAATTGTAAAGAAAAGGCTTGTGTTGGGGAGGGCGGGTCTCAAAAGAAATTTACCTCTCTTCATCTTTTATGTAATTTTATATAGAGCTAACCTACTCAAATAAAATGACAAATATTGATTCGTAATTTTTTTTCTTTTTGTACGATACGGTCTTATTTCAAATTTCTTTGGTTACACCTTTATGAAAATGAAAGTGTGTTATGGAAATCATTTCTTTGAGAAATGTCTTAGGGCTGAACACATTTTAATTTTTTTTTCTCATGATAAGGTCCCAACATAGAATTTAACTCTTGAACTCGTAATGCGGGTTTGGTTGTACTAAAAAGCAAATTCTGCAAGTGTGAAATTAGTATTTAAAATTTTATTTTGATGAGTCCAATTTGTTAAATTGGATTGTCTTGAAGCATAATATACCTAAGGTCTGTGGAGTTCATTTCGTATTAAAAAATTTTCTGGAATTAGTAATTTTTTTTTTTTTTTGTTTGATCTATATGGAATTTAATTGGTGAACCTTATCATGATACAATGGGAATCACAAAGAGTGAATTCCGTTGAAGATTTATTTTTGTAGGTTTAGTGTTTTTTACCATTGGTACAACAAAGAGAAATTAATATCGCTTAAATAATTTTTTTTTGATAAACATTATCAAAACATTATTAAAAAATATTTCTTATTACTCAAATTTAGAAGTTGTTGAATGTGGAGAGATTGTATTGAAGAAGTAAGTTAATGAGATAAGTTAATTTACAATTCTGTCGAAATGTTTTTAAGTTAGACTATTTTAAGCAAAAAATACTTTTTTTTTAACAACTCCGAAAGAATGTCGCAGTTAAGGTTGTTCAGCACGTCATAGTGTATACACACACACACACATATATATATATACATATATATATATATATATATGTATATATATATATATATATATATCACATGAGTGTTATTATTATTATTATTATTGCTCTATGTATAATTACATTCTACATAGAGCTATTAAATATAAAACTATAATTAAGAAGTTATTAGTTAATTAATCATTCATAAGACATACGGCAATATTTTCGCAAATTTTTTGTTTTTCTTATGAAATTTTACTTATAAAATTTAAATGGAAAAGAAAACTGAGTTGGATATTGAAAGAAATTGTACAAATAGAATTTGTGGATTATTGGAAATGTCAAACGCTAGAGCAACATGTCTTTCCGCTGAAGTGGGTGAAATATTTAGTTATACATAGTAGTAATAGCTGAGGTATTCAACACAGATTTGTTTAATTTCAGAGATATATAAATATGAGTGAGGTGGATAAAATACATGGAAAGTATTCCATACAAATTCAAATATCCATAAACTGCAAAACTGAGGATTTGTCTTCGTTTTCGCATCTCCTGCGTACGAGATTTTAATTACTCCTTTTGCAAGTCATCTTCAGGGCTTTTAAGGGAGTTACAATGGCGCAAGGATAGATTAGAAATAGAAGAGACAAGAAATAAAACAGAAAAAATTTACTAGAAAATTATCTACAAGTATATGAGTAAATTTATAATAAAATTTAGAGCAAAAATATAAATAAATATAAATCCATAAATATTAAACTTTTTAAAAGGAGAGTTTGTTGACCGTAGATATTATTCTTAGATGATTTTAGTTGGGGTTCGGTCAAGGTAGATCCAAAAAAACAAATTTAAAAAAATGTATTTTTTAATAAAGGATTATCTGCCAACGTTCGGCTTACATTGTAAGCCATCTTCAGGGCTGTAGAAATACAATGTCATGAGAATACAATAATAATTGAAATTAGTATAATAGAGAATT
>KZ807174.1:201008-225140 GCA_000696205.2 Oncopeltus fasciatus | reverse complement strand
TTTATATAATTTATATATCATTTAGTTTTTTTTATTTACGTTAACACTACTGTCTTTAAAAAGACTATAATATATTTTCTTTAAATCTTCACACTAAGGAAGATGTTTAAAAAAGTAATTTTGAGTGTTAGGCAGAACTTTCTTTAAATGAATAATCGAAGTTGTGTAACTTTTAATAGAAAATTGTAAAATGAATTCACGGTTGAAATCAGATGAGGGTTTAGAGAAAAATCCCAATTTATTATATTGTTATGGGCTACGGGTCAATAATAATTTATTAACAGTGTTAAATTGAAGTTAATTTATTATATCAAATAATTACACCACCAAATTAGAGACTATATAATTTACTGCCCTTAGTAATTATAAATAAATAAGTAGAAAAGATAAATTACTTATAGCAAATTAAAAAATATATACAAATAAATTAAATTTGTTATTCACAAAGCGGCCTCAAACCACTTGCTAATTACTATCACTTAACATTCCACTGTCTCCGACACCTTTTTTTATAACTTCGCGGAAAGGTCGAGGCAGGCCTAGATTCTATATAGATTTCTAAGTACCCCTAATTCCCTTTTCAGAAGCAAAGGAGCAGGTGGCATCCTTCAATTTACCCCTTCCTCTACAGATCTGATCCTCTCGTCACCTTCTTCTCTAGTCTTCAACAATATTATTACCTTATTTTTTTATTTTTTAATTACGAAAAAGTTTGTAGAACATAATAGGTGTAAAACCTAATTTTCTAAAGTTTGTGTTCTATCGAATTACTACCAAAATGTTTAATAAGAAAGATATTTAACTACGATATTCGAGTAATTTCAGACTCTTGAATCCAGTATAGAACCAGTATTGGATAAAAGGAGAGTTTTTTTGACCGTAGATATTATTTTTAGTTAACATTTCCATGACTCTCAGTCATTCCCAGTCATGGAAATGTGAACTTAGGGACAGGACGTCCTCTCTCGTCTTCATGATAGCCCTGAAGATGGCTTACAATGTAAGCCGAAACGTTGGCAAATAATCCTTTAAAAAAATACATTTTTTAAATTTGTGTTTTTTGGATCTACCTTGACCGAACCCCAACTAAAATCATCTAATAGTATTGGATAAAGTCCCTAATTTACTTTCATTTTCGTCCATGAAATGAAACCAATAAAAGTTGGGTATTTTCAGTTTACACAGCTCTTTCTTCTGACGGACATCAACTGTTGTAAACGCTGGCGTGCAGTGGTGCAAATAGAGACAAGCAGCTGTATTTTCAGTCCCAGTCAAACGAGCCGTATATAGAATTATTCCTCGTCCATTACGAATCCAGACAGAGTACAGACAGATTCTGTGGAAGGGGGAATCTCTCAAGTCCTGAGCGAAATAAACCTGGCAGAAAGAAGAACTCCATCGAGGATGAATAGGACTGGGATTAGTGGGCAATTGTTATTCACGCCAAGTGTCTGCCATTTTCAGCCCCTAGAGTCGGATACGCAGCCGAGGACAGCTCATTCATTGGACAGAGATAACACAATCCCAACACGAACTAAGCAGATAAATAGTGTCAAATATCGATCTTCTGCGGTGAAATGAAAATTACTCTCCATGTGTCGAACTAGACTTATATTTAAGGTAGAACCGTACTGTCTGCTTTGAGGTGCTTCACTAAGTATGCTTCCGAAGTTTTCAAGTATTAAAAAGTCCTTCTTGCAGGACCAAAGCAAACTAAGCAGATAACTCATGTTTTTCCTTAAAGATGGACTTAAATAAATATAAATAAACACTTAGATATAATTATTAAAATTACCTACGGGGATGGGAGTAAAAGAAAAAGTTGCCATGACTGGCTCATACGATAAAGGAAGCGAAGTGCCTAAATTTTCTATGAAAACTTATCAAATATTTCTATAAGCTTTTAACATAATATTTTATTATAAATGTTAGCTGTATACATTTTACATCTGTTATGTTTTTGTTTTTGTTTTTTGCAAATAAAATAATAATTAAAATAACGGGTTAAAGGAGGTTAACCTTAACGCCTTTGAACCGCGACTATCTAGTCCTCCTGATAATCAACGGTCAACCAACATCCCATAGAAGATATAATTAATTAACTTATTATTCTTTCTTGCATTTATTCCTTTCAGAAATACTACTAAAAAAAGTTCTCAGAAGCTACGATTTCTACATGTACAACTGAGTTTTTCTAATCCTAAGTGAATCTCTAATGTCTCTTGCGAACTACATAAATGGTGAAGGAGAGAATTAAGTATGGCATCTTCTGTAGCCGCTCGAAGAACGTAAATACGGCAATTTATTAGTGGGCTCGATGCAAACTAGGATTGACTCAAAATTAATAAGTCAACTATACTTACATTAATATATAAAAATTTCGTCACGCAGGTGCTGTGTAAATTGAGCGAATTACCTCAGTGTCGTACTAGAAGGATATTTGTATTTAAATTTTCGATACCATGTAAAATACATCTTATATTGAGAAAAAAAATCTGGATTCTGTTTCATTGCTCTAAGCTAAGCAAAATGTCCTAGAAAGCGAAAAAACATTTTTACTGGGATTTGACATTTCGGTTAAACCCCAACTTAGTTATATAAAAATTTTGTTTTGTTATTACATTCTCTCGCCCTAATCCTCATTCCACATCATATATAGTATATTCAATTTCAAGTGTTATTTTACAGAGATATTTGAGAGCCATGGAGTTATTCGTGGGCTCTCCCCATGATTTGTGGTTTTTGGTCAATGCGAGCTCATTTGACATCTGCCTGATGAAGTCAATTCCACTAATGAATCAATTAAATTAATTATTCTCTGGATTAATGAAATATTGCTTCGTCTTGAGCCGAATGTATTTGTGATGATTCATCCAGTTATATAATATTATTATCATGTGTTTTCATCGTTTCTAGTTACTAACCAATTTAGTCTTACTTCAATTGTGAATAATAAAGCCTATTTTTCAAAGGTTAACATTACAATTTATTATTCACAATGGATATATTTCTGAAACCGGAAAAGTTCGACGGCGATCAGCACTCCCCTACAGCTACGCAGGAATGGAATTACTGGCTGAAGACGTTCGAAAACTTCATCGCATCTTTCGAGACGATCGACGATCAAGGTAAGCTGAGGTCCTATCCCATTCTGTCTACCTATTGATTGCCGACAAAGACACGTACTCTACAGCTATTGACGCTCTAAAAGTTACTTACGTGAAGCCGATAAACGAAATATTTGCTAGGCATAAACTGGCATCCCGTAAGCAGACTCCCGATGAATCCATTGACCAATATCACCAAGCTTTGGAACAATTAAGTAAAAACTGTGAGTTTATGCGGAAACTCATCGTAAAACATACGTTCGAGATTCGTTCATTCGTGACCTCAGTTCTCATCAAATAAGGCTGAGACTATTGGAGTTCAATAAGTTAACTCTCGATGAAGCTGTTGAAAAAGCTCGTGCCTTGGAATCTGCCAAGAACCAATCGGCTTCATATTCTTCTGAGCTTCAGCTTAATTCCACTTCATCTCTTCCTCAAGATATTGGTACTTTCATCGGAAGATATAGCAAATTTGGCTGCTGCCAAGCCTAGTAACTCGAATTTCAAGAATCAAAAATGCTATTTTTGTGGTCGGCAGCGGCATAAGTCTCGTCAGCAGTGCCCCACGCTTAATGATACTTGTGAAAAATGCCAGAAAACAGGTCACTGGCAAACTGTTTGCAAATCAGCTAAAAACACTCACTCACCAGCCGCACTAATTGCAGCCTCTAACGTTCTCGACAAAGCTAGAGTGCAAGTTCAGGTAAATAACACTCCTACGTTTGCGCTAATAGATAAGGGGAGCTCCGAGACGTTCATCTCGCAATGCTTTGCCGAAGACTGCAAGCTGAAAATGTATCCTACCTCTGGTAGTGTATCCATGGCTTCAACATCTCTCAGCAAGTCTATTTCAAATTACTGTGTAGCTCACTTGGAGCTATTAGGTCACCATTATGCCACAACAAAATTCAGTGTACTTCCCGATCTGTGCGCAAACGTTATTGTCGAACATGATCTATTAAAACAACATTCTGAACTCAAAGTTTCCTTTGGGGGAACTAGACGTCCATTATCTATCAGTAACCTGGCTCCAGCAAAGATAGAACCTCCTCCTCTTTTTAAATTTTTAACTAAAAATGTCAAACCCATTATTACCAAATCTCGGAAGCACTCATTATAAGACTCTGATTTTATTAAGAAAGAGATTAAAAAATTGCTTGCGGATAAGATCATTGAAGAAAGTAGGTCTCCCGGGAGAGCACAAGCATTCGTAGTAAAAAACGAGAACCATAAAAAGCGAATGGTCATCGATTATTCTCAAAATATTAATCGATACACTCACCTTGACGCATATACCCTTCCTAGTCTTGAGGATGTTGTTTCTAAGGTTTCAAAAAATTCTGTGTTTAGTACGATCGATTTTAAAAACGCTTACCATCAGGTACCTCTAAGAGAAAAAGATCGGCCTTTCACAGCTTTTGAGGCGTGTGGCCGTTTGTACCGCTTTCGCCGTCTAGCTGTTGGTTTGACAGATGGAGTAGCCACCTTCCAACGGGTTATCAATGACGTTATTTTTCGCGAAAAACTTGAAAAAACGTATGCGTACCTTGATGACGTGACGGTATGTGGAAAGGACCTGGAAGAACACGATCAGAATCTCAAGCGCTTCTTTGATGCAGTCCAAAAATATGGTTTCACGATCAATCAAGAAAAATGCAAATACTCAGAAACTTCAATTAACTTGCTTGGCTATAAAATCGAAGGTGGAACTATATCTCCAGACCCTGAACGCCTGAAGCCGCTGCTCAATCTTCCACCTCCAGACAGTCGGAAGGCCCTTGAACGGACGATTGGGATGTTCGCGCACTATTCTAGATGGGTACAACACTATTCAGACAAAGTTAAACGGCTTCTAAACTCAAAAACCTTTCCCTTGACCCCTGAAGCTATATCTGACTTGGACCAACTCAAAACTGAGATTTCTACGGCAGTTGTGAGCACGATTGACGACTTGGAACCTTTCGTTGATGAAACTGATGCCACTGATGTCTCAATTTTAGCTGTTCTATCACAGTGTGGACGACCAGTTGCATTCTTTTCCCAAAAGCTGAACGAAAGCGAGCGTAAACATTCAGCCGTTGAGAAGGAGGCTTACGCTGTTGTGAGTGCCCTTAAAAAATGGAGACATTTTCTAATCGGACGATTTTTCAAAATTATTACAGACCAGCGCTCTGTATCATTCATGTTTAATATGACACATCAGAATAAAATAAAGAATGAGAAGATACAGATGTGGCGGTTGGAGATGTCCTGTTACCACTATGAGATAATTTACAGGCCGGGAAAACATAACCAAGTAGCAGATACATTCTCCAGGGTATGTAACGCTACCCAATTTGACAAACTATACGCCCTTCACTGCGACTTATGCCACCCTGGGGTAACCAGAATGACCCATTGGGTAAGGACTCGTAATTTACCCTATTCAGTCGAGGATGTCAAGAAGATGACTGCATCCTGCCCATCCTGCAACATCGTTAAACCTCAATTTTACAAAATGTAAAGTCAACTCTCATAAAGGCGACGCATCCGTTTAAGAAAATCAGTATGGACTTCAAGGGACCTCTTCCGCCAAAATCAAGATATAATTACCTCTTAACAATCGTCGACGAATACTCCAGGTTTCCGTTTGCCTACCCATGTCCGAACATGAACTCGTCAACAGTAATTGACTCCCTTGTTGACTTATTCACCACGTTCGGCCTACCTTCTTATGTGCATACAGACCGAGGGACTTCATTTGCATCGAAGGAGCTACAAGAATTCCTCCACAACCGAGGGGTAGCCACGTCCATGTCGGCACCCTATAACCCAACAGGGAACGGCCAAATTGAACTGGAAAATGGCACGATTTGGCGCACCGTATCTCTTTCTCTCAAACAGAAAAAGTTGGATCCATCGGATTGGAAAACCGTGCTTCCTGATGCTCTCCACTCGATTCGATCCCTGTTGTGTACAGCAACCAATTAGACGCCCCATGAGAGGATGTTCCGACACAACAGGCAATCATCTTGTGGTATTTCACTCCCTACTTGGCTTTCGCCTTCAAAGAAAGCGCTAATGAAAGTACAAGTTCGACGTAGTAAATATGATTCGTTGGTTGAGGAAGTCGACATCCTGGACACCAACCCACAGTATGCCAAGGTACGCCTGGAAGATGGGCGAGAGACAACAGTGTCGCTGAAACACCTAGCGCCTCAAGGTGGGACGATGACTAAGCCTGAATTAGAGGAATGTAGGCTAGAGCCAGAGATAACTGGGCAACAAGAGCCCGAACCTGTAAGAACCTTACAGCCCCAAGTAAATCAAGGTACTCAGAATACAGTACACAGGGATACTCAGCCTCATGAAAGTTCTTTTCGTCGCTCTGCAAGAGAGCACCGAACACCTTCCTACTTGAAAGACTATGAACTGAAATTTTAAAAGGGGGGAAGAATGTGCTGATTCATCCAGTTTTATAATATTATTATCATGTGTTGTCATTGTTTCTAGTTACTAACCAATTTAGTCTTACTTCAATTGTGAATAATAAAGCCTATTTTTCAAAGGTTATCATTACAGTATTAATGATGACGAATGATATTTTTAATTTTGCTAATAAACGTGCTATGAGATTATTTATATATTTTTGTTAGTGAAAGTCTACAATTTTAAAAATAAACACTACATTTGGTATTTCAGCTTATTTTTGTTAACAACAGGTGGAATAAAGAGAGAGACTGTCTCTCTTCACTCCTCACCGACGAAGGGCGAGATATCATCGAAAATTTTACTCCTTGTAATTTTTCTATTTCTGTGTTTACTGTACTCTCTATCCCATCTGTTCTTGATAACTATATATCGCAGCCGCGAGTGCTTCATTTTATACATACATACATACGCGCGCGCACACACACACACACATATATAAAGCATACATAGAAAATGAAACACTCGCNTATATATATATACGGGAGCTGTATGCACTAAGAGAGTTCCTCAGCATATGCTAATTTATTTCAGTTTATGAATTAACAAAGGGTTTTCAATTACAAAGAGATATAGTAATAGTTATTGCAATGGTAAACCAAAGATATTCGTCTGCCTCGTAGGTTAGACTCTCGACACTAGTGCGGGGAATTTAATAACTTATCAGACTTGTCCTGGTAGCATAAATGGAAAATGCACCGGCCCGGATAGCTGGAGATCCAGGTTCGAATCATGGCTGGGACAGTTAGATTTTTTATTCTGTTCCCTTGCACTAAAAATTGTTAAAATTTACGTGAGATTATATACCACTAAAAAATAATATTTATGAAATTATCTTTTTATCATTTACAATCTGATTATTTGTTCAAAGAAATCTGAATGGTGAGATCTGAAAATTGTGTTATCCTGTTCTCTTTTTTCATGTTTTATTGTCATAGTTATTTTTTAAATAGTTTTATTGGTTTCTTTGTTATGTTTTAATATTTTTGTTTAATAAACGTTAATGTGAAACATTTTGTTTAATGAATGTTAATTATTAATGCTTCACTTATAAATATATATATATATATATATACATTATTATTAATTCTCCTAAGGCATCTAATAGAGNTATATATATATGAATTTATAGTGTATTTATAGGGATACTGAATAATTTAATTGGATTGGCCAGCTGTTGTTCTGGAATGTCAAGTTGTAACCTGAACAAATTATTATTTAGCGCTCCTTTGAAGAATAAGTGAAGAGGGTTATAAATTTTGAAAAATTAAATTTTAATTGACTGAAGTTATAAAACATTAATAGAATATTGATGAAATTTTTGTATTTCATTCATCTTGAATACATTGTTATTTTTCATAGTTAGACATTTAATTTTTAAGAATTAAGCAATGTTTATTACCATCAATTCATATTGATGCACCAGAGCGAAACATCAGAATGGAAATAATAAAAAGATAACTAACTATTGGGGGCTGCAGTCACCCCTGGAATATTAATTCCTGGTTTTTTTTTTAACATCCAACGGTATTACATTCATCATTTTTGGTATTACATTCAGATTTTCTCTGAATGGTAAAGATAAAATGTATAATCTTTTTGAATAAATTTGCTGTTTCAATCTGTATTTTAGAAAAAATACTAAACATAGGTAAACTGTAACTTAAATTTGCCCCTGACAGACGATATTACTATTATTTTATAGTAATTAAAGAAATGGCCACAATGAAGTATCTAAATTAGGGTTGGAACAAGAGTTTCAACACAAAGCCATCTGAGGAGTTTAATCTTGGCCGTAATCACACTAACACTTCTTCGTTCGAGAGTTAATTTACTTGTGGATCTTTCTTTGTGTATGTCAGGAGGAAAATACATCACTGGTCAACAAAACACTATGTTACTTCTTGCGAAACGGACGTGACGCAATTCATCAATATAAAATACATAATTTATTCAGAGACAGTAAGAGAGAGAAAGAGTGATTGTGTGTGAGAGTGGGGGTGAACTACATTGCTCATACCCTAAGTCTGAAGAACTAACCTAAGGCCAATTAGTGAGATACTGCTAGATTTTAACAATATTTCAAATAAAACAAACGAATGCTTTACGCAGGAGCTGCGTAATCTAAGCGAATTTCTCAGCTTAGTAGTTGTTGAATATTTGGTTTTTAACCTACTATTGAGTATAAAATATAACTTTTACACCCATTTGACACATATACCCCTCTCCCTTCCGCTCTCAATCGTATGAGTCTGATTAAACTCAATAATAACTCAGCTCTCTTTGTTGCACGTGTAAGTCTAGTCTTCCGACTAAGGCTTCTAGATCGTTAAGATTAATTCATTACTTAAACAAACGTCCACTACTAATTATTGAATTTCACAACATGACTCGTGAAGTATTTGTTTTATCACTGAAGGAATTGTCAGCAATAGAAGTGTTTAATTTTGTTCCCCTAACAAAATATTTGTCTGAATGTTAATGCTGAATTCATCAAAAATACTTTATGAATATGAAACTTCAATTCTCTCAATTTTCGCTAAATAATGAACTCTTATTTCGTGTTCCATCTTGACATTTAAAAATCTACAAAGCCGTGTCATTAGAAAACAAATAAAAAACAACCTACAACACAGTTCAGTAAGGCCCCACTCACTTTGGATAATGAAACATGAACCATAAATTCTAAATATTTCATTTATTAACATACGAATCCGTTTTAAAATTTATTAATCAAACATAAAAAATAACTCCGACTACATGGAAAACATGTTTTTAAGCACAGTTTACACTACATTATTGAAGTGTTCCCTCTTATTCATCACATTTTACTTAATTAGAAACTTGTGGAAAAAGTGTTTTCAAATTTAGTTAATGAAATTCAGCATGCAACATCTGAATACAAAACGAATAGACAAGTTTTTAATCAAGTGGAACGGGATCAATAAGTGTGAAGTGTTCCTGTAATGTAAAGTGTGCTTAAAACATGTTTTGGACATAGTGAGAGTTATTTTTATTTTGGTTTAATAAGTTTTAAAACGGATTCATTTATTCTATATATATATATAAACATATATGAGTTTGTTTATCAATAAATAATCAATAAATACATGGCCGGACATATTGAGGCTATTCTATCCCCATACATGTAGTATTGTGGATTCTCTTTACAGAGGATGTCTTGGAGATGGCTCTATACAACTGACCCTCACATTGCCTACAGTTAGTCGGGGATTGGACTAAAAAGATGAATGTGTGTGTGTGTGCGTGCGTGTGTTCTGTTGATTAACAATGGGCTTAATAACATAACAGTGGGCTTAATTAAATTCCTTGAGAGGTCAGGATCCGTGCATGCCCAGTAAATAATCCATTCCGGAAAATCTGTTTATACAGATACAGATTTATATTAATCTGTACATAATTTTATATAGATTAATATAAATATTCAGAGTATTGAAAATTCATAATTTTTACTATGGCTTTATATAAATTAAAATTAAATATATAATTAGAGTAGACCATGAACAGCAGCTTTCTCTAGCACCACTGAATCAGCCTCTAGTTTGTCAAAAAGTGTGAGATGGATATTTCTGGGAATAGCAGAGTAACATGTTTTCCATTCTTGAATATGCTCTTATATTTATAAGTTCTACACGCTAGAGACACTCAAATGTTGCTCTCTGCTGGTCATGCCAGAATGGTTTTACTGCCTATACTGTATAGTCTTTAGCATGGACACGAGAGACCTACCTGTCATTATTTTTCGTTAATGTCAGCCTCTTAATAGATTGAAGCCTGAAATACTTAATCGGAGTCTAAAACTATCCAGGAATATCATCTTGTACCTGCAAAAGAATATTGTTGTTATTTTAATAGTATAACTTGTAATTTATGTATGATTTCTTGTGTCCGTATTGTTGCAGGTAGTGAGAATGTTCATCACTGTAATAGCCATATTTGCAGTGTGCTGGCTCCCTTACCACGGGTACTTTATCTACGCCTACCATAACAGAGCGGTTGCCGTCAGCCCTTATCTCCCAGACCTCTACCTCTCTTTCTATTGGCTGGCGATGTCAAATGCTATGGTCAACCCCATCATCTACTACTGGATGAACAACAGGTAACCATCTTCTCTTGCACACAATACCATCTCCCTCATATCGGCCGTTAGTGAGCTGGACTCAAACAGAAAACTGTTTTCCCGTTTGTTTTGTGTAGCATCTCCTGAAGAGCTTAACCAACATAGTTTGGGGATAGGGGCTCACGAGTGTATGAAATAATCTGAATAGGTGTCTTCAGCTCCAATGGTTGGAATTTTCGATCAGTTTCTTGTCTTCATCTGTTAGCTCCAAACCGTACTACTAGAGACTAGAATGAGCCGGAAAAAACACAACTATACTTGTTCTAAATTCTTATGTGTAACTGGATTGTAAAATAATTATAGATCCCGGTGAAAGTAATAATTACCAACTTTTTTTTTATAAACTTTTATTTTTTTATTACATTCTGTTAAATTAAAACATTTTGTAATTTGATCATCACAATGATTGAATTACTTTCAATGTCAATAACATGAGGAGAGAAGATGAGAAATGAAACCACTCTCAAATTATTTACAGATTATGTCCCCAGGCAGTCACGGGGCCATCTTCGTTTGAGTCGACGGGGAGGGTTGTAGGGGTTGGAGTCTGGTCCATGGTCTGTGCTAGTGGATTAGGATGGTATGGCAGTTTACTGTGGAAAAGGCTGAAGCGGGAAGAAATGAAGTCTTATACAAAAGGAATATTAAAATCGTGGCGAAGAGAGGAATTGGATACGTGATAGGGAGCATTTGCGATTATTCTCAGGGTTTTGGATTGAAAGGACTGGATTCGTCGGATGTTGGAAGGCTTGGCGACACCCCAGATTTCTACTCCGTAAGTTCAGATTGGTCGTAATAAGGTTTTGTAGAGCGTCAGTTTGTTTCCTATCGTAAGATTGAATTTCTTATTCGTGAGTCTGTACAAAAGTCCATATCGCCGATTGAGTTCTTGTCTTTTAATTTTAGTATGTTCTTCCCATGTAAGTCGTGAGTCAGATGTAACCCAAGGTAACGAACGGAATTTGAATGTGGTAAAGGAATGTCGTTAAATTTCACAATTTCAGGAAAGTCTTTCTTCCGCAGTTGGAAATTAACTTGAACGCATTTTTCTTCATTGATTTTTATTCTCCATTTTCTACACCATTGTTTGATTTTTTCGAGGTGATCATGTAGGTTTTTAGAAGCAGTTTTATGATCAGGATGAGAGGACATGGATAGCTTTGTCGTCCGCAAATAGAGCTAAGAGGGTACTTGGATGGGTAGGGATGTCAGTAGTGTACAGGATAAATAAGATAATTAACAACTAGTAACAAATAATAATGCGCAGTAATGTGATATGCTATATTAATGACTTATATTAGTGAACTACTGAATTCCGTCTAGCCGAATGCATGATTACATTTAAGCCGACTAAATGCAACCATTGCAAAAAATAAACCGAGAACTTAGTTCCGTCAAAAGGTCAGAATTAGGACGATGTGCAGATGAAGAAAGGAATCAGGGTACTGATACATTTCGATTATTTATGAATGATGCAGAGAATTAAACGGAGACGATACACTTTCTCTCAGATGGAGATGGCCAGAGGTCTGAGGAGCACTGAGGATGAGGCGTTAGCATCGAGGGCGCTCTGCGTTGGAAAGGTCTTGATGGATATTGATGGACCTTTGATGGATATTTAAGTTGTGTTTTTTTTTCTTTAGTCAAACTCAAACAGATGGCTGAAATTCGCAGAAAGTCATTCGGATAGTATTCAGGCAGAATCAAAAATATGTCTAAGTAGGTGATCAAACATTACCTATCACTGGTATGTTGAGCTCTGTCAATTCCTCCTGGAGAACCGTGAATCTGACTAGTATCTGTTTAAAAAAAATTAACTGTGGGTTTGGATACATAGCGTTACAGAAAGGCAACAAAAAAGCTTATCATTAGTTCTAGCCTACAAATCACACAGAAATGACACTGACTCTTTGCTCGAAGCGGTCTTTACAAAAATCGAATTTGGCTCTTCTTGCCAAACGAAATTACTGTGGAATGGAATCTGGCTCGAAATAACGTTTTCTGGTCACAGTTCCAAAGTCCTTTTGACTTATTGAATTAACCATTAATACTTCACAAGCAAGACTTAAGCAGTATTAGGTCCTTGAAAAGGATTGCCAGTGTCATTCAGGAGTGAAGTCTCAGCTAGAACTCACTGAGACATCTAACAATTTCTTTTTTTTTTTTTTTTTTTTTTTGGTTTTTTTATTATTCAACAATGTAGGGTTTTGATTGCCTCAAAAACTTTACGAAGACTGTAATTATTGGTAAACAGTTGCATTTCTGTCCCGACCCAATATGGAGGATAATGCAGTGTTTATTATATTAAACAATCAAGTTTTTATAATTTTTTTTTTCGTATATAATCCCACGTAAATTTTAACAATTTTTAGTGCAAGGCCTCGGAGGTTAGACTAGTGCGGGGAATTTAATAACTTATCAGACTGGTCCTGGTAGCATAACTGGTAAATGCACCGGTCCGGATAGCAGGAGATCCAGGTTCGAGTCCTGGCTGCGACAGTTAGATTTTTTATTCTGTTCCCTTGCACTAAAAATTGTTAATAAAGTTTTTATTTCTGTAAAACTGATTAGTGTCAAGATAATTTATGGTGAATAAGTTTTATTTCACATTGACTTCTTTTCTTTAAGTTTTTGAAGTTACTACTGTTAAACTTTGTTAAGTTATGAACTATTTGATTATGCTCATCAATACCATATTGTAATGTGCATCTTATATGTTAGAAATGCTAGAGGAATTATGGCTACCAATGGCCGAAGATCTGACCGCGAGGAGGACAATGGTACAAACAGGTGGATTCCCTCACTGCCGAACTAGCAGCACGGGTGGGATCTATTTGCGGGATGTGTTCGCATCCCGCCAACCAGAGCGTTCAAATCTCACCAGAACTCGGGGCTGTTACCTCGTCAACACCCCCACCATCCCCCTCAACGGCCACCCCCCACCCCAGGGTCTCCAACACGCATTGCAGCCCCAATTATGCATTTATGTTTATGATTGCAGGAAACCGACCCTCTACGTAGTTTACCCTGAATGATCTAATCAGTCAATTAAGACATTTTTCATTGTCGCCCAGGTAAGATCCCAAACATCTCATGCAAACTAGTTGCAACCACATAAACTAGACCAAAACAAACTTCCATTTACCTACAAATACCTATTTCTTTTTTTTTTAGAATGTCCTGAGACAGACTGTCTGCTTAAAGAACTATAGCATAAAGGCTGCTTGTCTCTACTAAGCCCCAATTGAAGTAATGAAGAGCATTCCTTTATATAAAATCGTATTGTCCCAAAATACAAAATAAATCAAACCTGGATTATCCTATTTCATATTCCAGGGGGTAAAAATGATTAGTCAAGTTATATATTAGTTCCTACAAAGGACTTCAAAATAATTGAAGCTGTAAATGTCCTTGTAAAATCTTGAATCGTCCTTTTTCCCTCAATCGTATTAAATATTGTGGACTTTTGTTGATTAATGGAAGATAGATGTGACATATTGGCTAATATAGCTAAATATATGCATACAGACAGTGACAGTGAACGCATGTATTCGGCCACGAGGATGGACAATGTCCGAAAGCGCTCGCCAACAGAAGATGGTTTGCAGAAACCAATGAAGACGGATAACAGAAGGTATGATAGTAGTCATACTACCTTCTTAACAGCCTTAAAGAACGAAATAATAGCAATATAAGAAAGAACCATAAAAATGGCGACACTGATTTGTAGTGAGGAGGGGAGACTATGAAGCAATATGAATATCGATGAACTGTGCAATTTACATTTTCTCAGTATTTATTAGTCTTATTTTTCTCAATTTCAGCCAGAACACGTCATCCTTTCGAGAAGAAAGGATTTTGTTTTTCTTTTATATCTATTGAGAATATAAACCATAAGGTTCTCAATCAATTCCTACACCGGCATCGTTACTCTCAACAAATCAGTCTTGGCAGAGAAGGAGAAGAGGTTTGAAGACATTCATGAAATTTGAAATACACATTTTATGCCACTTGTAATAATACACACATTTAGTTGAAGATAAATGAAAAAAACCTAGAATTCCAAGTATTTATTCATTCAATCCAATAAAAAAAAGTAGAGTTTCAACGAAAAGCTCTCATATTGATTGATTTGCAGAATAAACTTAGGATCCGAACTTTCTAAACATTCTCCAAAGTAAAATGTGATTTGTCAAGCGGACCCTTTTTCAAGTCGCGAGCTTTTCCAAGTCTTTCCCGATGGCAGAGAGATAAATACATCTGACGGTTCAGTAAAGAAACAGATCCTTCAGGGAGTTATAGTTAAACAAAAAAATACTGAAGATAGCTCATGATTATGAATTCTGTAAAATATATTTTATCACCTTTATAGAAGTATTCTACCATATGTAGGGAAAAACTTCTTTATAAAATTGGTAGAATTTAATTTAAATTTTTATACTGCCTTGGTATTGAATGTTTTAATCAAATGATGTCACAGAGCTTACGTTTCATTTTCTAATTTACTTTCTTGAAAATTTATTTTCATTATTTTTCTATTAATTTAAAACTAATATGAATTCATTTTAAACTAGTGTTAATGTTATTCAAATTTCAACTCCTCACACAATTTGATTTTTTTTTACTTCAAGGCTCTTATAAACAGAAACAGAAAAAAAAAATGGTATAGTGATTGTTAAATTAGATAATATAGAGATTATTTTAGATATTTTAAATAACACCAGAGAAATAAAACCAATATGTTTAGCATTATAATAATTGATTCTATTTTTCTTTTGAACCCATAAATTACCTGTATTTATAAATATTGTTTTTGTTATGGTATTTAATCATTTAATCCTACGTAAATTTAAACAATAAATGCAAGGGAATAGAATAAAAAATCGAATTGTCTCAGCCAGGACACGAACCTGGATCTCCTGCTTTCCGGGCAAGCGCGTTATCCACCTACGCCACCGGGAAAGCCAGATAACTTATTTAATTCCCAGCACTAGTGTCGAGAGTCTAACTTACGAAAAAGGCGAATACATCGTCAGTAGACAATTTAGCATTAGCTCGAAGGAGCTGACATTGTCAAGCTATTTAGACTCCCGGTATGAGTGCGGGGATTTTAATAAGTAATCTGGCTAGTCTCGGAGGTGTAACGGGCTAACGTGCTTGCCCGGATAGCAGGAGATCCAGGTTCGAGTCCTGGCTAAGAAAGTTAAATTATTTATTCTATTCCCTTACATTTATTATTTAAAATAACCTGTTTTAAACAATTTTTAAAAAAATTTATGACATAAATAGAACTCGAATTATTATATAATTTATCTTTAGGAAGAAATTAAAACTGTAGCATTTTGGAATGTCATTTATTATTATAATTTATTTATTGTTATGTCGCAAAAAACCTTTGATGTTTTGTTGGGTTTATAACCTTAACAAAATTCTTCATAAGGTTGTCCTAAGTTCTGCACTTATTTATTCTCTGTTGCGTTGTGTTGCAGGTTCCGGGTGTACTTCAGGCAGGTGATCTGCTGCTGTGGGAAGGGAAGTCTGCCATCGGAGCCACAGAGCCACCAGGTCCACATGGAGTTCGTCCGCCGGTCGAAATCCTGTAAGCGACAAGGGTAACTATGCCACTGCTGTACCCAAGAACGATAATCCACTTTACAAACCTTGTCCACTAACTACCTTCAACAGGTCTTTCTGTCCTACGACATCTCATGATGGATTCGTCCGATGTTCATGTGTAACTATGCCAATGCTGTACCCAGAACGATAATCCGCTTTACAAACCTGGTCCACTAACTACCTTCAACAGGTCTTTCTGTCCTACGACATCTCATGTTGGATTCGTCCGATGGTCAAGGGTAACTTTGCAACTGCTGTGCCCAAGAACGATAATCCGCTTTACAAACCTTGTCCACTAACCATCTTCTGCAGGTCTTTCTGTCCTACGACATCTCATGATGGATTCGTCCGATGTTCATGTGTAACTATGCCAATGCTGTACCCAGAACGATAATCCGCTTTACAAACCTGGTCCACTAACTACCTTCCACAGGTCTTTCTGTCCTACGACATCTCATGTTGGATTCGTCCGATGGTCAAGGGTAACTTTGCAACTGCTGTGCCCAAGAACGATAATCCGCTTTACAAACCTTGTCCACTAACCATCTTCTGCAGGTCTTTCTGTCCTACGACATCTCATGATGGATTCGTCCGATGGTCATGGATAACTTTGCCACTGCTGTACCCAGAACGATAATCCGCTTTACAAACCTTGTCCACTAACCACATTTCACCAGTCTTTCTGTCCTACGACATCTCATGTTGGATTCGTCCGATGGTCATGGGTAACTATGCCACTACTGTACCCAGAACGATAATCCGCTTTACAAACTTTGTCCACTAACTACTTTCCACAGGTCTTTCTGTCCTACGACATCTCATGATGGATTCGTCCGATGGTCATGGGTAACTATGCCACTGCGTCACCCAGAACGATAATCCGCTTTACAAACCTTGTCCACTAACTACCTTCCACAGGTCTTTCTGTCCTACGACAATAAAGATGGATTCGTCCGATGGTCAAGGGCAACTATTCCACTGCTGTACCTACTTAAAGTACTGATCTACTTTAAAAAAACCTATCCACTAACCACCTTTCACAGATCCCCCCTCTTTTTTGTTTCTACGCCAACTCAATATGTTGTCATCGATTGGTCAAATGAATGGTATTCATAGCTTCCCTTGTTCATAATTACTGTAACAAAAAAGGAAATATATAAAGTAGGTTTATCCACTTCGTAACCCTTCTCCTCTAACCACATCCTCTATTGGCTCAATCCTCTAAGACTTTAGCCAGAGATGAATGAGTAGGGTAACGTAATATATACACTCAATATACTTATTCACTCCTGAAAGTACTAATTCTGATTTTCTCCTTAAAATACTAACCTTCATCCTTTTATTCTGCACGCCCTAAAATACCTATCCTTGGTTTGTCTGGCTAAATTAGCCTGTGGCAAATTTGTTACTAGTATAATTTTCATTTAATTGAATTTCATCATTAATACAATCTTTCACTGAGAAATTGAGGTGGGAAAGAGTAGAAATTTGTTTTCATCTGCAACATTATAAGTCCATGAGGCTTTCTTACATATTTTCTGCAATGAGGTATGTAAAACTTTTAAATATTTCAAATGAAACATGTAAGAAGATTAAACGAGGAAAATTAAACAAGGAAAAATAATATCCTTAGATCTCAAATAACAATAATGTATTCTGTTTATATGCAATGTTAAAACTCTAACAAGCTGTCAAGAGAAATAATGGAATGCAAAGATGATTGATGATTACTGAAATAAACAGAGACAATGTTTTTTTTTAATTTTGCTTCAATAAAAAGAAACCAACTACCCGGCTGAGCCAATGATGAATATCATAATAAATAAATGAATATGCAAGATGATATATCAAATACTATTTCCTCAAATAAATATGTGGTCTTTATATTGAACTAAACTATCCACAAATGAACTTAAATTTAAGTGTACTTTTTAAAGGTAGGTTACTTACTACGTAGTGGTCTACATATATATATATCCATAAAGTGCTTTCAAAGGAAAACTCTCAGGATCACAGAGCCACTTAAGCCTTTTCCACCATTCTACTGGAAGGAAAATAAAGTCCTTTCTGGGTTTATTTTTATGTAATTATAGCTAAGTACAATATAATGAAATAGTTATAAATTACAGAAGACAGGAAAAATGGAGCTACAGATTGCATTTAGATTAACAGTACAAAATTGAATGTCTCAATAATTAAAGGTCAGATCATTGTATTTTCAACCTTCTTCCTATCTGTTTCCTTACTAATATATGGCAATACATACATAAATAATGTATTCTACTAATATGGAAATAGTGAATATCGGTGTATCAATAACCACTGACTATCATGTTTGAGATATATGACTGTCTTAAAGCTAGAGACCGTATAAATAATCGCTTAACATTAAGATGTGTGATTATTCATTATTTCAATCACAGGAATAATACAATTCAACCAAATAGCTTCAGATTTGTCAAGACCCAGTTTTAGAAGAAGTATACTTACAATTTGAAAACGCCTCCATTTCGACAGCCAATTCGAGAAGCTATCGAAATAGCAAAGAATCCAGATAATATTAACAAAGAAGATGGTTATAAATTAAGTCAGAACTGGAAACCCGCTCTATTTCAGAGGAAACCAATTAGGGGAGTGCTCCTATTGGCACCAGAAACATGACTTGCTGTTCCAGAGAGTTGACGTCAGAAGGCCACGCTCATATAGACTCCCGGGGAAAAATTAACAGCCAACTGGAAGGCAGACTGAGATCGAGGTCCGAACGAAGAGAGGTATATAAGGCCCCTCCACCTAGCGACGCCCTCATTCTCTATTCAGCCCTGAAGAAGCCATCACACGATGTGCGAAAGCATGAGACCTAAAAACCCCAAGACACGGTTGAACCCGGAAGAAGTATTGGTAAATAAGTATACTTATATAATAATAAGTATAACTTGTTAATTTCTGTCACTTTAATCACTTCACTGTTACCGGATCTGCGAAGGCAACGACAAGCCTGACGCTCACGCGATCTGCCACGGAAACTGACTCAGACTGAGACTAATTTATCACTGACTTGGGGAGCCGCAGGCGAGCTGCTTTTATAACTTCATGGAAAGGCCGAGGCAGGCTTAGAAGATTTAATAGAGATTTACAACTACCCCTAGTTTCCTTTCAGAAGATTGGAAGCAGGTGGCATCCTTCAATTGGCACCTTCTCGTACAGGTCTGGTTCTCTCGTCACAGGCTTCCCTAGTCTTTAACAATATTATTACTATTAACAATTTTATTGACTTTTAACTGTGTCTAGTGAAATACATTTTCCTTATTGTGGTTTTGTGAGTTTTTCAAAAGTATATACATTTATCGTTTCTCTTCTCTTTTTCCCTTTTCCAGACCACTCTCAGAGGTCAGTCGACTGGCGGCAGACTTGTCCAGTGGTTCATCGAGCACAGTCCACGTTGAAACAGTCTGTTTCCGTACTGACAAATATCCAAGGGGAAAAAAACAATACTTGGACTCCAGATATAATTAATTCAATGTTATAGCATAAGTTTCAAGTGGGCTCAAACTCAGTTTAATATACTTTTACATAATGCGAAGAATATTCAGTTTTAGAAACAAAGTTTTAATATACATTAACAGGAATATTTTTTGAAAGATTTATTTTTTCAATACTCAAAACGAGAAGAAGTACGAATTATAAAAATTTATCAAATATGTAATTGCTCAGTTTTTGTGTAGTCGAAAGATTTATATAACTTTGAATAAATCCTCTAAATCAAACTTTAGACACCTGAATATTGAAAAATTACATTTTCAGCCGAGGAGTGTTGGTCTTTTAGCGAATAATTCTTAAAGAATTATAATTTTTAATCAGTACTTACACAAAAACGAACGATCTGATTGCGGTCGTAGTCAGCAGAGACCTTTTCGTCTTCACTCCCTGTATTTTACCTCCGTTTTAAATTCAAAAAGATCAATTTTAATAAAATCTAAAGAGAAATTACCTAATGTAAGTCCCCAAGTCCAAAAATAGTTTTTGTAAAGATTTCCCCCTTTAATATCATGGTCTTATTTTTTACGCATGTAATTTCCAAAAAAGGAATCAGTTTTTTAGCCACATTCGATATTTTATTTGTGAAAAAAATTTAGTGGCTTCTCTCGAAATTGTCTAAATATTTTTTGTTGTATCTCTTAAAGAAAATTTTGTCTAATTATTCCACAACCTTTTTGACTTTCAATGGCTGTACATTTTTCTGTAAGCTCACATCTAATAACCATTCAGCAAATATTTTTTTAGTTTCGCCATATACATTGCATTTAGAGTTTTTTTAAAAAGTCTTTTGACTTGTAAAATAACTGTTCTAATGACTGTTCGAACAACTGTTAGTCATAACTAATAACAACACATGTCTGTCTGAACTAAACTTTTTGTTTGGAGCCTCGTTTGCCTTTTGTTTTCAATTTTCATTGTTTGCAGTATTTTATTTCGTAGTCAGGAAATTAAAAAAAAAAAAAAAAATGAATCTACTTAATAAGAGTAGAAGTTTAACGGTTCATTCACTATTTGACAGGGGGAAAGAAATTAGACGAATCAAGATTTGATGTAAAATCTTAATTTGTCACACTAAACTTAATTTTTTTCCTAGTTTAAATGAATTTACAAAGTAACTTACTTATTGAAATAAAATAAACTCTTCTGATTTAATTCAGACCAACATTTTTAGTTTCCTAAAATAAAACAATTATAATTTTGTGTGTATCTATGTATTGAAGCCACGCACAATAACTACTAAGTTTATACTAATGAATTCCCAGAAAACGAGCAAAATTACTTCTTTCTATTACTGAATATTTTTATATTTTTAATGTTCATCTTGGTACCAAATTGTATATATATAATATATAAAGATATAGAAATATGTATGTCTTTAAATAAGGTTTTAAAATTTTTAATGTTTGTATATAAAATGTAAATAATGTTAAATGTTGTAATTTGAAATAAGTTTTATTTTTCTTTAATTGTTTATATTTAACTCTATACATGTCTCTCTTTATATAATTGTCAATGCCAACTTATTAGATATAGGAAAAGGATTTATTCTGACTATTGCATATTTAAATAGCTATTCCAGTGTTGTGATACTCTAGGGATGTTCATCTGTATATGTTATGTATTATATGAACAAAGGGCTTTTTGACGTCACTAAACACTCTATTAGGCACATCGAGTTATTACAGATAGTGATTGTAACGAAACGGTAAGTTATAATAAGCACAAATATCACAGTAACATGAGATAGTTTACAAACAATTACCTTCACTCTGAGATAAATTCACTATTTTATTGATGATTTCTTAAGTTTTTGTTATGTCCTTAAATCCTCTGTTCAACTACACCAAGTAAATCAGATAACCATGCTGAAGGCTTTAATTGGACAACAGCCAGGCTCTGTAACTGTACAAATATTTAATTTCACATTAGTTACACCTGATTGTGGGTTTCTTTAATAGGATGTAATAATAAGGTGTGTCTTTCTCACAAATATTTATCTCTGAGCTCCTTAACTTCATTAAGGCCGATAACGACTGAGCGAAAAATCAAAAATTGTCGGGAAGACACACCTCATAATTTCATTCTAACATTTCACTTCACACTAAAGGGCATTTTTCGCCTTTTTTATGTAAGTCGAGCTTTTTTATACATTACTGCATTATCGATTGCTCTTCTTTGAGTCCAATTTTTTTTTTTTTAACTTTATTTATTTATTACATTCTGTTAAATTAAAACGTTTTGTAATTTGATCCCCACAATGAACTAGAGAAGAAAAAAATGACATACAATATCAATCACATGAGGAGAGAAGGTGACCAATGACACCACTCTCGATTTATTTACAGATTATGTCCCCAGGAGGTCACGGGGCCATCTTCTTTTTAGTCGTCGGGGTGGATCATAGGGGTTGGAGTCCGATGACAGGGACTGGGCATATGGATTAGGGTGAAATTGGAGTTTACAGTGGAGGAACGTGAAGCGAGTGGAGATGAAGTCTTGGACGAATGGGATATTATAATCTTGATGTAGGGTAGAGTTCGAGACGTAGTATGGAGCATTTGCAATAACTCTTAGGATTTTGGATTGGAAGGATTGAATACGTTGGATGTTGGAAGGCTTAGCGGCACCCCAGAGTTCGGCACCGTATGTCCAGATCGGTCGTATTATTGTTTTATATAGAGTCAGTTTATTCTCTGTTGTGAGTTGTGAACGCCTGTTTATTAGTCTGTAATAAGAGTCCGTTCTTGTCGTTTGATTTTTATATGTTGTCTCCAATTAATGTCCAAATTTAGAGCAAATAAGGATGGGAAACCTTTTGGTAGGTTATAATAGAAGAAGGGAGTTTGTACACTACTCGAGGTAACTATCCTCTCAGGACATCTATTTATTCAAAAGTAAACTCACACCGCTCAATATGCAACATGCATGTGAACATTCCTATTCACATAAGTACATTAGAATTGATTAGTATAGTTGTTTATTTTGTCTTTAGTCAGATTAAAAAGCACAAATCTTAAGCAAAGTAGCCTAAATTCCTGGTTTTGTAATTTCGCTTTATGGGAATCAGGGAACAAATACAATTTAAGTAATACTTAAGTACTTGAATGTGTGGAGTTCATGTGGCTTGAACTAGCTGCTTTATATTGTAAGACTGTGTAAAAATAAATAAATAAGGTGTAGAATTAAGTTTCATTTTTAAAATGCTAGTTTAATACTTTCAAGTGGTCTTAAACAATAATAATTTCCGTAATTAATGTAGACATTTCTCAAATTAATAAAATGTTTAATATTTGTATTTTAAAAGGTAGGATAACAGTGATTTTTAGGTGTGTATCTGTAATTTTTCAATTTTAGATTTACATAATGGCCTCAGAGTTTTAGGAAAGAATGTATATCTTATATGATGACAGTGATATTAGTGCCCTCATCAGCCTCAATGTTAGCAGATACTATCTATTAATTTGAACAATATTTTCCAAAATTTCTCTTGAGATTTATATTTAATTTAAAAATTAACACTTGTTGAATGATAGAATTATGGCAGATTCAGGAAGAAAAACCTATTCCTTCAAAATTTGTGTTTATTAAAATTATTAACAGCTAACTTTACATACATCTGATGACTGTGGAAGCCTACGGAACAGCTAACTTTCCATTTTTTTAAAAATCAACAATAATTATTATCATGCTTAATAATATTAATATAATATAATATTCTAAATGATTATTTAAGAATTGTTTTAAAATCGGTACCTACTAATAAAACATTTAAAAAAATATTTTGTTATAAAAAAAAAGAAGGATTGTTCGAGGTTAAAATTTTTTATTGAATGTTAGAACTAAATTCAATTGTAATTTTTATTGAAAATTTGAAAGCAATAATGTACATCGGAACTGATTTATTAATTTAAAAATATATTACGATTTCCTTAAATACAAAATTCTTTGAGAATTCAAGTTAACTTCTAAATAAAAATGAAATGGTTATTAAGAAATTTATAGTTAGTGAAAGAGGGAGGTATTCAGCTAAAAGTAGGTCAAAGTTAGGTTATTTAGATAACTTACGGTCTGTGTAACCTTTTTAACATTTCTAAAAAATATTCAAAACTCTACTCATGTTTTTCGATGTATGGCAATACATAATTTTATTCCTTTTTTGTAACAGGGACATGGAAGTAAAATGACAATAATTTTTTTTATACATTCATATTTTTTATATAATTACTTTTATAATTATTTAATTTTATTTTCGTTTGAAATTTT
>KZ807174.1:153316-164750 GCA_000696205.2 Oncopeltus fasciatus | reverse complement strand
GCGGATCACCATTTGATAATAAGAATTAACTGATTAATTCAAATCCTTGAATGTATCTACTTGTCGGCCTCAAATACGTCTCCTGTACACCTCTGACGTCAGACTCCCCCTCGGGTCACTTCGACTGACCTTTCGTCCACCCCCGCCCTGCCTGCTCTGACAGAAACAGTAGAATATTGTTCTGGATATATATATATGTATTAATTCTTACTTATCTTCATTCTAATTTTTACTTAAAACTCGACATAAATATGGCCAAAAATATTAATATGAAATTTTTTTTTAATTCCAAGGGAGATAGTTATAAAAAAATTTAGTTGTAATTGAATTAAACATTAAATTTAAATTTAAAAACTAATAAATAAATACAAATTTATGAAAACATCCAGGTTACTTTGTAGAATTTTCTGTTTTCTCCCATATTTTATTTACAGTTACCTAACAACTCTATATTTTTTTAAATATAAAGTTTTTAAAATTAAATTCTTTACATTTACAAAATAATTAAGGATACGTACAATAATTTCAAGAAGATTATATTACATGTCTTGTACATAATTCCTGATTATATGTTCCTTCTTATATGTTATATTATTCCTTCTTTAAAGATGTAACAGATTTAGAATAATTAATTCTTCCTGATATACAAAACGATTTATTTATTATACAGTAGTCTTCTTGTTCAATTCATGAGTTATATATATAAATAAATATATATACATTTTTTATTTAATTTTTTATTGTGTGCTTTTTCTTAATTTTTTTGTGCATTCTTTAACTGTTCTTTTATATTGACAGGCAACCACAGACACGGTTTTATTTTTTTATTTTTTTTTTTAAATCGTCTATAAACAATTTAAATAGTTGGAGAAGATGAAATAAGGGGTTGGCCGAAAAAGAAACAGTGATTCTCTCCAAACACACCCCACTTACAGGTGACTGAGCTGGTATGGTAGCCAGCCATGACGCCATGCTTGTCCTTCCATCTTAGCCCTCGGGCACTCTTACTAGATCGTACTCCAACGCCGATGGGGGTCCTACGTACGCCACACTTATGTACACACAATGAATGGCGAGTCTCTTCTCCACACTGTCAGGCTTTTTCCGTCTTCCTCCTCCTTCTCCTCAATAAATTATTTATTCTCTTCTATATTTATTTATTTAATAATTCTTATAGTCTATCTCATTGAGAGTAGCGTGTAAGCTCGTTTTGCGCCTTTTTCACTATATCAAATTAAATAATAAGTTTTCTCGTCCATTTTCATCATTATGCATTTTTTTTAAACGATGGTCAAATCGAACTGTATTAAATATTTGCATATAACTCAATTTGAAATTTGAGTCACTTCCTTGTCTTTGCGACGCCATCTGGCTGCCATTATTTTAAATTATGCCACTGCCTTCTAGATCATTCGACAAAATAAGTGGTGATAACCAGTTTGAAACCTCTCTTCATATTTTTTTCTGGGTCTCTTATTTCACAAAAGACCATTATGTTTTAAGGCCTTTTCTTTAAATTAAAACGGATTTAAATATCCCAATTCTAGTTTCTTGTGTCCACAACTTCTTTTCCTTTGAAACACACACACACACACACATATATATATATATATATATTAGTTTTTCTCGTCAATTTTCTTCTGCCACTATGCTTTTTACTTCTTTAAAATCTATTCAAGTCAGAAGAATAAATTTCCTTTCTACCTTCATCAACAACAAACCAACTGTATTATTTGAGGATTATT
Source organism: Oncopeltus fasciatus (assembly GCA_000696205.2). NCBI lineage: Eukaryota > Metazoa > Arthropoda > Insecta > Hemiptera > Lygaeidae > Oncopeltus > Oncopeltus fasciatus. The sequence continues at coordinate 163,005 of KZ807174.1, read as the reverse complement.
CAAGCCCACTACTATTAAGCTCCCAATGAAAAACTCAAACATAACCAGTATAAAATTACTAGATATAGTAAATAAAATAAATAATTTATTAATGTATGTAATGATGTCTATGTAATGATAATCCTATGTAGCTATATTGACCAATTTAGCTAATCACTAGTTCAGCGATTCTCTATCACTGGATATAACTAAGTAGAGAAGAAATCACTTTCATAAAATAATAATAATGATAAACAAACATAAAACATACTTCATAATTCTTTTGTGGTGTTCGATGCATCTCTTTATTTCCGCCAATCCTGGGGCAGAGCCGTATTCGGCATTTTCCAAGCAGTGTCGGAGTATCTTCAAGTGGCCGAAAATCAGTTCACTTATCGATACGAAGAGCGAGCCGAACATTGTCTTTGCTATGCAGTAATTGTAACAACAAGTCAGCTGAAACAACAACAAATAAACTTTATCAATGAAGTTCACACAATAATCACACTTGATTTATATATTATATATATAAAGTATATATAGTAAATGAAACCCTCTCGGCTGCGATATATAGTAATCAAAAACAAGTGGAATAGAGAGTGTAGTGCACACCCAAAAAGAAAAAATTACGAGGAGTAAAATTTTCGGGTATCTCTCGCCCTTCGTCGGTGAGGAGTGAAGAGATACTGTGTGGTGTGTGTGCACTGCACTGTCTATCCCGCCTGTCCTTGATTACTATATATATTATACAATTTCCATAGTGACTCCTTGTTGTGCCCTGCAGAGCATTCATATTTGAAATCGGTTCAGATGGCCTAAAAACGAAAATAATTTTGAAGGAAAAACTTCTTTGCAAACCCCCTTCCCACTCTCTCTAAAAAAAACAAAAAAATAGTAAGTGTACATTTTCCAAGACAAACTCATAGAAAAAAGGTTATTCTTTTTACAACAATGTAAAAATATATAGGCAAATTTTCCTCAGTCAAAACCCATGTTATGACATCTGACTAACCAAACTGTAACCATACAGTACTAATTTCAATTTAATATTTTCTATTATTTTCCTTTTTATTCATAAAACTGAACAATTGAGAGGGAATAGAATAAAAAAAACTATCTGTCCCAGCCAGGACTCGAGCCTGGATCTTCTGGAGATTTTTTTATTCTATTCCTTCTCATTAATTTACGTGGATAATAAATCACAACTAAATTAATATTTATAAATAAGAATCTGCCTTGCTTCAACTATTCAATTATTTTGTTTTGAACAACACCCAAAAGTCATTTTGTGCAATTATTATCTATAATTTAAATAAATATCTTACATTTTTTAAGAACCCATTTAAAATTATAAGCTTACACAAAGTTTAATGCAATACATTAATAAATTAGCGATCCCTTTATATACTACTCATAAATTTATTTTGTTCAATAAAATTAAATTACAAAATTTTTTCATTTCAAGTGAAATGTAAGAAATTAATAAAAAATTTGGAAGAAAAAAAATTTGAACGAAACATCTCTATTGTAGGATCGTAGAAAATTTGTTGAAATTTTTCAAGAGTGTCTCCACTTTGGAACTGTTACCTGAAAGACGAGCTGGGCGAGGAAGGGCAGCAGGTGATGGTTGTCGAAAGGCATCCAGGCGTGAGAGACAGAGACGTGCTCGCCGTTCACCACCCAGCGGAGCAAGGGTTCCGCAGTGAAGGGCGTCACCACCAGGAAGAAGGCGACCAGGTACATCTTGAAGGCCCGTCGTCCTAGAGCCAGCCGGCGCTTCAACTCCGCCTCACCTGCAGCTCCCACCTCACTCGAGATTCTCTCGTTCAACTCTGCAAGCGTGTTAACAACACTATAGCCTTTTTTTTTTTTTTTTTTTCATTTAATAATACAGTTATAAATTAAAATAAAAGCTATAACAAAAAAAAAAGTAAACATTATTTAGTAAAAATTAAAATATCATCAACCACTATCAATGTTGTGGGGGGGGGGGCGGAACAGCAGTCAAGAAAGAGCTGCGTAAATTAAGCAGATTTCCCAATTTGTATTATATATTAGGATAAATAATGAGTATATGACTCAGAAAATACTAAGAAACTGTACAGTAATTTACATAGTTTACATAAACCTGATTTCTCTTAGTTTAGAATAACTTCTGCATGACGGACTTATTCAGCGACGTCGCAAATGCGTCTCAATTATTTTTTATTTAATAGATGTTTTTTTTCCTCGTGACAGTAACCCTGCCATAAGTGAGTTTAATCTGTACATAACATAAAAATATTGCATACAATGTACATGTATAGTAAATAATAATGATTATAATATACAATTAACAGAAAAATAATAATAAAGCAAACAATAACTAACAAAAAAAGAACGAGAAAAGAAGAATTGTAACAAAAAATTCTGAATGAAATTAAAAAAAGAAGTTGGAAATGAATTTAAAATATGAAAAAAAAAAAAAAAAAAACTGTACAAGATTGAATATTTAAATAAATATACGGTTTCAATTATATAAATTGCAAAATTAACGCGATGATTTAATTATGAGTATCTCTCATTTATGTGTTTAATTTTTCAGGAGAGATTTTGTTTTGAATTCTGGTAGTAATTTGTCGATCAATAAAGGAGTGTCCCTAAGTTCACATTTCCATGATTAAGACAAAATATAATTTTTCAGAAAAACACCGTGGGTGGCGGAAGGGTGGGGGGAAGGTAAGAGGCGGAAGGTACAAAGGGAAAGCGGTCTGTTGCAAGAGAGGGCAATATAAAGGACAAAGGAAAAAAGGATAGGTATTATAGGGAATAGGTAAGATGGCTTACAATGTAAGCCGAAACGTTGGCAGATAATCTTTTTAAAAAATACCCTTTTTTTAAATTTGTATTTTTTTTTTGGGATCTACTTTGGCCGAATCCCGACTAAAATCATCTTATAATTAAAATACTTTTCTTTAACATTAAAATTAAATGAGTAAAAATTTATTTATAGTCATAATATGTTCATTTTTATTTGAGTTATAAAAAACAGTAGAACATTATAGCTTTAGTCTACAATCTTTTATTACATTTTGACGAGAAAAAAAAAAATTTTACTAATGTTATTATAATAAGTCAGCGCTTCCCCCACCCTTCCTTCACTGTCAGCCTAGAGCGAACATTAGTGGCCATTCATTTACGCTCATTGTTCATTCCGGCTTTAAAATTATATTTTTTTATTTATCTTATGAATTATTATATATACATCTCTAATGAAATATGGGAAATCTGCTTTGATCACGCAGCTCCAGTTTGACAGATTTTCAACTACTCAAGGCCGTAGATGAAGTAGCCACCGTATTCTAATCATCCTTGTATCTGGGTAATCATGCATTCCCAGTATGCGGACTTGAACCTATAGAGCCAGGATAGAGAGTCACGAGTGGATGTCCACTGGGGAGTAGCGATAATTGAAGCTCCAGGAAGCAGGGTGGAGTTTTAAAGTGAGGATCACTGATGAGAAGGAGTGGGGTGACCGAGAGAAGAACAAAACGGAAGAAGCTCACCGTCGATGAGAGAGAGAATCTCTCTGAAGCGCTCGCTGTCGAAGATAAAGCAGAGGACGGAGAAGAAGAAGAGGATGCCGGAAGTGGCCTCGTTCACCGCCTGTACGGTCGAGAGGAAGTCGCCCCTGTCTATGGCCTGCCAGACCGTGCAGCCCTCGCCGATGAAGAGTCCGGCCGAGAGAAGAGCGATCAGGTAGGAGGTGCCGGCCTGAAACCTCCCACGCCAACCGCCATCAGGCCACAGTCCGAACCAGTTCAGTTTCCTCAGCTGCAAACAACAAACAAACTACAACAAATATAATATTATTATTTGTTTTGTTTTGAATTATTAATTGGTGTTTTTTTTTGTTTTGTTTCTTATTTGTTTTTAAATTTAATATTTGTTTTTCTTCATATGTAATTATTTACAAGATGTTACTTATAATAGAGTACTATATTGTACTCTATTATACATAATTATATTATTAGGACTACTAAATAAATGGTGTTTTGGTGGAAGGCGAAAAGTCAAAAATAAATGACAATAATTTAAATAACGCGTTTCGCGTTCGTGGACCTCTTTTGTACCTCTCTCTGATTCAGTCCGTTATCATGGGTTCCACCTTGACTCACGACTCAACTGGAATGAACATACTAAAATCAAACGACAAGAACTCAACAGATACGGACCCACGGACTCTTATACAGCCTTATAAATAGGCGCTCACAGCTCGCATTTACAAGACTTACTTCCAATATCCAAAGAATACAATCCTTTCAGTCCAAAATGCTCAGAATAATTGCTAACGCTCCATATTATGTGTCCAACACTACCCTTCTAATAATGTTCCTTTTGTCCAAGATCTCATCTATACCCGTTTCAAGCTTTTCCGTATTAAACTCCAATTTCATCCTAATCTACATGCCCAATCCCTGTCGTCGGACTCTTATCCTTACAACCCTCCCCGGCGACTTAACCGGGATGGCCTCACGAACTCCTGGGGCCTTTATGTATAAATTTATTAGGAATGAGGTCGATGGGCCCCTTCTCCCTGCACAGTGATGTCCCCTTATTTATTTTATTGTTATTTTAATTTTTTTTTAATAATTTTTTCTATTGTAATTTCTTTATGTCATCAAATTACAAGATGTTAATAGCAGAATGTAATAAATAAAGGCTTATTAAATATATTTAAAAAAAAACGTCTTTTCAGGAGTATAAAAATATAATATATTATTCAATTTATAAAGATGAACAAAAAGAGAGTTTTTGACTGTGGAGAATTAGCTGGGATTCGTTCAAGTTGATCCAAAAAAAAAAATACCATATTAAAAAAAAAATGTATTTGCCGACGTTTCGGTTTACTTTGTAAGCCATCTTCAGGGCTATCTGAAGATGAGAGGGTACGTGTTGTCACCTGGATCAAATGTTCATGACCTAACTTTATATTGTATTTTTTTTTATCCACCTTCACCGAACCCCAAAAAATATTCTACGAGTACTTTTAACTTATAAAGATGAACCTTCCCCTTCGAAAGCTTCGTCAAGAATGGGATGAAACAATGTCGAATGGCATTCATATTTTGAAATGATTCTTGATATATATATATATATATATATAGCTTTCGAAGTAAAAGGTTCATCGTTTAAAATTGATTAATATAAAATTTTAAACAATTAATGCGAGGGAATAGCATAAAAAATCTATCTGACCCAGCCAGGACTCGAACCTGTATCTCCTACTTTTAGGGCTGGTATGCTTCCATTAAACCACCGTCTAGCTCGTCCCGGTGGTGTAATGGAAGCATGCCGCCCCGGAAAGCAGGAGATCCAGGTTCGATTCCTGGCTGGGACGGATAGATTTTTTTATTCTATTCCCTCTTATTAATTGTTGAAAATTTACGTGGGATAATACACCACAACTAAATTAATATTTATTGATTAATATATTTTAAGCTCCTGTATTTTATTTATTTTTGACCTTTCGCCTTCCCTCAATATATAGGATAGAAATGGTCATATTTTCAATTAAAAAATAGAATGAATGTTTTTAAATTAGCGGATCACCATTTGATAATAAGAATTAACTGATTAATTCAAATCCTTGAATGTATCTACTTGTCGGCCTCAAATACGTCTCCTGTACACCTCTGACGTCAGACTCCCCCTCGGGTCACTTCGACTGACCTTTCGTCCACCCCCGCCCTGCCTGCTCTGACAGAAACAGTAGAATATTGTTCTGGATATATATATATATTTCCGAGCGCTTTTTATAATATGAGAGCTCTCCAAACCAATGGGATTTCATATAATTCTCATCAGAGAACTTTTAAATTTGATACTTTTATATCCGTTCTTAACTGTTGGAAAATGAAAAATATTGCCAGTAATATGTGTGTGCGTGTTATTTTTTTTCTTTTAAGAGGGACGGTTCCGAGTAAAGAATAAAAAAATATCAAAATATTTTTCAATAATTCTGTTTCTCAGTTAAATCATTTTCCATTTTTATTCTGAGTGTGTGTGGTTGTGTATGTGTGTGTCTGTGTGTAGATAGATAGAGATAGATCTAAAGAGAGAAAGGGAGGGAAGGAGAAAGAGAGAGAGAGAGAGAGAGAGAGAGAGAGAGAGAGAGAGANGAAATTAAATAGTATTTATTAATTCAATAAATTTAATGAATTAATTTAAAATATATGTTTATGGTCGATTTAATATAATGGCAAAGAAGTTTTTAAAATTTATATTGTTTGTAAAGCTTTCAATAATTATTTAATAAAAAAACAATAGACTTTAGTTTTAATGAATGGCGCTAACTGTTTTGGTAGAAAGATCACGTCGTGTGATGAAAGCACTTTGTTTGAGGGGGGCGAGATAAATTTCATGTATGTATGGTAATTTTTATTTTGTGCTTTTAATTGCTGCGTTCTTTTTTTAAGGCCTGATGATCCTAATTTTGGGTATATTTGCCCTCTTCTTGAAAATTAGCTTGATTTCTCTAATTCTCCATTTGTCCTTTTCTATAGAACTGAGGATAATTGATATCCAGAACGCTATATTAATTATCTCAAATAAAGAGAGGATTTATATAAATAAATAAATAATGGTAGGCATAAAAAAGATAAACAAATACAATGCCTAACTGACTTCTGCCTGATATATTCTTAAGACTGTATACTACAAAAAAATCCGAGTGAAGAAGTTAACTTAATCCTTTTCATGAATATAGCCAAAAATATAAACCAAAACACTGTTCAGTCAGCCTGAATGCTGTAATCCATTGCAATTCAGTAAAGTAAAAGATTTTCTTTCACAAATTAAAAAAAAAAAAAATAATATAAAAAATAGTAGGGTTTAACTTGGTATTATTCTCACATTTATAATTTGTATCAGCAGATTTTCCCAAGAGAAATCAAACTATTCACGTTTGTGCCAGGACGCGTATTTTGAAAAATTTCAACGAATATCTAGAGAGAGAGAAAGAAAGAAGATTAAACCCAATGAGATTAATTTGTTATCATAGCAGTAGTGAAAGTGGTAATAATTGTGGCAGTAATAGTTTTTGTAGTGGTAATAATAGTGTTGGTAGCGGTGGAAGTCGTAGTAGTACTGGTAGTAGTGATGGTAGTAATATTTTTGGTAGTGGTAGTGGGGTAGTGTTAGTAGTAGCTCCAAGGACCAAGGCATAGTTCCAGATTCCGACCACCAAAGAGCCAACTTCTTAACGTATTTTGATACGTTATTTTTCTTATTTTAGTATTTTGACGGAGCAATATGACTTATTTGTCTTCTTATCGCAGAGAATTCAATGATTTAGTCGGAGTCTTTATGCCCAGGTTCGATTTCCTAGTATCTTTTCCACTCTTCCAGGTCCCAGGGAGCTTCCCACTTCCTCAAAAAGGCTGGTCCTCAATAAAGCTCTGGTCCAATCGAAGTGCCGACCTCTACATTCCTGGTTAGTCCGTCCTCTCGTTGCCCTGAATACCCTCATGCCCCGGCACACACAACAGTGTAACTGGCCGGACCCCCGTTCCCTTTGTGCTGCAGATAGTTTGAGTGAAGGTCACTAACACTATCAATTCACTATTTCACTATCAGATCTGATTAAAAAAATTGAATATAAACTTATTATTATCTTATTGAGAGAGATTATAATTTACAATTTCAGATTTCCATAAAATATGTCTCTCAGTACTATCACTGTTTAACTGATAAAAAATATCAGTAGTTGAAGATTAATTATTCAAATCTAGCTGTAAATTTCAAATTTCGTCCAACACAAACAAGTCCAGGTAGAAAATTGATGCTACACTACTATGTCCTATTAATTATCTAAAAAAATCCGAAACTTGTGATCAACCAAACGGTGGCCTGTCGTTGGCCTACGACGCAAGCCAACTATTACCCAATTACTAGTTGCCAAATGACTTGTTCATTCATTGTCTATAATATAACCGAAAACGTTCTTGCTAATAACAGAAAATAAAAAAATAAAGTACTGTGACATTTTATTATATATATATAACAGATACGGACCCANTAAGGTATAACAAATAACATCAGCTTAAGGTAAATAATCTAAAAGGTTATTTTCACTACCAATGAATATAGAACTATCATACCTTCTATTATCCGTCTTCATTGGTTTCTGCAAACCATCCTCCGTTGGAGAGCGCTTTCGCCTGACGCATCCGACCAACCCACAGAATACAAACGCAGTTGAATACAGACAGTGACAGCGACCACATGTATTCGGCCAAGAAGATGAACAATGTCAGAAAGCGCTCGCCAACGGGGGATGGTTTGCAGAAACCAAAGAAGACGGATAATAGAAGGTATGATAATTATTATTACAAATCATTATAGTACAATATAATAATAATAATAACTTATAACACTCACGAACAACATATATATTTTGTATTGTTTTTGTACATGCCAGTTGTCAGTTTTCTTAATAAAATTAGGCGTAACTTTTAGGTTCAAAAACTAATTTAGAACTAATAGAAGAAAGGGATAATCTGACATCTTAAGTGTAAATAAAAAAAGAGTATCGTCTGCTCAAGATATAACATCTAGTTCAAGATAACGAAACTCACCATAAGTTTGTTTGTTAATAAAAGATCTATTCTATAAGTGTGTGGATTATCTGACTTAGAAAGGTGAAATAACAACATGCATCAACTACGAAGGGGGTAATAATCTTGAATTTGATCGCCCGGAATAATAACTAACCAACAACAACTGCTATACTGTAAAATTCGCTTTTTTTACTCAGCTCCTTCGTAGCGGACAGGAACACCTTGCACGTTTTGCTAGTTTACTGCATGTGCTACTATTTGTTCAATTGTTTTCGAGAAATGCCATTCAACCAATAACACCCTGCAGGACCGTAATTCTTAGTACACTTTAATACGAGGGAATATATATTTCCCGAAAATGTCATTCCTAACCATTCTGTGATTCTTTAAATTACTCTTGTTAGAAATATAAAACAAATGGGGAGACGCCAGGAGGAATTAAAGTCAATTTAGAAATCCTGGAAGCGGTCCTAAATTCCAATTTAGAGCCGAAAAATCTTTTACGTTACCGGTTACATAACCTTCCCTATCGATTCGTGGGATAAATAAAAGGCGCCAAGTTGGAATTTATTGTTCAAGTTGGCGCCAAGTCTCCTCAGACTCAGCAAAGCTTGAAAGAATTTATTCTCTAACACAACACAAATCACAATTTATTCGTAGGTTTAACTTGGTAGTAGTAGTAGTAGTAGATCATTGAAGGGCAATCAACTTCTAGGTTATTACGCCCTATAAATACCCTTTAATATGATTACTATAAATCAGTTAATAAAATACAGGAATCAGGATTATTTCGACCACTATAACAACCTAAATTAATGGATTTTTTTAAATTTAAATATTATTATATATTTTGTCGCCCGTCACCACAGCCCTTCATTAAGGTGTGAATTATGCCTCCCGCTTTTCCAAGGCTGCCGTCGACTGTAATTCTCCAGACCTACAGAGGCGAGACTCGAGGCAGTTATTCGTCAAATTCGCAGACTCCGGCACTAGTTTCTTTGTAGTTAGACTCCGGCACTGGTGGTATGTCGCCCGTCACCACAGCCCTTCATTAAGGTGTGAATTATGCCTCCCGCTTTCCCAAGGCTGCCGTCGACTGTAATTCTCCAG
>KZ807174.1:115335-127170 GCA_000696205.2 Oncopeltus fasciatus | reverse complement strand
ATTCTTCCATGGATGATATATATATATATATATGCACTGTCAGAACTCTAACCCCCTAAATTCAATTTCCTAGCATTATATTGTTTTATTTCATTTTCTATAATTTTTATGGGGACTAATATATCATAAGTTCACAATAAATTGAGTAAAGTATATTCTTAAATGCAAGAAAATAAAATATTGTAAAATAATTTGGATCATATATTATCTTAATGTGTGCTTTTGTTTGTAATCACCCTTAGGGTGCTAGTCTTCAATTAAAGGGAGGGAAGTTAAAGTCAGTACATTGTAGGTTATATCGTAACGTTTATATTTTTCAAGAAAGAAATATTGACTCTGTAAAATATGGAATATTTAAAATCCGAGATACAACAATACGAAAAACTAAAAACTTATGTGCGATAATAACATTTGCCAAAACTGACTGTCAGTACATTAAAAATGAAGTACATTATAAAAGTCTAGAGGAAAATGTGATGTAAATTAGCTTTTTTATATCTATTCTAATCAATACATGTCCTTTTGTTTACCTGACTAAAGTAACTAAAAATAGTTAAATAAGATAAAATATAAAATAGATAAATAAGATCTTTATTACCGATTCTGTATAGAAGATAAAAAATAAGGCCCATTCAAAATGTTATATACACTATTACACACAAGCGCTCGAGTGGTCGTTAAACAAACAATCGAAGGAAATAAAGAAACAAAATTAAGTATTTTGGCTAATTTCATTTCTTTTAATGAATTCGTTATTGAATGATATCGTTTGAATGATTGGGGCTTTAGAGAAAGATATAAATTTTAAATCGTAATTGTCAAAGCTAAGAAAACATTCAGGATTATAATAGATGTAAAAATAAATTTTTAAACATTCAATTTTTGAAATATTGTATGTTCGCGCCGTAATCCTCCTTTATCAGTCCCGAGCGCCCTAATCTCGGCACAGGGCTGACTCACCTGAACTCGCGACCCTTATCGCCTAAATGCAGTGTCCCCCTACCTCTTTCCCACTCTGCTTCCAACACTCACTCTGCTTCCAACTCTCACTCTGCTTCCAGCTCTCACAGGAGACACTCTGCTTCCAGCTCTCATTGGAGAACTCTGCTTCCAGTTTCCAGAAACCACTCTGCTTCCAGTAAATACAAAGTGTTTTAAAGTATCCATTTCGGTTTATAAAAGTCTTAGTATTTCGTGCCGCCTTATGCGCCTCCAATTCGTAATACAGTCCACTTCTCTTCGTTCACTCACCGCTGCCACGCATCCCCAGAAGGTAAGTGCTCTGAATTTTTGGGTTTTTCTCTTGGCCGAGTTAGAGACCTTTAATTTCAGGGCCGCTTTGGAGGAAAAACTGCAGATGAGTGAGAGGATCGAACTACCTGCTGAAGCTACCCTGTAAGTTGCTACCTCTTACATTCTATTTTTCTTTCTTTTTCTTTTATTTTCAATATTAAATATTTATTATTATTTACTAATTTCTAACCAGCGAAAACGCCGCCACATGATCCCTATTTAATGGCCCTCCGGACCGTGGATATTAATTAAAAAATTTTGTTCCACCGGGCCGTGAATATTTAAAAAAAAAAAAAAATTTTTTAGACCTTGTTCAAATCCGGTCAAGGGTCAGCAAAGACCCTCTCTCTCTTGTTCGAACTTGTCGACCGGACTCTCTGACCCCTATCTCCCCCCCCCCCGTTACCTGTCTTGCATTATTAACTCCTTTTTAATTTTTAAAACATTCTTCGTCTCCATTATTTTATTTAGCTTACGAAAATAAAATAAAAATATGTCTGAACAGGAAGTTATTGCAAAGTTAAAACTTTTAAACTGTAAAAGAGCTGACTTAATCACTAATGTAACGAAGATATATGAAGTGATTAAAGTCCTAAACATTAGTGATTTTGCGAAAGTTAAGAGCTACGCGACTAGACTCCCTAAATTTGAGGAAAAATTTGAGGATATCCAAAATAAAATTCAGGAGTTGAATTTTGTGCTTCCTGAAACAAATAGAATTGACACCATTAAAGCACAGAGTTCTTTTCTGGATGTAATTGTGTCCATAGAAAGCATCCTCAGGAATTTCGAGGATGAAAGAGAATCATCCTCTCAACTTACATCGCCAGTTCCACCTCTGCTCCCCCCTTCTGCTGCCTTTATGCTACCTAAAATAACGCTTCCTACCTTTTCTGGTAAAATAGAGGACTGGCCTGAGTTTATTTCCCTCTATGATTCCCTTGTGCATAGTAATACCTCGTTACATGCTTCCCAAAAATTTCAATATCTGAAATCTTCAATTAAAGGAGATGCTTTATCTATAATCTCTGGGTTTCAATTAGTTGGTGAAAACTATGAATTAGCATATAACGCCTTAACTGATAGATTCCAAAATAAAAGGCGTTTAGCTGCCATGTATTTAAATCATATTTTAAATTTCAAACCCGTTTTGTCATCTTCAGTGTCCAATTTGAAATTAATGCTAAATACTTTTTCCACTTCTATAAATTCGATTAAGGCCTTAGCATTAGATGATTTATCTGATTTTTTACTATTTACCATTGCTTGGAGAAATTTAGATGCTTCCTCAAAGAGAAACTTTGAAAATAAATATAGTTCAAGTTCTATTCCCTCATATCAGCAACTTATTGATTTTATTACGCATCAAGTAAAAATTTTAGAGCTAAACGAAACTACCAATAAATCTTCATGTATTGGTAGTAATAATAATTCTGTTAATAAAAATTCTAGAACCCAAATGTTAATGGTAGAGTCGAAACCTGCATCCCGCCCCCCTGTTTCCAGACCCCTCTCACCCAATTTTAAGCGTATTAAATGTCCCAGCTGTGGTGAATTTCATTTATTGAGCAATTGTCCTAAATTTATTCATTCTTCCATGGATGAGAAATATAAATTCTTGAGGGAGTCTAAACGTTGTTTTAACTGCCTTGGCCGCCATTCCCGCCTCCAGTGTACTTCTCAAAATGTTTGTAGAATTTGTAAAAGAAAACACCATTCTACATTGCATTCTGCCCCCATTGTGCCCATTAAGAGTAATTATGCCACCTCTTCTGCCCCCATTGAGAACATTAAGAGTGAGTCTGCCGCCATTCCTGTTGCCTCCGATTTTTCTGGGGTGCAGGAATTATCATGTGCCTTCACGGAAACCGCTTCCCATCTTCAAAACTCTAACCTTGCTCCATGTTTCCAACAAGTGCTGTTAGGAACAGCTAAAGTTTTAATTGAAGATGAAAAAAGAAATTTGCATCCTATTCGTGTGGTGTTAGATCCTGGCTCCCAAGTCTCAGCTATAACTAAATCTTGCGCCCAAAAGTTAGGTTTAAAAATTAAACCTGTTGTTTGTTCTGTTTCCGGTATAGGACAAGTTAATACACAACCTCTGGGTTTTGTTAACTGTCTCATAAAGTCTCCCACTTCTCATCATCAGTTTCATCTTAGAGCTTTGGTCTTGCCCCAAATATCGAATTCGCTTCCTACGATTCCTGTTTCTGATGAAACAATTAAAAGATTTAACCGTCTCAATCTTGCAGACGACAATTTTCACATCCCTTCAGAAATTCATATGCTCATTGGAGCCGATATTTACCCTAATATTTTGGTTCAAACCTCTGAATCCCCTATTCAAGGTTATCCTGCTGCCATATTGTCTTGTTTTGGTTGGGTAATATTAGGTCCAACTAGTGCCTCCTCTTACAATATTAGCAATGAGATATTGCTCACCACTCAATCTTTAGCAGATGTGATGAAACGATTTTGGGAGATTGAAGATGTTGGTGCTGTTATACCGATCGACCCCCTTGATAAAGTGGTTGAAGATCATTTCGCATCGACTCATTATAGAGATTCCAGCGGCCGCTATTTTGTTTCCTTGCCCTTTAAACCTGATGCTGCCCCCTTGCACTATAATAATAATAGGTCTAAACTATCTTTAGTGAAATTAGAATCCAGGCTAAGGAAATCTGACCAGTATGATTCATATTTAAAATTTATGAATGAGTATGCCTCTCTTGGGCATATGTCTCCCGCACCTGCTCCCTCTTCGTATATAATTCCTCACCATGTGGTTACTAAAGTATCCAATGGTAGGAATAAGATAAGGGTTGTCTTTAATGCCTCTGATCCCGATTCATCTGGTCTGTCCTTAAATGACCGCCTCCTCCCCGGCCCCAAGTTGCAAAGAGACATCACTGAGGTTCTCATGGCATTTCGTCTCCATCGTGTGGCTCTATGTACGGACATAGAAAAAATGTACCGCCAAGTAATGGTGTGTCCTGCTGATCGGCGTTACCAGCACATTTATTGGCGCCCCTCTCCTGAATCTGAATTGATGGAATTCGAATTGAACACTGTCACATATGGTGTCACACCCTCTGCATTTTTAGCCATAAGAGTTCTGCATCAGCTGGTCCAGGATGAAGGCTCTTGTTTTCCAGAAGCTTCCGATACCCTTCTACGTAGCACTTACGTTGATGACATCATAAGTGGCGCTGATGATGTTGATTCGGCTCTTTCGTTGCGTCAACAATTGACGGAACTTTTAAAAAAGGGAGGTTTCTCTCTAAGCAAATTTTCTAGCAGCCATAACAGTGTGTTGGAAGGTTTACCTTCCGACCGTATAGAAACAAAATTCGAATTTTCTAAAGAGGAGAATACAGTCAAAATTTTGGGGCTAACGTGGGACCCTTCCACCGATTCCTTTATGTTTTTCGTGTCTCCATTTATTCTTAAATGTACCAAACGCAATATACTCTCCTACATTGCGCGTATTTTTGACCCCGTTGGATTCCTTGCCCCCGTCATTATGAATTTAAAGCGGATCATGCAAGGTCTGTGGTTGGCCAAAGTTGATTGGGACGACCCTATACCCCCCACTATAGAGAATAACTGGTGTCGAGTTATTCAAGAGCTGCCTGATATGTCCGCCTTAAAAATACCTCGTCCGGTTTCCACTGAAAAGGTTATCTCCTACTCTCTAGCTGGGTTTTGTGATGCCTCAGAAAAGGGATATGCTGCTGCCGTGTATCTTTGCTCCCATACCCTCAAGGGTAATTTCAGCACCCTTTGGAAGGCGAAAACAAAGCTCGCCCCACTTAAAACTGTCTCCATCCCTCGTCTTGAACTATGCGGAGCCCTTTTGTTGAGTGAGCTTGTTAAATCTGCTTCTCAAATTAAACTTGCTGCTCCATTAATTAAAATCCAATTATTTTGTGATTCCACCATAGTGTTATTTTGGTTAATGACTCCCCCTCACTTGTTAAAGACATACGCGGCCAACCGTGTTGTCAAAATTACTGAGAACGTTCGAAATTGTGTCTGGTCTCATGTTGCATCCAATCTGAACCCTGCCGATCACGCCTCTCGAGGCGTTATGCCTGGTGAGTTTCTTAGGCCTTCTACTAAGAGACTATGGTTTAGTGGTCCTCCATTTTTGTCTTTGGATCCCTCTCAATGGCCTAACGCATTTAGTGAAGAGTATGAAATTTCATCTCTCCCTGAAGTAAGATCTCTTGTCGCAGTCTTTCCTGGCAATCCTCTTGCAGAATGTATTACCCATTATTCTACCTTTAGTAAGGCCAGACGAATTTTTGCCTATGTTTTACGATTTGTAAAGAATTCTCGATCCCGTAAACTAAACGCAACACGTCTTCTTGGCTATCTTGCTTCTGAAGAGTTGGATGCCGCTGAATCTAAGCTAGTTTACATTACGCAATCTCATTACTTTCACAATGAAATCACCTTATTGCGGGATAAGAAGCGAGTTCCCAAGAATTTAGCCCCCCTGACTCCATACCTCGATCCCCAAGGGCTTCTCAAGGTGGGCGGGAGGCTCTCCTTTTCCTCTTTAGTTGAAGCCGCCAAGCATCCAATTCTGCTTCCTAAAACCGCTCACCTCTCTGCGTGTTTATGCAAACACTTTCCCGTTGAATCCCTTCACTCTGAACCCAATACGGTTCAGGCCCTGTTGCGCACTAAATATTGGATCTTGTCTGTTCGCGGTCTTTTGCGCCGAAATATAAGACAAGGTCTAACTTGCCATCGCTTCCGTGCGAAGCCGTTTCAACCCCAAATGGCTTCATTACCCGCATCCAGAGTCCAACCCAGCCGCCCCTTTGCTTCCATAAGAACTAACGATTCTAAGCTGCTGACAAGAGCTGTTAGTAGTTCTAACATAAGTATATACATCCCCCTGTATATACTTATTATTATTGCTTCCCTTAATTTTAGAAGTGATTCCTTTAATTTTCCTTTCTTTTTTTGTCTGTGAGCTCTTAATTTTTGAAAAATTATTATAATTTTTGGTGGGCGGTTATGTTCGCGCCGTAATCCTCCTTTATCAGTCCCGAGCGCCCTAATCTCGGCACAGGGCTGACTCACCTGAACTCGTGACCGTTATCGCCTAAATGCAGTGTCCCCCTACATCTTTCCCACTCTGCTTCCAACACTCACTCTGCTTCCAGCTCTCACAGGAGACACTCTGCTTCCAGCTCCCACTCTGCTTCCAGCTCTCACTCTGCTTCCAACACTCACTCTGCTTCCAGCTCTCACAGGAGACACTCTGCTTCCAGCTCTCATTGGAGAACTCTGCTTCCAGTTTCCAGAAACCACTCTGCTTCCAGTAAATACAAAGTGTTTTAAAGTATCCATTTCGGTTTATAAAAGTCTTAGTATTTCGTGCCGCCTTATGCGCCTCCAATTCATAATACAGTCCACTTCTCTTCGTTCACTCACGGCTGCCACGCATTCCCAGAAGGTAAGTGCTCTGAATTTTTGGGTTTTTCTCTTGGCCGAGTTAGAGACCTTTAATTTCAGGGCCGCTTTGGAGGAAAAACTGCAGATGAGTGAGAGGATCGAACTACCTGCTGAAGCTACCTTGTAAGTTGCTACCTCTTACATTCTATTTTTCTTTCTTTTTCTTTTATTTTCAATATTAAATATTTATTATTATTTACCACTTTCGAACCAGCGAAAACGCCGCCACATTGTACTATAACATTTTAAGGAAAACGATTATTATAAGAATTAAATTATTCAAATTAAAACGATCAATTAATTTAATAAAAGATTATTATAAATTTAAGATTTCAACTGCGATGATGAGCGCTTCCCCCTTTTTTCCCTCCTTAAAGAGCCAGGCTTTGTGATTTTAATCAAGATAATCGATTAATCTATTATTATGTTGACGTTTATAGTACCACCGTAAGAGTGCTTCATGGCTGAATCCCACAGACTGAGGTCACTTCTCATCTAAAGAACGGATCGTATTTATCTAGACATCTTGTTCAGTGAATTACTAATCACGCTCGATTCACAGTGAGTTTTTAATAGTTGAATTCCAATCCGGTGACCGGTATTAACTCTCTCACTGTTACCCTACCGAACTTGCGCTTGTGGTACCGTGCTCCAAAGAGGTTCAGACTTACATTCATCTAAGAGGCCAAATATATGCTCCACCAAAGAGGACCGACTCGTCATTACGAAGAAGTCAGACCACAAACTACAAGATTAATTATTCTATGCTTATTTTTTATTGCACACATTTATTTTTTTTTATAGTCTTTTGACAGAAGATTATTTAGTTTTGTTCATTGTTATAGAAGAAATATTTATTTATGGACACGTTTTTATTACTATGGAACACATTGATTCTGAAAAATAAATAAATTTCCTTGACACTCTCATTGCCTTCTCCTGCAATCTTGTAATTTCTAATCGGTCGCTTAGTAGCTGACCTGAGATATTTGCTATGTTATGCTGAGCTATACGTTATTAAAACTTTTTTTTTTACAGTTAAGTATGTTCCACTAATTATTTATATGCAACTATGGGATAATTCGTTATCATAATTGATCAATCCATTAGTTTCAAACGGGTAATTCTAGTAGTAGAGTGAATACTCTTACTCTTAATATAATCTTACATACAAATTTGTTTGGTTTCCAGTTACACTGCCAACTAAAGGACTGTCTCTAAAAAAAACTCAGTATTGTTATTTTCTACAATTTTAGTAAGATCTCCTTTTGCCAGTCGAATTCTTTATACTTAGATAAAGAACTTACTGAGTTCATTATATTTATTCCTTTTCAAAAAAAAAAAAAAAAAAAAACGCAATGCCTTGTGAGATTCAGAATTGTCAGCTTTAAAAAAATCCCCATTATTTTATATAGGATTCCTCACAACAGTCTAGTTTATCAGACATTTCTCTCTCAAGTTACAGTAAGATGGTATTCTTAGAGCTCTTAGACTTCCAGTTCAGAAGATTCCTGAGGACTTATCTATTGTTTTGTTATGCTTTTATTTAATGCAACAACACAGAAAATTCCTCTGCTCCTCTTTTTCTGTTTGTTTTGCGAAGGATATTACAATTTGAAAGAGCAAGACAGTACACGGTAAAAGTATCTTGTTATATTTTTCTTTCTCCTGTTAAATACAAAGCAGTTTAAAATATTCATATATTTTTATTGTATTCATTTAGCTCACCAGCTCCATTAGTTAGTCTCTTATTGAAATTCCTTGTTATTTTGTATAATTCAGAACAATTTACATTTCTATCAAAGCTTAACCAAAAATAATTAATGCAGAGTAGCAAAAAGAACATTTCCTATATATTCGTCACTAAAATTGACTTACACATAGCAATAATTCAGTTCATCTTTCACATTTATGTATATTTCTGGAGATTCCTGACATCTCTTAAGCTTTTTACGAGGAGTGTTTATAATGTTAAGTTTATCTTTCATTCATTCTAAACAATTTTTGCTAAAAATCAAAGATGCGTGGTATAATTTATGTCAACACATAAGCCCACCATTTGTCGTATTTCCATGTAATTCAAAAATATTTGATCCTTTTGTGATTTTGTGAGAAAAAGAGCTGTAAATTTTCGGGCAAAATTGTAGTAGGAAGAGGGGTAGTTTAAAAGAGGAGATAAACAAAAATGTAGTTCTTGTCTCAAATATTGATCTGTTTAATTTTATATTTCGTTAATTGGAGTATTCATAACTCGACACTAATTTTCTCTATATATGTTTCGTAACATAATATTATTATATCAATTTTCTACATTAAATTATATTTCAACTTATGAAAATAAATTCCTGACACAAAAATCTACATTTTTTATTTAGGCCCTGCATTGAACTGCTCCTTAACTTCCTACAACTTTGTCCATAGACTAATAGCTCTTTTTCTTAACCTAAGATTGTATTATTTTTTTTATATTTAAAGCAAATTGGTCAATCCTCCTCATCTATTTTCAAATTTCTTAAAAATAAAAGTATATTTACAGTATGTATATTAAGCAATAAATGTTACATTACTAAGGTCATAGTGCATTGTTTATATATCTAATGTGTCTTTCTCATAAAAATATTATGGATCAATAAGTGTTATATTTCACATTTTTGTCTTTCTATCATTTTTTTCTTTGCCTTAAATGAAGTACAGTGATAAAAATCTTCAAATTACGTATTATCTATATTTTAAAGTTCTCTGAATCCATTTATTGGGAGTTCAAAAATTATGGGTTCAAAGCTTAATAATTGGTTGGGTTGATGACTGGATGTATTGGTGTATTACTACGTTTTTGAAAAACGAAGGGTTTGTATCAATAAATAAAACCATTGGGGGGCATTAGCCGAAAATAGAGATTGTTTCTCAGTCATTGATCAATCCAACTTCATATTTCCCATTTAAATTTATATAATTTATAGCATATTAATAGTGAAGTTTTATACATTGTTATATATTGAGTGCATGTCTGGGAAAGTCGAGGGTCTCTCAACCCTGACTCTGAGGGTTCGAGTCCACTCAGAACGTTATCGAGAAATAAATGCTTGCCCAGTCGTGAAAAACTTAGTAGTGGAGACATTTAGCAGTTGGAAAGATAGAAGGGCTCTGGGCGACCATTAATGGCTATTGATAAGGTTCTGCAGGAAGCTGTTGAGTCAAATCCGTCCACAAGAATCACGAACTCGCCAGGGAGTGTGGTGTGTTGCGAAAGATACTGTTTGTCGCCATCTACTCTCCACGGGGAAGGTGAAAAAGGGCAGTAGACTGGTTCCTCACGAACATACTCCTCAGCAATCGGCTCTAAGAGGTTTTGATATGAGATTTTACCGGATAATTATCACCTTTGATGAGTGGGTTTGCTAGCAAAATCAGAATACCCGTAAGCAATGTCTAGATCGCGGTCAAACTGCTTTCCAGGTTCCTACAAGGAGGCTATTTGAAAAGAAACTCATGCTTTGCGATCTATGGAATTATGAAAGTGTTATTTATCACGAATTTGTTGGTGGGATAGATACTCTATGAATTCTGAACTCTGCTGAAAACTACTGGAAATATTATACGCGAAACTCTCTGAGTGTTATCCTCATTTTATCAACTAAAATGTTTTATTCCGACAAGATCACGAAGCATCATGTCCTCACATTTCCCGTCGAACCAGAGATAAGTTTAAAGAACTTCATCGGTTCGAACTCCTGCCTCATCCACCACAAAGTCCAGATCTCGAACCATCAGATTATTATTTTTTTCGATCCATGGCCCATTTTCTTCGTGGGAAAAAAAATGATAATTTTGCGGAAGTTTAAATTGCGGTCCAAGAGATTTTTGACAGCCATCCCAAGGAATGGTATCAGCGTGGGATCGAGCAATTAGCTAGGAGATAGCTTAGCACGGTAGATAACAATGGCCTACTAACCTACTAAATACTTTGAGTATTTTTTTATTGTTAAACTTTTATTTATTTATTACATTCTGTTAAATAAAACATTTTGTAATTTGATCACAATGAAGTAAAAATGATATTCAATGTCAATCACATGAGGAGAGAAGGTGACCAATGACACCACTCTTAAATTATTTACAGACTATGTCCCCAGGAGGCCACGGGGCCATCTTCGTTTGAGACGACGGGGATTGTAGGGGTTGGAGTTGGTAGACATGGTCTGTGCTAGTGGATTAGGATGGTATGGCAGTTTACTGTGGAAAAGAAAGAAGCGGGAAGAAATGAGGTCTTAGAACGAAAGGGATATTGAAATAGCAGTGAAGGGAAGAATTGGATATGTAATAGGGAGCATTTGCGATTATTCTCAGGGTTTTGGATTGAAAGGACTGGATTCTTTGGATGTTGGAAGGCTTGCCGGCACCCCAAATTACTACTCCCTAAGTCCAGATTGGTCGTAATAAGGTTTTGTAATGCTTCAATTTGTTTCCTATCGTAAGATTGGAGTTCTTATTCATGGGTCTGTATAGAAGTCCATATCGCCGACTAAGTTCTTTTCTTTTTATTTTAGTATGTTCTCCCCTTGTAAGTCGTGAGTGAGAAGATGGAACCCAGGAGTTTGAGTATTAATTGTATTTTTATCAAACATAAAATAATACAAATATCTGGTTGAGAAGCAGTCATTTTTTTTTATACACCCCTTTATTGTATGGATATGAAAATTATACAATTCGTCTTTTTGAAATTGACTCTAAAATATTTCAGTATTGTGGTAGATAAATATTTGTATATGAAATTTCAATGCCGTGTAAAATCTATCATCTATCAATCGACAAATGTGTCGATTGTAGGGGTTGTAGGGGTTAAAAATGTGTATTTAATATTGAAAAAATATTCATTACTGGAATAATGTCTAGCACTTTACATTTCAGCTCAACATTTCATTATTCATTTAAAATGCAGTTTCAAAGTTGTATTACGAAAAATAACTAAAAACAAGCAGTATTTAGCTGTTTTTCGAAATAAAACTTTGCACTTGAATTTTAAATGTAAAATTAAAATATACTGTTCAGGTAAACCTATTTATATATTTA
>KZ807174.1:88408-106155 GCA_000696205.2 Oncopeltus fasciatus | reverse complement strand
ATAAATAAAAATAAAAATAAAGTATTAGAATATGAAAGTAATAAAACATGTGAATTTATTAACTCTTTATGTTAGATACATACAGTATTAGTTGAGGTATTTAATCCTACATTAATTTTATACAATAAATGCAAGGGAATAGAATAAAATAATTTTTTTTTGTATTCCCTTGCATTATTGTATCTTTATGTTAGAATTTCTAATCTTTAAGCTCCATTCAGGTGGTTAGAATTTATTACTCCCAAGCCCAAAGACATGGATACCTAGTAAGAGAAATTAAAATTATTTTGTTTGGGCATACAAAAATTCCAAACAAAAATTAAGTAAGCAGTCTTGATTCCATGTGATATCAGGTTCTTGATAAACATCCATACATTAATCAAAACTATTGAGATCCGCCTAAAGAAACTAATAAAGAAACATTTTTGTCTAAAATCTTGGTGACAAAAATAATTCTAGAGACTTTGATATCCAAGTGGAAGAGTACATGAAACCTAAATGGAGAGTTTTTTTGACCGTAGGTATTATTATTAGATTTTTTTTTTTGTTGTGGTTCGGTCAGGGTACCCCCCCAAAAAAAAAACATCTAATAGTACATAATACTTACTTTCAGAGCTCAAGAGGATTTATAACCATTCACAACCTTAGTAATTTTGCAGATGAGAGATGTTGTAAGACATGAAAGATTGAGGAGTACACCTATTGAGAAGACAGATCGTCTTCTAGAGATTCATACATTGGAATGAACCATGAGAGAGAATGAAGAAAATGCATGAAATGTTCAAGGGATATTATATACAAGCCTTACCATAATTACCTTCACCCCCAGTGTTGCTTTAAATTATAAAATTTTGGACTCATTGTGGTACAATTCAAACCAAAAAAAGCATCTGCAAGTCTGGATGTAGGCACTGATTGCTCCTTGCCATTAGGAGTGAGAATTGTGAAAATAAATATTTTTCTCAAATGTCTGAATGTCCATGTTTTTATTCTAGATAGTAAAAAGTTTGGGTATTTCTAATAGACTAGCATGACAGTACATCTCAAAAGGCACATGCGTTTCTCAAACAAATCAAAACTAGAGGAAAGAATTAATAAGGCATGATAAGATTTGAATCCATCAATTTAACTCTTATAAAAAACAACCACTCCTCTTCTCCTTTTTTACACTTATCACAATGAAACTCCTTCTCCTCTACAGTTCTTATTCCGGCATGGAATTAACTCCAAACCACACAACAAGAAACAACATCCTTAAAAGTAATATCTAAATTCACTCCAGGAGTCTGCTCTGATAGAACTGATGAGGATTTGCCCCCCCCCCCCAAAAAAACAAAAAAAATAAATAAAAAAAGTGAAAGAAAAATCCCCTAAAGAATGGTTTTCCTCAACCAATCAATATTGATTGCTCTCCAAGAAACCAAATTTTAAAAAGTATATGGCTTAAAGTTTTGCACAAGAAATTGGATATTAAGCAACGGAGCTAAAGTTATGATGATGAAATTCATGTATAATAGGATGAGAGCCATAGAAATAAAGAAAAAATCCAACCTTCAAGTTACAACAGCTAAAATATACTTCCCATTAACTGTACAGTAATCTGCATATGCTTGCTGAATCAATGGTAGAACACAGATCTTTTAAATGTATTCAACCAACTCAAACCAATCATACCCATATTGAGCGACTTAAATAAGCATCATTGACTGAGGGGCTCCCAAAAAAAGCACTCATAAGGAACTACATACATTCTAATCTCCTTTCAGACATGAAACACTACATGATTCTCACAATAACATTTCTTTCAGTTTGGGCTCAATGGATTCAATATTCTTAGTTTTATATCACTATATGTAGTATAATCAATGAATTGGCAAACAATAAAGCATAGTCATCAATCTGAACACCTCCTGATCCTTATAAGCCATAACAGCATGTACCACTACTTTAAAGCCATTTTTATTGGAACAATAATAAAACTGACCAGAATAAAGACCAAAGTAAAGTTAGGAACTCCAACATAACTGGTGGCACAACAATACTTCATGAGCTGAAATATGGGGGAAGATAAAGTTCTTGCTCAGAAGAGGAATACACCCTGAAATTCAATTAAGTAACAAAGAATTCAAATAGCCTTAAATATGCCTTGGACACAATGAAAATGTCTTCCCTTCCATGCTAGAAATTAAAAGTTAGCTCCCCATTTCAGACTAGATATAACTTTTACTGATCTTAATATTATAATTGCTTAAAAGCTCTAATGTATTAATCCATGCCAAGCTTAACTATAGACATTTCCTTTTTAAAAAATAGTTTTCATTATTATTACAAAGATTCTCAATTGCATCAATTACACTAGGGAACAATTTAAAACTCAATTTCTGTTTAGTTAGATTTTTTAGCTGTTTTCTATAGAATTAGGCATACTGGTTTCAAAACTGTTTTTAGTTATGTCTGTTATACTGTGGTGAAACGTTGTATGTCGGTAAGCAGTATTTAGTATTTCGTTACGGAAGTGTACAGAACTACATAGTGCGTTTAAACTGAAACGGTTCCTTATGGTTAACTCTGCTCCTACACGTCGAAAGTGCGAAAATAGCCCTGATTTGTTTTGTTATATATGTGGCAGTTTTACCATTCCCAGTCAAAGGACAAACATCAGTACATTTGTCAGACAGGCATATTTTGCCTATTTTAAAGTGAAACTTGGTGATCAAGATAAAGCATAGGCACCTCATAAAGTGTGTAAACAGTGTGTTGAAGGTTTACAGATGTGGACCAAGGGAACAAGTGCTAAGCAACCATTTGCTATACAATCTTGGTGCAGTGAGTGATGAGCAGGGTGAGCATTTCCATCAAGATTTGATGGTCATGGAAGCAAGGTATCAAGGTAGATGGGACATACATATGATGGCTGACTATTGTTGGAGCATCAGGCGTGAATGTACACAAACTAAACACTCCAGAAACGCAAATTTTTATCTTAATTTTTAAATACTGTTAATTAATTAAACAATTTTATGTGTTGAACTTGATTTAACTTACATTAAATGTTTTGTAAACTGTATATTTGGTATGTTTTTACTTAATGTTCTTTTAAATGCATGATTTTTATGATTTCTGAGGATATCCTGTAGTTTAAAACGTGAACATGATAGACAAAATCTAAGGTAATTCTCAGATTCAGACGCCAAGAATTAGTGAAAAACAGTGTCAGATCTAATTCACCAAAAAATGTGTCCCCCAGTGTTATATATGTCCAATCTATTGACCAGCTCAAAGTCCTGGTCTAAAAAGACCCACTTAGAGTATGCCTTGGAACTTTCAGGATAAGAAATTTGAAATCGATATCTATGGAGTCAAAATCATTTACCACCATATATGAGAAGGGCTCGTATTTAGAACTTCCAGAATCCACTTCCTTCAGAACCAAACCATTTTTTTCATAATAAAATATAAGAACCATCTTATCATAATAATTCTACCACTATCGATTCTACCATTTATACTCAAACCAAATCTCTTGGAAGCTGATTTGACAAATTATTATGAAGTCTGTTGAATAAGTGTAAACAATAATTACACACATACCAGACTCTACGTACCCTTTATGTATTGGACTTTAAACTAAAGTTTAATATCAAATTTAATCTTATATAAAATATAATGACAAATAATTTGGACATAATTTTTCAATACCACCCAAGAAAGGAGAAGGACCCAGTTTGACCTTTTACTACAAATAATTTTTGGACAAGACGATAACAAGACAACCTAAAGATGTGTCTATCATTGGCCATAAACAGGCTCTTTTCGGCCGATATACCAGATGTCACAACACAGACATTGGTGAGATGTGTAGTGTGGAATGAGTGTGGAACACATTCTAAGCTGTGCAAATCATAATGACCAAGGTCGGTTCAAGAGAAGCCTACCTTGTGGACATATTCTCCATATGTTGACATCTGGCATAATTATTGTAAAGTACTTAGCTAATCTCTTTCTTTTGTTTACGTAGCTCCAACATGACAGTTAAATTATTATGCTTATTTTATAAATTTTATTGAATAGTTGCTTGCTTGGGAAAAAATTACTAAAGTAACAAATTTTTTGTAATTTATTGCATTACTATTTTGAAACAAATGTAAATTCTAATGCTTACCATCAGCTTGAAATTTATGTGAAACAACAGTTTCCAGGGGATGTTTCGTCACTTTAGAATGATCTGGATGAATCATTTGATCTGTAACTGGCTGTATTTGGCACTTATCAGGCTCAGTTGCAATATAATTGCTTTGTGACTTCTCAAGATTAGAAGATATTTCTGTTTGATTTAAACTTTTATTAGTCATGTAAAGAGAAATTTTGTTATTTGAAGTGTGGTCTGAACTTCTTTGGCTTGAATCATTTTTCTCTTCAACTAGTTCTTTACAAAACTTAGATTGGTTTTTTACTTGTGGGGAAGAACATTGAACTCTTTCTGATGTTTTCTCTGTATTTTCTGCATTTTTACTAAAATTTTTAGATAAAATACGTTCAGGTTTTTTTTTAAGTTCTGAGTTTTTACTTAATGTTTTTATAGCATTATTCTCACTGGCATAGCTTGAAATACTTGTACTAACATCTGAAGATGAAATTTCCTCATATTTCACTTTAGATTTATTTCTTAAAGACTTCCTTTGAAACTGGGGCTTAGATTTTTCTTCACTGGAAAGCTCATTCATAATTTTAGAAACTGATTTAGTCACACAGTTTCTGTTCTTCCCAGAATTTGTATCTATCATCTGTTTTTTACAATGGATATTTTCCTTTTCAGTTTTATTACAAACAATGGACGATGAATAAGATACATTAGCATTTTCTTTTTCTAGGGAGAAGCTTTCCTCCAAAGAACTATTAGGATTGAATAACTTTCTTTTTTTCTTCTTTGTCTCATTTGGACCAAAAGGATTACTTTTTATATTACTTGACTGTAGATCTCTAAATATTTTTTCAGAAGTTGTTTCTAGAATATCTCGAGTCCCAATACTGTGTCCATAAGTTTTTCTTGGAATTCTGCAATGCATTGAAGTATTGGGGGATAGAGCTTGAGGATCTACAATTTTTCTTTTAGCACTCAATTTTGGCCTAGCTAACTTTAATTTCACTTGCTTTGAACTATTAAACTTACCCTTACGCCCATTATAGGATATGTTGTAACAATTTTCAGATTTTAAACTAGATGAAAAACATTCATGATCAGTGACAGATAAACTACTACTCCAATCATAAGCTTTTTCACCATTTTTTTTCTCTGAAGAAAATTTGTCTTTTCCATGAGAAGCGTCAAAATTTACTTTACATTTTTTTGAAGAGCAGCATTCCTCTGTTATATTGAAGCTCTTCAATTTTCTAGATGAATCTAATTCAATTGAAGGCTTCATTGGTTTTAGTAACTTTATATTTTCAGAAGTTTTAGATTGTTTTACTTTATCTACCTGCCTCACAGGTATTGAGTCTTTTAAAAACTCGTTCTTATGCAGTACACCATTATAGGAGTTAGACCGATCTTCTTCTGCAGATAAAGAAAGTTTTGACAATTCTGAGTTTGGCTTATCTTGTTCTTTAGATTGATGCATTTTTGAAAGCTTTAAATTTGACTGATCTTTTATATGAGGTAGAGAATTTAGTGAGTTTGAGAGATTTTGTTCTTTAGGCAAAGACATTTTTGACATCTTAGCTTTTTTTAGAAATGGCTCAGTTATATTTTCAGTGACTTTTCGGAGATTAGTTAAGTTTATAACATTAATAGACCCTGGCCCTTGGTGCTTTGAGACGGCATTACTAGAAGAAATTTTTATTCTATCTGAATAGTCAGCCAGTTGTGATTTTGATTCACAAAATATGCTCTCAGGTGGAAGTCTTTCGTGGTGATTTTGATAAGGCAAATTTAATATTTCTGTATTTCTGTTTTCTGAACAAAAAGGTCTAGAGAAATTTAATTTTGAAGGCTGTAAGATTATCTTATTTTCTTTTGGGGTAAGAGTTTGTGAGGTAGTGGTATTTTCTGACAGAGGCGAAGTAAATTTGCTTCCTGAGGACATCCCTTGAGTAAGAAGTCTTCTCATTTTTTGTAGTCTTGAATTCCAACCAACTGCTTTGTCATCAGTTTCACCTTCAATTTTTGGAGAGTTTTCCTGGGTGCTTGGAGAATTCATATTTATTGGCTTTGTAAATGACTTTGCTTCTTTAGAAGATATCAAAATATACGGGCTTTCATCACTGGCTTCATTTTTTTCTTCATCTTTAGATGAGGTATTTTGTTCTCGTAATTTTGAAAGTAATTTTTCCTCAGTTTCATACAATCGGTTTGTATCAACTTTGTTTATGTGTGTTTTATTATCCAAAAACTGAGTTCCTCTTAAATCTGTTAGCCCGGTATTTTTGTTAGCTTCATTGGGAGATTTGAAGTTATTTAAATGTGGTTGATTGTTCTTAACTTCAGCCAATTTTTTTTCACACATTTCTTTAAATTTACGGTCCTCATCAGGTAATAATGTATTCCTACAATACTTGATCAAACTTCCTTTTCTCCATTTATTTGGGTTACAAAATTTATTATATAAAAATTCATTGTTCATGAAGTCAGATTGACACATATTTTTCAAATGTGATAATCCATTCTGTCTTGAATTTTCTTTTTGCTAGAAATAAATTTTAAAAGTTAAACAAAGCTGTATGAAAGAATCAAACTGATTTCTTAAAATAAAAATTATAGTTGATTAAAGAAGATCTATTTATTATTGAAATCTACATATTTTTAAAAACCTGGAATTTCTCTGTCACACTTTACTATAAAGAAGACAATTTTGTGATATAAATAGCTAACGATTAATAATAATTAAGGTACATTAATTGAATTTTCACTATAAGGTAGTATATTAACGATAGTTCCTATTAGAGGGCAAATTTATCAAAAGGTAATAATTGAGAAATGATATTAGTTATGGTATGGAATATCATGTTAAATTTTATACAAGAAATGCAATGGGATAATAATTGAGATTTCTGATAAATCTTAGTACACCATAACTCATAGTTACAGGTAAGCAAAATATGCCTAATCTCCAAGAAAGGGAACAGAATGCAGATTAAGAATTATAGATATATCTCTCTTCTACCCAGTGCCTACAAGAAGCCTACTCGAGAATCCTTCATAATAAGATCTACCCATATATGGAGAAGATATTTGTACCCAACCAGGCCAGTTTAGGAAAGGATGCCTAGAAGAGAATCCATTGAAATTGGGTCATTCACCATTGAGTGTGTCAGAGAATTGACCTATCTGGGGAAAAATATTACATTGAATTTATGGACTGAGAAAAGTCGAAGTATGGAGTCGGTAGAAGAACCAAGAGTTATATGGCCTATTTTGAGAAACGAATCTAGTTCATATTGCCCATATGACACAGGAAAGATCCTCAGAAAAGTACTGGAAGGCCACTTAGACCGTCTTATATGGCAGATGCAGTGGCAGCCGATTCAATGATTCTTCTAACACCCCATCTGGAAGGAGGGGGCGAGTGACCAAGCTAAATGGTAGAAGTTCTTAGAGGAGGCCAGAACCCGACCTGGATTGTAGAGCCATCAAAGAAGAAAATATTATGGTTCCACCAAATGGGTGCAGTGCATTTGAGGGATTTCTTTTTGAACCTGATATATAGTAGAAGGAGATTCCATTTCAGGAGCAAGAATGACTTGAGGGCAGCAACTGTTACTTCTGTTTTCTGGTCATGGCTTCTTGAATAAGTGTGAATGTATAAAATACTGACAAGCTTTTGGATCTTGTTGAGTACACATTCCTGAAAGTGATGCTGCTTAGATTGATCACATAAGCGCCATTGAAATGGAAGTAGTAGGTGCTGCAGCACAGCATTCATAAGGAATATCAATTTAGGCAAATTCAACCTGCCAGTCCTCTTGCCTGGTACTGAAAGAAAAGCCTGAATTTGAATTTGGAGCTGGACACTAGACCTATCATGAAACAGTTGCAGTCTGTAAATCTATACACAGCTTTTGAAGCAAGCTACCCTATCAAAGGGAGGAGAGTCAATAGGAAAAGTCCTTGGTGGAACTGCCACCTTAAAAATTAATACAAGTTTGACAAAATAATTCAACAAATCAAAGAATTATTATCAATAAGGATGAACTCTGGAGGGCACTTCACATAATGAGTGAGAAGCTTACAGCAGTGCCTCCCTCTATACAAAATGCAATTCATTGGACCACCTAATCATGAAGTCTACATATTATATTATACAGCTTAATTACAAATATTGAAGAGATTAAGAAAGTAGCCCTATATTTACCTTTAGATGCTTAATGTTTAAGCAGATCAGGCCATAATCTCAGGCCCTAAGACACTGCACTAACAAAAAGTCAATTAAGCAGAACCAAGCAAATGTTTCATGTTTTATTAAGAACAGATTTAAATAAGAGTAAATGACTTAATTTTAAAAGCCAAAAATGATAATAAAGATAAAAGTTAAAATTCTTAAAGCTGGCCTTTGGCGGAAAAAGGGAATAAGGTGAAGTGGAGGGCACATTGAAATATCTGTTACATGTGCCTACCTCAGTAGAGGAGGGCTGGGCTTTAGGGGGAAACAAAAAGAATGTATATTTCAAAAAATAGCAATTAAATATTAAAATGGCTTTATTGACTGTTGTGGGATTTAATGCCACATCATTTTATGGGATACAAAGACAAAAAAATAAAAAAATAAAAATTTATAAATAATATGGAGAAGAGGGAGTTCACTTTCTTTAGATAGAAAAAACTATTACACGAAAGAAAAACTGGGAACACCCTGTTTTTAATCTGCATTTCTTTATTGGTTATGGTTCTATCTGAATGATTGACACAATGTTATCCTCATTGATCATTCCAATATCTAGGCAATTCTCTACCATGGTTTAACTAAGCAGGTGAACATTTACGCAGGCCCTCTTTACTGCAAATACCAATTTCTGGAGTTCCTTATCCCATGAACAATTATAGCCTTTGACATATGATGATAAAATTGTATTGATGTCACTATAAATTCGTTCAGTAAAAATAGCTGTATATTTATTAATTTTTTTTTATCTCCCCAGGAATGTGGCCTAGGAAGGTGAAACAATTTGGAAATAATTTTTCATGAACTATTTGGAAATAATTTTTTCAAAAATTCATATGGTATCTGGGTTCTAATGTATTTTCTGCAAGCACACATACACACACACACAAACACATGCATGAGATCATGCTTATCACACACACAAACAAGCACAGGCATGCAATCATGCTCACCACACACACTCACAGAGTGCATAATTTTTAATTGATTTCATTTTTACTTATTAAAAACACAGTACAATCATAACATGAAATAGGTTAAAAACACTGAGATCACCCAACCTTCCCTACAAACACAGAAATTTCTTTGTTACTTTCAAAAATCGATTTTTTTCTTATATAACACAATAATTGGGTTCTCAATTAAAAAAAAAAAATATTATATTACACTATTAGTAATGTATTAAGATTTGGCCTTACCCTAGGCTCTACCTCTCACTTGCTTGATGTCACTTATTAATGAAATTGCCCAAAAGTCTCGGAAAATAATCTTTAATAATGAATTTGTTTTCCTTGTTTCAAAAATTGTGAATGCTAGAGCACAGAGAATATATATATATATATGNTTATAGTAAGTTAGATGGATATATATATATATAAATATTTCAACTTCTCCAATGTAGGTTAAGTGAAGAATTTTTTGAAGTTAGTATACATGCATCACTTCCATAAGATAAATATATTTGAAATTATCAAAAAATTAGATTATGGACTCTGCTATTTGATATCATTTCACATATCATCATCTTTATAAAAAAATGTTTTTTTCATTCCAGTGCATATTTAATTTTTCATTGACTTTAATTTAGTCCTGCTAATATCTAAAAATAAATTTTTTTTTTTATTATAGTTAGTACGATAAAATAAGCAAAAATACACACCACACAGAAACAGAAGTTCATAAAAACTAAATATATGATTTACAAGAGTAATTTTATAGCCCAACAACTTTGTAGAGGCTGACTCCAGAGACGTTTTGAGCTCTATTGAGATCTCAGATTTATCTAGGACAATTTATTGAGAAAAATGTTTCAATAGACTCAAGAGGTAAAGTTGGCCAAAGATTACTTGGTGGTAGCAGCCCAACCCAACTAGTAATAATAACAAAAATAATATACGTACCAGATTTAACAAATAGCTTGCAGGAAGTGGTGCTTTTGGAGTAGAAGTTGCTAGAAAATGTGATTCTGGACCAGGCGCTTTGTTAATCATTTCAAATTCTTTACCTGCTAAAAGACATTTCAAATAAGTATTATAAATGCAACCTACAATTGATAATCTAACATCATACATTAAGATCTCAGATTTTTCAAACACCACTGGTATTTAAATTTTTAATAATTTCCAATTTCAAAAAGAAAATAAAGTTTGACTGAGAAATGAATAAAACTACCTTCATAAACAGAATAATCTCTGGGTTTTGATTCTTCAAATACTTAAAAGTATACCATGAGTGAATAAGAATTACAAGATATAAAGGATATTAAAGCTACCTATTTTGATAAAAGAAAGTTATTTTTTCCCTACCTTATAAATATATAGCCTATAAGTAAATATTTTGAGTATGCAAGATTGATAAATAACTTTGAATATTGTGCATATTTTTCAAGTGATCTCCATCTGGATCTCATAAGAAGAGAAAGGCCTGTAAATGTCCTTCCAACCTCTGCAAGATTATAAAAACTTATTTACACTTTCTGATTATCTTATTGCCATAATTTTTATTAAG
This sequence comes from Oncopeltus fasciatus, assembly GCA_000696205.2. Taxonomy (NCBI): domain Eukaryota; kingdom Metazoa; phylum Arthropoda; class Insecta; order Hemiptera; family Lygaeidae; genus Oncopeltus; species Oncopeltus fasciatus. The sequence continues at coordinate 95,272 of KZ807174.1, read as the reverse complement.
TGAACTATGATCATAGGAGGAAAAGACTTGCTATTTCAGATGCTACATTTTCATATAAATTGTTAGATTATATGGACACGTTATAGTAATCGAAATATTAAGCTAGGTATTTAATAAAGGACTAGGGAAGAATTTAATGTTATATTATTTATTGTATGTTAAATGTGAGTACTGCCAGAGAAATAAAACTATCCCAGAAATCCCCGCTCACAAAATAGGGGCTGGTCAACCAGAAGAGAAAGGGGGGTATAGGTAGGAGCCAGAGGTCAACATTAAAGAAAAGCATAAAAATTAAATTAAACTTGAAATTAAAATNTTAGGAGGTGAAGACAGAGGAAGAGGGGAATCAAGGAATTCTTCTACCTCCGTGCTCTTAGAATGGTTTTCTGGGTCAGGGTGAGGAGTGAAAGTTTGCCGAAGACCTCGCCTATGTCTGCATCGGACGCTGCCCAGGTGCCATCATCACAATTAGAGAAGCTATTGAAATAGCGAAGAATCCAGATAATATTAACAAAGAAGATGGTTATAAATTAAGTCAGAACTGGAAACCCGCTCTATTTCAGAGGAAACCAGTTAGGGGAGCTCCTATTGGCACCAGAAACATGACTTGCTGTTCCAGAGAGTAGACGTCAGAAGACCATGTCCATTGGGAAGCAGCAGCCAATAGGAAAGCAGCAGACTCCCCGGGAAAAATGAACAGCCAATGGGAAGGCAGGCTGAGATCGAGGTCCAAACGAAGAGGGGTATATATGGCCCCTGCACCTAGCGATGCTCTCATTCTCCATTCAGCCCTGAAGAAGCCATCACACAATGTGCAAAAGCTTGGCACCTAAAAACTCCAAGACACGGTTGAACCCAGAAGAAGTATTGGTAAATATGTCTGTTGACCGTGGAAGCCTATGTGAACATCTTGAATAATCTTATTAGTCCTTTGTCACAAAACTAAAACAATCAGCAACACTTGTGCATTTTAATATAATAATTCATTCATTTATTTGAACAAATTCTATACAAAAGTTACAATACATTAAATAGATAAAACTAACAAATTTAGCATGGTAATGTTTTAATTTTATTATTTATGTTATTATGTTAATATTTATATCTGGAACAAGATTTTATCATTTATCTCCATATTAAAATTTTAAATTTAATGCTTATTTAAATGACATATATATATATAGACGGGATTGATAATGGCTAAAATTGGTCGAGGGAGGAGGGATTTATAGAAATACTAAAATTCAATACCTTAATATCCTCATAATTATTAGTTTTATAACAAAAATAAATAATGCAAAGTAATTCAATAACATTTTAAAAAAACATATTAAGAAAAATATTTAAAAATGTAATTGCAAGCACATAAATAAGTATATTTTCATAATAATAGTAATAATCATAAAATCAAATTAAATGAATGGTCTCTTTGCCTTAACTGTCTATAAACGGGGATTAGAGGAAGAAATATATGATACATAAAGTCTGACCTGTTGCAAGACGGCGTCAACTGCCAATTCTTGGCAAGATGACCCGCTACCATAATAATTCAAAGGTCCGATAAGAGAATGAAACATTTTCCATCACATGTGTGTGCACTTACACACTAACAAATGGAGAGTTTTTTTTACCATAGATTTTATCATTAGATGATTTTATTTGGGGTTCGGTCAAGGTAGATAAAAAAAAAAAAAAATACAAATTTAGCAAAAGTGTATTTTTTAAAAGATTATCTGCCAATGTTTCGGCTTACATTGTAAGCCATCTTCAGGGCTTTAGAAATACAATGTCATGAGAATACAATAATAATTGACAATATTATAATATAGAATTACCATAATGTAATGTGTTATCAAAAGTATGAATGTAGAAAGCTACAGAGGGGTTAATTAGAACCTTAAATTTAAATGAAGTCTAAGCAGCCACAATTAGTTATTCCTCACAATGACAATTGAAACATAGCATCTAAACAAAAAACTCAAAAGGTTCCCTTAAATGAAAGAAATCAAATGAATCTGGTTGGGGATTTACCATCAACCAACAGTTTCATTAACTGAAACCAATTGGAAACCATTTATGAAGTTAATCAAATTAATCACTAAATAATCAATACTTCTTTGTTATTCAGAAAATTTAAACATTATGAGTAAAGTTTACATGATACAGAAAATTCAAATACAAATATTCAGAAAACACAAAGCATATCAATTTATATAATATATAATGGTTAGGCTAGTCATAGTAAGAAATCAAACAACCTTAGGGGTTTATCTCAAACCCTTAATTGTAACAGAATGCACAGATATAATTTTTATTTGCATGAGATGAAATTTGACTTGAAGCATTAACATAATAATATAAGTGAATATAAGTTTTCTGTGAATTAGAAACAAAATCAAATTATTAAGACTGGGATATTACTAAGTTCCAGCACAGTAATTTTGATTTAAATACATTATCTTGTATTGATTTAAATATCAGTAAGTAACACTAATTAGAAATGACTATTAGAAATTAATATCTAAGAACTAGAAATTTTGACTAGATGATGGGGTTTATCTGAAATTCTAAATTTATTAGAAGCATTATTATTATTATAAATCTCATAGACACAAATCTCACACTAACAGAACAAAAATTGGCATATAATGTAATTGGCAATAAAATAATTGTTCAAAAATAAATATTGTTAGCTAATAGGATTACAAAACTAAAAGAGTATATGAGGGTTTTCAGAAAAAAATTAATTTGTGAATTTGTTTTGAAAATAATAAAATATTTTTGAAATATAATAAAATAATAAAATATAATTGCTACAATAATATACTGGAAGATAATCTTTTAGTATATTTAAGAAAATAATTGGATATAATTTGCAGAGTTTTCACTTTTTTTTTTCTTATCAAATGATTAACAAGACAATCATAATTTCAAAGAATGATGGGCCACCTTTACACTATATTTATTCTTATATAAAAGGAGCTCAAAACAAAATTGTCTCTTTAGAACTATTTGAAAATAAAAATATCTTAACAAAAAAAATTAACTTAACTAATAATTTTATAATCTACTACAAATGATTATATTGTTGTATAATCTACTACAAATTATTTATTGATATTATGTTTATCATATTTTATACCTATACCTACTCGGAATTTTCATTGACTTCATAATATTGGCGAAGTCCATGTCTCTCATCTCTTTCCTTTAAATATTATTTGCCATAATAATATAGAAATATCGATTCCAGTTTTATAGGGTTATAGTAAGTTAGATGGATATCTACTTTTTCCTAAAACTTCGAAAGTTCAAGGCAAACACAATATTTCAGCATACATTCTCTGTATTCTTTTTTTTTATTCCTGTTTTCTTTCTATTGTTTTGCTTTGAATTTTGCAACAAAACCTTATGGGTAAACCACAATTTAACAACTTCTCATTCAACTTCAATTTGTTGAAGTTAGGTCTCCCATATTTTCTGTGCATGTTTTGTTCCACTTCTTAGCTCTATTATTCCTTAATAAATTTATTTTTTACTTTGGTCAAATGGTCAAAATATATAAAAACACTATAATTTTATTAAAAACTTTATTTTTCTCTACTTTGTTACTTTGTTCTTTTTGAGTTTCCAAAACTTTGGAGTTTTGATGAAGTATTGGTGCTAGAAAGTTCTTATTTTAATTTGTAATTACTGTTTTCTTTACAAAATTATAATTAAGTTTCTGAAAGGGCGCCAGTATTAGATGCAAAACTAGCAGAGGAAAATAAAGTTTTAATATTTTGACCACTTGTCCCACCAAATAAATAAATAATACAAAGTCAGTAGTGAAGAAGGATCAATTTATAAAAGTTTAATCCAAATGATTCAGGTGTAATTGCTTAAAACAAGCTTAACTATTCTAGATAACTTATCATCCTTATTTAAAATAAATTGGCCCATAAATGTATGGTTAACTTAAAATAAATATAAACCTACCACAAAGAGAATTTTGAGGTAGTAGTAAAGAGTATCTTACTTAATACTATTTCATGTAAATGAGTTAACAGTAAATAAACTTGAGCTGTTTTATTGTTTTGTGTATGGACTATACCTCCTTTTTGGCAAATCTTTTTCTCGCAGAAAGATGAAGAAGTATGAATTGAACTCACAGAGCTAGCGCCATCACATAAACAACCTTTATTAGAAGCAGAAAAAAAATTAGAGAATAAATAAATATAAGAATTAACAAAAACTCATTAAAATCTCATATAAAAAATTAAAAATTATAAACATATTTATATATCCTTTAATATAATTGAAGATAAAATATTTATAATATCCAGAGAAACTAATAAATTACTTTCAAATATCCTTGAGTACATCATTTTAAAGAAGATAATGGAGGTAAAATAGTAACTACATTGTAAATAATAATGATCGAGGAATTGAAAAGGACTGAAGGAACTGAAAATAATTCTTACCAGGAAATTAGAACACATTTTATCAATTTATTTAAGATTGGAGACCTATTTAAGAACACATTATATTTAGTATTTATGGACATATATTATTTCAAAGTTATAATATCCCAACTTTTCAAAGAGAATGTTATCAAACCTTTGGACAGTAGGACTTATTTCACTATTCTATCTCCTTTATTACCTGACTATATGTCTTCAATATGAAAAGAAAAATAGGCTTTCAGTGATAATATCCATATTATTACATATCTCATGCTCGAAGAATTTCTTGTATCAATTATAGTTTAATGTAGCTGTGGTGATAAACCCAGTGTTAAAGCCTTACAGATCTAAAAGGAGAATGTACTTTTCAAATAAGGCTATATTCAAGCTCTTAAAATTCTAGTAAAACTAGAATTCTATTAAAAGCAATTAGTTTTCATAAGTAAATTTTTTTAATTCTTTCTGAACAGCTTCCCTGATTTAAGTCACATGAATAAATAGTTAACAAGCAATTGTCTATTAACCTCATCAGTCCCAAAAAATTGGTTATTATTACCTGGGTAAAAAAAAAGATATAGTAAGTTTGTCAAACTCATTTCATGTTTGCAAGGGTGTCAAGACAACCTCAGCTCACGCCTAGTCATCATGGTCGATATAACATCGATATAACAATCTTTGACAGGAAATGCCACATGCAAAATTAAGGAATTAGATATTTATTTGGCCAAAACTATGATTTTTGCAGATGATGTGTTTCTGGAAATAATCCTAAATATAGACTACAAGGAGCCTGTCATTAAATAACAAAAAAAGTTCATATGGAAATGGATGGATATAAATACTAACAAAATGGAAAATATGAGGAGAATGTGAGAATTAAATGTAATGGTGATCCACCTGAGTCTGTTGAGAACTATCATGAAATCTTGGCACGGTTATTCATAGAGGTGATAGAATAGATTAGGAATTCTTGATATAAGGCCAAAGATATATTCTACCAAACACAATCAACACTGAGCAGAAATGAGTTATCTAGATAGTAGATAATACAGGACATAATCGTATGAGGAATCAAGGTGAAAAACTAAAAGAACCAACTATTTAGGAAATTTCAAGAAGTGGCAATTAAAGTGGTTTGGCTACATAAATAGGAAAAAGTCCTGCACCCCATGGTGACATAAACAGTGCTGAAGAGCTTCTGAAAATGGCATATTACAGCAAAAAATAAATAATTGTGAGGAAGACAATCTTTTTACTTCATACAAATAAAGAAACCCACAATCTGGCTTAACCAATATGGATTATAGAAAGCCATAATATAAAATGTATCTTATAAAGCAGGGTCAGGTAGGATAAAACCTCAGCACCAACTCATAATTATATAAAATGAGTATTGAAGCTGAAAAAATAAAGTGGGAAAGCCTTACTGTAGAAGAGAAGGCTGGCTATGAACAGAAACCAGTAAGCGATATAATCTGAGTAAAACCATACCATAGAAAAATAAAGTATTTTCATCAGCTCTTCAGCATTGTTGATATCACCTTGGGGGGCAGGCTTTTACCTCTAATCCCATTCTATTTATGTGGCCAAACCATTTGAGTTGTTTGGAACTACTTGGTTTTTCCATGGCAGTTGTTTCTTTTAGTTATTTACCTAAATGATTATTCCTCATTTGACTGTATCTTGTTTTATTTACTACACATATATATATGTGATGAGAGTTAAATATACTTGGTTCCGCACGGCTAGACAAAAAAAATTAATGGTTTTATGTTTGAAAAAAAAACATATTATTATTATTATTCTAGTTAGTGGAAGCAAAGGAAAATTTACAATCTATGCCATTAACTCAAGTTCAAACTTCAAGTATAATGGTATAATGCCATATGTCTTTACATGCATTTTTATACAGAATATATAATAGAGAATGCACTTTATTTTTAGCTTCATCTATCTAGGGTCAGTAGTGAATTGAAGATTTTTTTTTCCTTCATTCATGTCAGAAGACCGTCATTCTATGCATCAAGAATTTTTATTCTAATTCTTTCTAGAATTAGTGCATGTTCAATGGTTTTCTACATCAAGAGCTTAATTTCTTTTGAATCTATAATTATTGACATTGGCATATTTACTTCAACATAGGAAGGAAAACTTTTATTTCTTAAACCATTAAATTAGTGATAGGTGTGAAATTTAGATAAAACATTGACCAAAGAAACTATTTATTGTATAATATTAACATTTATTGTACAATTTCAGTAAAGCAGTGAATGTGCTGAACAAAATATAAAACATTTAACCAAATGAGCATTGTTTATTTACCATCATATTATTAACCATCATTCAATAGAATTATTACATTGGGCTCATTCTTAAATAAATAGGTTAATACACAATAAATTTATAAATTATAATTTTT
>KZ807174.1:15197-44513 GCA_000696205.2 Oncopeltus fasciatus | reverse complement strand
TATATATATATTTCAGATTTCAAGTAAACCTACTCACTCTTTTAATGGTATTTTTTTAAATAACAAAACTCATTTCTGCATTTTAATGTTATTTAAACTAACAATAAAATGTTTAATTTAAAATTTACATTCATACATTCAATATAGTGCCCCTTTGCAATTTAGGACTCGAAGAAAACTACCTGCATTTTGATTTTTTTTAAAAATAACGAGTGAAATATTTTAAATATCCCTTTCTTTATCTTAGTGTGTTGTTTTTTAATGTGAAAGCTTGGCTCCAGTTGATATGTTTTAATGCACTAATGATTGCCTATTTGTGCTTTGTATAAAGTTGCTTTAAGCCATTTTTTATTGTAAAACTAAACCCTCTAAGAAGAGTGACATTTAAAAATTTAAATGTTCAGGTAAACCCCCATTTATAATTAAGGGGTGTAATATTTTTCGACCAAGTATTTATATTATTATATCTTTGATGTAAAATAAAATTAATACTCAAAGCATAATCCATTGATATATATCCTCATTAGCAAACTGCTAGCCAATTCCTCAATCTCATGCTGATACCATTTCTTTGGATGACTGTCAAAGAACTCTTGGACTGCAATTCAACTTTTGCAAAACTAACAAATTTTTTCCCTTGAAGAAAATGGGCCCAAATAAGTAGTAATACGATAGAGCACTGTCTGTATTTTATGGTGGATGAGGTATGGGTTCTAACCCATTAAGTTCTTAAAACTTTTTTTTGGCTCACCAGGAAGTGAGGATGTGCATTATCTTATTAGAATAATACTTCTTCTCAGTTGATCAAATCAGAATAACACTCAGACAACTCTGCATAAAATCTTTCCAGTTGTTCGCAGTAGAGTTCAGGATTCATTAAGCATCCATCAGGAACAAATTTGTGATAAACAACCTTCCAGAAAATTTAAAGCATGGATTTTTAGCCCCCTTGCAGTAACCAGAATAGCAGTTGGATCATGATCTAGCCATTCCTTACAGGCATTCGGATTTCGCCAATAAACCCACTTTTCATCACAAGTTACAATCTACTTGTAAAATCTCATTTCAGAAGGGTTTTTCGCAAATTTCAAATCTCCTATCTGATTACTTAGAAGTTCATGAGGGATCAGTTTGCTATTTTTCACTTTCCCCACATAGAATAGATAGTGGCTAACTAATCTTTCGACACACCAGACTTCCTCGCAAGTACTTGTAGACTTATTTGGCTTAACAGCTTCCTGCAGAACCTCATCAACTCATCAATATTCATTACTGGTCGCCCAAGGCCCTTCTTCCTGTCCATCTTATCTTCACTGCAAAAATTTTCAAACCGTGTTGGTTTGAATGCAGTCATTCTTCTTTGTATTTAATAGTTTCACGAGTTATTTCAGTGGCAGTGAAATTTTTTTTCCCAGTATGCCTTAAAATTATGAAAATTTAGTTGGACCCTGTTAAGTTTCTTCTTTGAAATAAATAACCTTGGCTTTTTTAAGAAGTCAAAAGAGATTTAACAACTTTAAAGAGTTCTCTAAATAGACTATTAAGTATTGGACACTATTAAATAGGATTAAAACACTTACAGTCCTTCAAAAACTAAATAAATGTAAAAAAATAAGTCAGGAACATGACAAACAGTGTGAAAGAACTTTCATTAGGCGGCGGAAAAACTATCTATCAAGAAATTTAGAATTCCTTCTCGGTATAAATCTAAAGCATCTCAATATATTAGCGGAAGATATTATAAATTCCCTGGCTATATTGAATCATCATGTTTGTTAAGGATAATTATTAATAATTGGCATGTATATGAAAAATGACAGGATTATTTCTTTTATACATTTTTAAAAACTTTAAAATCATAATTAAGCTTTCACCTATATTTTGTATGTTATTATTTAAGATTATTAAATATGCAATGTTAAATATAAAACTAGTGTCGTCGGAGTTGACGATTATGCTTTGTCTCTAATTTAGTTGAGCAGCCCCACTACTTATTATAATTATTTAAAAAAAAGCTTCTCTCTCTCTTCCTCTCTCGGCTGTTTTGAAAATAAAACAGTAATTTTTTTTAATACATTCTTTTAGTCTTTTTTTCTGCATGTAAAAAAAAAAAAAAATCTATCATAAAAAAAGTCTATTAAGTTCGTTGTTCTAAAACCAAGTATTACTCTTGCAACATAAAAAACCATTCTTCTATGAATAAAAATTTCACTCCAAATAAAGCGATTTTGCTGGTTGTACTAATGCTACTTTTTTCCCTATTTGTCATGTAGTAACTTCATTGCCGGAATGAAATATTATACTCATACCAAAACTCATATTAGTCTGATTTACTTGGTTAAAGAGCTAACCTTTATTTTTCTATAAAAGCAGTTTCTAAAAAACTTGTTACACATCTGTAACAAATGTTTCTTCCATTTGGTCCCAAGTGTCATAAGTGGGATTGATGTTATTAAACCTGAGTGGTTTTTTGAGTGAGTGGTGGAAGTTTGAGTAACTTTCTTTCATGGATTCTTCAAGAAAAACTTAAATTGTCAGTTTTTGAAATATTGATAATACTACTTCAATTCATTACTGACTTTTAACTAATAGTTGTAGACTTTGATGCACATTATCAGAAGGTTCCACTGTTAAAACAGACACATTCAGGATTTCGGCCAGGATCAGAAAAATAAAATACTCCCAAATTATTGGGTGATTATTTTATTATTGCTAACATTTAGAATTAACTTGTAAGTCATCATCAGGGTATAATTATGTTCTCTGAGGGAGTTTTGTGATCTTATCCCAGAATACAGAAAAAAAAAGTTCAGTTCTGTGCTTTGAGATTTGATCATAAACTTCCCTCGTAGATCTCTCCTTACATCATTATCTAATCCCTGATGATTACAAGTTAAGTCAAAACATTGGCAATAATAAAGTAATTGCCCAATAATTTCGGAGTATTTTATTTTTCTGATCCCGACTGAAACCCTGAATAATTTTTCCAGGATGCTAAAAATGTAACTCTAACCTATTACAGGTATAGAAGTTAAAAATGGAAGAAGGATATAGAAAATCTAGTTCAAATGAGTCATTAGCCCATACTTGTTAAAGCCTAAAATATTATCCAAAAGAAGCTGACAAGATTAGAATTCCATGAAATATGTGAAATGAAGCACATTCGATGGTTTTGTAACAGACTAAACTTTTTTTTAGACTAAAAGCAATGGATTAAAAAAAGATAAATAGAGAAATCATACACTCTTATAATTATTATATAAATAAAATGTTTTTATACCTGTCATAGGCAAGCCGAGTCAACATGAAGATAGATGTTAGCTACACTGACCATTCTCATATTATTGGAAAGGGTGGATTGACAATTAGGAGAGTAATGGAGGAAACTGGCTGCCATATTCATTTCCCTGACTCAAATAGGAGTAATCCAACTGAGAAAAGCAACCAAGTCTCAATAGCAGGCGAGGTTCAAGGAGTAGAAAAGGCACGCTCAAGAGTGAGGGTAAGGAAATATTCTTCTTTAATATATAAAGTTAAAATGACAGTTATGCTCTACTTAGTACAATGGTGTTTTATAGTCTTCATAATTGGTTTATGGAAACTGTACATTTATCAATCCAGCCAAATCCTTTTCTTAGTCAAGAGCAAGGTGTATTTATTATCAAAGTGATATATTTATTATTATTGTTTTAACAATACAGATTTTGTGAATAATCGATGAACATTAAGAAAGAGATTTATGTTTTAGATCATAGAAAACTAATTTCTAAAACTAAATGAACAAAATATATTTTTGGGAAATTGAATTTTTAGCAGAGCATTAAAAAACTTATACATATTATTGTAAGATTTTTTTTGTCTTCAATAATTCACAGGATTGTAAATTTCTGAATATTTAAGTCAAACAAAATTCTTTTCTATTACTCAAAACAGGTTTTTCTTGCTTATGTCATTGTTATTATTATGAATAAATTTCATTAGTTATTTAATTACCTGTAAATTAATATAGTAATGATTTGTTCGTCTCATTAGTACATGAGGATTTTTTGTTTGTTGCAGGAATTAACTCCATTAATATTTTGTTTTGAATTGCCGATCTTAGGAGCCTTGGCATTGTCCCCTGATCCTTCTACACCTTACATCAAATCTCTTCAAGATCAGTACAATATTCAAGTAAAAAATTTGATTTGTTTATCTAAATATAACAATCTTTTCCTTAAAAAATCAAATTATTATATTCACCGGCATCTGAAAAATGAAAGGCTCAGGAGAAAATATTAATTTAGATNTGTAATTTTTTTTTTTTTTTTGCAATTCTAATAAATATGAATATATTATGATCAAATTTTGATCTGAAGACAAAAAGAAATGTCAAGTTCATTATTAAGCAAAATCAAACTAATAGAAGAGGAATGGGAGATAATTTGAAATGACAAGTCCAAGTAAAACATGTATTTCCAGTGGGCCTAATATTTTCTTTTGGGCAATCTTAAATGAGATATCTATGACCATCATAAATAATACTAGAAATATGCAACTTAACGTGTTGGACTTTACTTAATTACAAGTGTATTGGACACTGCTCTATTAAGAATTCAGAGAAAGAAAAAATATTGTTTACTTTTTTTCAACCACTTAGGGTCATGGAAGATGACTACCTAGATGTAACCATCTTATTTTATCACCCATGTCTTAGTGTAGTTTCTTATTTCTTGTTTATCGAGAACAAGCCCACAATGGAATATGAACTTGTAGCACCAGGTTTGAAGGGCCCAAGTTATTTCTTTGGCCCTCAAAAATATATTTACAAAGTAGTCTGCTGACTCTCGATTACAAGATTGTGTTTATTTTGTAAAATATAATAAATATTAACTTAATTTGGAATAGCTGGGGATGGCTTAATTAAATTATTATGGGATCAAAAATATTTTGGGCGATCACTCAAGGCATTTTCAGTTGAGGAAATTTGTTCTATGTCTGTTCTGTCGTTAACTGGATGGTGTTGTAAGTTTATGTGAAAGGTTTCAGACAAAAGACGTTTGTGTTGGTAGGGTTCAGTGGAAAGAATGGTTAAGCTGTCGAAGTCAAATGTGTGTGCTTCATGAAAAACATGTTTGGTGAGGGCAGTTTTTATTAGTTNTAGCACCAGGTTTGAAGGGCCCAAGTTATTTCTTTGGCCCTCAAAAATATATTTACAAAGTAGTCTGCTGACTCTCGATTACAAGATTGTGTTTATTTTGTAAAATATAATAAATATTAACTTAATTTGGAATAGCTGGGGATGGCTTAATTAAATTATTATGGGATCAAAAATATTTTGGGCGATCACTCAAGGCATTTTCAATTTTTAAAATTTAAAAATATACATAGATTAATGTATATTTTTTTTAAAAAATAGTTTAGGAACATAGCAAAGTTGTTACATTCAATCAAAGAGTTATTTTATTTTAACTTCAAGTAAGTTAACTTCTTAATAAGAAATTCACATAGATTTACATTATTTAGGGGAGGAGCTATTATATATTATTTTTGGGAATAAATTGAGTAATTGGATCATTTAGATTGTAATAAATATTTCTAATAGATTTATCAACAGGTTAAGCTTTCAATAAATAATATCTATCTGCAAAATTAAGATACATGTCCATATTAACACTACCACCTAGAATAAATACAAGATACAATTTATTTATTGCTGTATAAAGGGATAGGAAATTCTTCTTTAATAAATTTTTAGTCAACCCCCATATTCATTGCTCTATAAATAAGGGGGTTGACTAAGAAATTGGATCAGTAGAGGATTAAACTCATGCAACGTTATGAATATAATGGCCTATCTTCTCACTGTCAACAGCTTCACCATCACACTGGAAAAGTAGTTAAACAAGTAAACCCTATATTCATTAATTGAAAAATAATTTAATATACCTTCATAAGTTAAATTATTTTTCTGTTCTCGGTAACTGAAAGACAATTTAGTCAAAATACCTATATAGCAATTATATGCTATAAGTTATAAGTAATGCATTTTTATAATTTTTCAAAATGGAGAAAAAAAGATTGGCAATCTTATTAAAAACTTAAATATTAGTTAAAAACAAATGAATTCCTCTTATTAGAAGGAAAAGAGAAGGAAAACTTTAGAATCTTTTAACTAAACGATTATAAGAGAAACATACAATGAAGCCTGTGAAATAAATAAATGAAATGTGCATTGTAATAAACATGTGCATAAAAAAAAAATAGTTCACAATAATACAAATTTATGATCACACAAGTAGACTAGTCTGCTTGGTCTTGGTAAAGACTGAAAATGATCAGAGGAAGAAAATCAGAAATAGGGGACTGTACCAACCTTCTAACTTCTTCAATATCTTCTTTTATTTTTTATATAAAAATGTTGCAAATTTAAATGATTTAAATTCTATTTTAAATATATTTTTTTGGATCTGCCTTGACCGAACCCCAACAAAAAAAAATCGAATAATAATATCTACAGTCCAAAAAAAACTCTCCATTTGATTAATTTAGAAATTTTACTAAAATTATACTTTTAGGACCTGTGTCTAAAAGTATTATCAAAAACTCAAACTTTCTCTTTATACATCTGGCATAGGAAGTACAACTCACAGGGTACTTTAATTTTATATTTAAGGTATGATAGATCTCCCTAACTGAATCAAAATGTGTTTAATGGAAGTGATATTTTTCTAATGAATGTAGTTTCTTTTTTCTTTTCAAAAACCTCAAAATCAATGTAATAAATTTCATTAATTTATTTAATACAAGTGGATAATTGTTCGTGCTCTTACAAAAGGGAAATATTTGATGATAAATGTATACAAATTAACACATAAATATCCTTTTCTATCAGGCTTCTCTTAATTCATGACCCTCTAAGATCACCAAAGCTACCATCCAAAAGGCTAATTAAAACTTATATGCTTTAGAACATCTAGCTGTCTTGATTATCATAAAGAAACCATCTAGATGGTTTCCTTATGACCCACTACAATCTAGTTCTTCAGTTTAGAGCCTAGGTAAGGACCTAGGTGAATTCCTATGTCAAGGGTTTTGTATAGCTAGTCAGGGAATAGCTTCCTTAGCTGAAGATAAAAACCAGTGAAAGAATTAGAGGACATATTGTTGCAAGATGGGACAAAAAACAATGAAGGAAGAGCTCCAATGCCTGCAAGAGGCTAATCTGGAAGTCACCAGGTATCCAAATTTCAAACCACTGATTACTCACAACTACTCAAAGCCTATATTATCAATCACTAAGTTAACATTTCGCAGGTTATGTGAGCACATCAAAGGGTTCTAACCACCAATCTGTTCAGGGGCACTACATGAAGAATGTCTTGTTCAGCAGCTAATTAACCTAGTTTACACCTTCCAGTTCAACAGAATAGGAAAAATATACCCACCCTCCAGAACAACTTTGGATTAATTTGTACATAAAATGCTTGCAAAGTTAGAAATGACTTGCACAGGTGAGAGCATTCCTCCCTAATGGCAAGCAACTCATCTTCATGGCTAATGATCATGCTAGAGATAGATACAAATGCTGGCCAGACCACATAATTTTTCCAATCTTTTTAGAGACTGTCTAACATCCATGTCTCTCGCTGACATGCTCATTAATTCTGTAGATTGTTTTCAATGTAAGCCAAAAAACAGATCACAAGTTTTTTTTGTTTTTAAAACAATGCATTTTTTCCCAAAATATTCTATGATCGAACCTCAAGTATTGATATGTTCTCATGATAGCATGATATTTTAGATCTAGTCATTCCTTCCAACAAAAAAGCTGTTGAAAAATTATTTTCAAAATTCTTTAAGTGGTTAAATATAGTGCTCCTCGTTATTAAGTGGCTGAATATATACACACAATGTTCCTTTCACTCCTTAGTGAAGCATAGAGCCTCTTCAGCTGAATATGCTAAAGTAAATTTTAAGATCAATAGTTCATTAGTTATAAGAACTAAAAAAGCTCCTAATGTGTAGAGGGATTGGATGGTTTTTAGTTTATTCAATATCTTATTAGCAAATTCGGAAGGAGTGTAGCCCATTGAGGTTAATCTCGTGAAAGATTTTTGAAAGTCTTTTCAATATTTTCTCTGATTTACCTACTAGACATAATAAATTATAGTCATTTTTATATTATGTTTAAAAATTAAGGGGAGTTAGGTGCCACATTAGCAGAAAGCACTCTACCACAGCTAGTAAACTAATAAAAATAGTATAATTATTTTACATACGGATGATGCTCAGGCAAAGAAGGTAGTTGTAAAAAAAAAAACACATTTGAAAAATTAATAAAATACTTTTATGTAGAATAAAAGTCAGGATCATAACAAATAGTGTGCAAGAACTTTTATTAGACGAACTACCTGTCAAGAAAGTTAGAATTCCTTCTCTGTATAAATCTAAAGCATCTCAATATATTACCGGAAGACATTATAAATACCCTGGCTATGTTGAATCATCATGTTTGTTAGAGATAATTATTAGTAATTGGCATGAGTATGAAAAGTTACAGGATTATTTATTTTATACATATTTAACAACTTTAAAATCATAATTAAACTATGACCTATATTTTGCATCCGCCACCTTCTGTTATTATTTAAAATTTTTAAATATGCGATGTTAAATGTAAAACAAGTGTCGTCAGAGTTTATGAGTATGCTCTGTCTCTAATTTAGTTGATTAGCCCCACTGCTTATTATATTTATTCAATAAAAAAAAGCTTCTCTCTCTCTTAATTCAAGGTATTTTTTAAATTGAAATCAGGTGAGGGAGGGGGATAGTAGTTTTTAGTTTTTTGAAGAAAAAAAATTTAATCAGAATAAATGCAAAAATCATTTTCTATAATTAATGTTGTAAACATTTTTACAAGAGATGCACATTAATGATGATATTTAAAATCTAGAATGGTTGAGTTTTACTACAGGCATCAAATGCAAACATTTATTAACAATATGCTGAAGAATTCACTAAGTTTATGTGGGTCCTTCAAGACATTCTATATAAAATGGGATAATGATTCAACTATCAGGATAAAATTTGATCCCTACTCAATTGAAATGTTTATTTTTGTATTAAAATACACAATTATTATTGAAAATAAGATTTAACTGAAAGATATAATTACACTAGCATATGGAATTTCTTTTTAAATTTTTACATTGATATTATTTTGCTTGA
Organism: Oncopeltus fasciatus; assembly: GCA_000696205.2. Taxonomy (NCBI): domain Eukaryota; kingdom Metazoa; phylum Arthropoda; class Insecta; order Hemiptera; family Lygaeidae; genus Oncopeltus; species Oncopeltus fasciatus. Next base: position 35,303 of record KZ807174.1, on the reverse strand, counting down.
AATTTAAAAAAATATACATTAGCTTTTCTATTCAAAGTAATAACTTATAAAAATAACGAGTAAGTTGATTTTAATTGAGTAGTTAATTTTTTTTTAAATAAAACCTAAAATTTGAAATTGTAGAATTAAAACCTCAACATAAAATTATGACAGTTTAATGCAAATTAATTTGGCAGGACTGAATAGAGCAAGCATGAGAAAAAGTATAATTAATTCTATAAAATCACTTTGTGGCATATCTGGGTGTCTAGTTATTTAGAACCATTAAATTACCTATTTAATACTTTATTCCCAGCATTAATTCATATGAAGAAAAAATAAATAATTTATTTCAAAGTATGAAAGAACACAATATTTCTAAGTAATTAATGTTGAGAAGAAAAAATATATATGATTGGAAGTTCATATGATCTCAGATAAGTAGGCTCCCTATACATCATGTTTATTTTTAAGGAATTTAATAAACAGTCAAATTATAAGGATACAGTATTAATAACTTTATAACAGAATTATTAATAAGTTGATCTTAATAGTCAACCTATCTCAATAAATTCTCATTATATTGATTCAGTTATTAGAATTAATATTTCGCATGCAAGATTACAATACTCTATGGTGATTGTATGCCAAAAAATACTAACAAAAATTTCTGAAAATAGAACTACTAAAAAAACTATATAAATGAAAAAATGGAATATGCCAGTCAGATATAAAATAAAAGGAAAACATAATATATGTATAAATACAATATTACTATTGGTCTAGTGGAGATTATTGAACTATTGAGAACAATGAGGATGAATCAATCAGTAGAATTTAAATAAAAACATATTGGCCAATCATAGCTTTTTATTTTAAATACAGTATAGAGTTACTTTACTATGTATTTAGTAGGGAGTTTTTTTTTTCCATTGTGCTGAATAACTCTTCACTAGATTTATTAACTCAGTTATGAGATAGCTCTCACAGTGCTCCCTTCATTATAGCTAAAAAATAGCTAAATTCAGGCCAAAACATTGACCACAATGAAAACAATTTGATCACAACTATATTTTTATTAAAAACCTATTGAACAAACCTTGGTCATTTAGACCACACACATTACTATTATTCGTGACATCAAATTTTTTCTTTGTAATTTAACAAGTAAGACTTTATTTAATTGATGAATTATTATCTGTCCTGGTTTCATTGATTTAATTAAATTTTCATTGGATAAATGAAAATATTTATATAATACATTCAAAAGAAACAACTTTTAAGAAATATATTTACCACTAATAATTTAAACAAAGGAAATTGTGTATATGAAAATGAAATAAAGAAATATAGGTAGTATTTCTAAACCAAAAGCAAATAGTAAGCTAACTAAGGAAAACATTACTTTTAGACCAATAAAAAGAAAAAAGTTTTAAATCAAGCATAGTAGCTCACATTTGCTTTCTTTCTTGCTTGAACTTCAAAAATGGCATCCATGAAATCAACATGATCAACTATTTTCTTATTCTTTCGTAATGCAATCATACCTGCTTCAACACATACAGCTTTGCACTGTGCACCATTAAAATCATCCGTTGAGTGAGCAAGTTCATCAAAGTTTACTTCAGGAGAAACAGACATTTTGCGAGAGTGAATTTGCATAATCCGGGCTCGTGCAGTTTCATTGGGATGTGGAAATTCAATTTTTTTGTCTAATCTCCCTGATCTGAGGAGGGCAGGATCTAGAATATCAACACGATTAGTGGCAGCAATTACTTTAACTTCATCAGTGGAACTAAATCCATCCAATTGATTTAAAAGTTCTATCATTGTCCTTTGGACTTCTCTATCACCTGCAACAGTAGAATCAAACCGTTTTGTGCCAATCGCATCAATTTCATCAATGAATATTATGGTAGGTTTCTTTTCTTTGGCAAGAGCAAAAGCATCCCTTACTAACTTAGCTCCATCTCCAATATACATTTGAACAAGTTGTGGTCCAGCCAATTTGAGAAAGTATGAATTGCTTTGAGCAGCACAAGCCCTTGCTAAAAGAGTTTTGCCTGTTCCAGGGGGCCCATATAGGAGCACACCTTTAGGGGGACTAACTCCAACTGTTTCAAATTTCTCTTTGTGGGTAAGTGGTAAGACAACAGCTTCCATGAGTTCTTCAATTTGGTGTTCAAGACCGCCTATGTCTGTATACTGATCAGTAGGTTTCTCAGATATTTCCATAGCTTTCACTCTTGCATCATATTCATTAGGTAGTGTATCTAGAATGAGATATGAGTCTTTATTAACGCCGACTAGTTGGCCTGGCTTTAAATTGTCTGGGTCAACTAAGCCAACTGCTGGTAAATAGTAGGTTTGTCTTGTTGATGTTTTAACCACAACACTTTTTCCACTCTGTTTGGCATGCAAGTCTTCAATCGCCCCTTCTTCTTGATTTTCTGCTTCCATATCCAATATTTCAACAACATTAGAAACTAAATATGGCAGGTGCTTATTAATCTTAATCTTTTCAGTGTTCTCCTTAATCTTTTCTTTTTGGGACTGAAGTTCATGTTGTATTCGCAGAAGTTCACTTTTCATAATTCTTATTTCAGCATCAAGTAACCTTATTCTGCCGTAAATCTCATCATTGCTCATTTGGGATATGTCGTCTTCAAAATCCATTATGTTAAGATCCATTTTAAATAAAAAAACAAGTAGTTCGGAATAAATCTGAAAATATTTACGAGTTTGTAGGAAAGCTTAAACTAAGATTGTCTTCTAGATGATAATTTTTCCGCCTAAAGAATAATTAAGAAAATTTGTTAATATTTATTGCTGTATAAATGTTCAATAAAGAAATAGTTTCTTCAGTAGTCATTGGATCTGTATTTTTTTTTTTTTTGTTATACGAAGAGTAGATTATAAATAAAAGTAAGCAAATAAAGAATATAAAATTTCTTTATGGATTTCACAAGTTGTAAATAATTGACTAAAGAAAGTATTTATAACTATTAAAATAATTGTTTTTCAAAAATGTAATATATTCTAGCTTATCTTAATATAATATCACAATGACTTAGCAGATCAAGATGTTCTGGCATTTGTGGCACAGATGCTAGCCAAGAGATCCTAAGGAAATAGACAAGTTTAACACTAATTAAATGCGTCTGCATTAATACTTTCTTCTATTTTTATTATTTTTAATAGAGGGGAGAACAGAGATGTGTTTCTTTTTTTACTTGCATTATATCTAATTTATCGATTTATAAATGTTTTAATTTGTCGTGTTTGATAAATACATCATTTGTATTAATAGTCCATACTTTACAATTTCAGCATTTAAACTATTTATGTGGTCAGGGTAATGAAAAAAATGTATAAATCTGATAAGATAAACGCGGAAAAAATTACATTTTATTTAAGGAAATCATAGTTTTTAAAAGATGGGTAAATCAAGTTTTTCTCGTTTGTATCATGATCCGACTTTTGAATATTTTCAACGAATTTTCACCGTCTCTGCAATAGAAAAACTAAATTATAAATTTTTAATGTAATAAAAGAAAAAGAAAAAAAAAAAGATATTTAACACAGATCATTAAAAGTAATGGATAGTGGGAGATAAATAACATTTGTCATTATATATATGAATTGTATACTAATGCTATGTATATTAAGTTTATTACACACACACACACACACACACACACACACACACACACACACATACACANCTGGGATATATAGTAATCAAGAACAGGTGGTATAGAGAGTGCAGGGCACACACAAAAAGAAAATATCACAAGAAGCAAAGTTTTCGGGGATAGTATCTATGAAAAATTTCTCTTCACTTCTCACTGACGAAGGGCGAGAGATCCCCGAAAATTTTACTCCTAGTGATATTTTCTTTTAGGGTGTGCACTGCACTCTCTGTCCCACCTGTTCTTGATTGCTACATATCGCAGCCGCGAATGTTTAATTTTATATATATATATATTCTTCTAAATATATATATCATTGAATGTCATTTTTACTTCATTGTAATTTTCTTTTTACTACTGCCTCGTTTATTAGTAAAATGTGATATACAGAATTTTTGCTATGAAATAGCAGTCCGTGTGCTATGGTGGTGTGAGTTTAATGTGTACAAGACCTATAGCGACCCTTTTACCCGTAGGTTATGGTGACAGTTTGTCTACAGACACTGTGCTCTGAGGAGCATTACAGATGAAGTAACCGTGAGGCATAACCGCCGTTTATAGGAACTTCATTGTAATAAAATTACAAAATGTTTTTATTTAACATTACGTATTAAATAAATAAAAGTTTAAGAAGTTTATAGAAAAAAAATACTAATATTTTCCTGACAATTAAATAATTTATGCTGATATTGTAAACGTTATTCCAGGTGTTCCCAGAATCCCCACTCTTTTCGGATCCTAGCTCCAACCAAACAACCCTTGCATTTCTTCTGACCAAGTCCTGCTAGTTACTTATTCTAGAGTTTGCCAATTCCATGAAGTTGTACCTTTGTAATAACTAATGTAAATAAGTATAAATAATTGTATTTATAAATTCAGGTGTAAAATTAAAATGCATCTTTTTAAAAACTCAACCAAAAAGATATATAATTTACATACATATTTATAAATGTAGCTAAAAATTAGAATAAACATCTTAATCATTATTAGTGTTACAGAAAATAATGTTTAGAACAAAATGGTGAAAAATTTGATTTTATAAAATATGATTTATATAACATAACAAAAAAATCAAAATTGAGAAAGATATTTAAGAGTGTAATTTAGAGGGCTGTACTATTTTTAAAATATAAACCAAATTATTTAGGGTTTTCATTGCAAACTCTTTAAATAACTTATTTCTGATTTAAGTCGATTGAGAGAAATGGGAGGATTAGAGAGAGAACAAAATTTATAATAGTAATATCAGTTTATTAAGTTACTAAAGTTTATGGAGTAAAATATGTGTAAAATGTAATTTTCTAATGTTTTATGTTCTATTAAATTTGTAATATGTAAGTATGATTGGTAAGCAGTTCCTGACCATACCCTTCCCTATGCAGCCTTTAGATCAAACTTCAGGGGTCATACTTTTTATGCTTATTGCTCTCTCCAGTTTGTAAACTAAATTTTCTCACTTATTCTTATTTATATCCACTTTTGGCTTTTTTCTTTTGCTGACAAACTATTGTTTTTCTTAGATTGAAAAAAAAAATAGTTTTGAATGTAAGTTTAAATCTGTATCTTTTAGCTTATTACCAGTAAGTTTGTCTTCGTCATATACGTTTTTATCAATATTTTCCAAGAAAATACCTTAGAATATATTCAGTTCAAACTGATATGGATACAGCTAAAAATTAAGAAATGGCTTTTTGAGGAATTTTAATTAATAATTATAGGTAGAGCTATGGAAGTAAAATCTTACATTCTTTGTCATTTTAAAGTTATATAACTTAAGCAATATTGCTTAATGTATTTAAATTGATAGTACCACCTGTTATTCATTTTTAAGGACCACTTTATTCATTTGGATGGATCTTGAACATGATAATTGTCATAGCTTAAAAGTGTTAAAGGAAAATTTGAACTAAGATAATCATAAAATATATGATAAATAGATTAAGTTCAGTTTAACAGGAAAATGTCAAAATTAATTTTAAATTAAAAAAGTAAGTGACTGCTGAAAAGTGTTTAATTATCTGTAAATAAAATTTTTAATTACTGAAAAGTAAAATTATCTGTTATCATTCATATTCTCTCAATACTAGGATACAGGATATACATATATAAGTGTTAAGATACATTATATTATATTACTCTGTGGATATATGCAATATATTCGATAGTATGGTACACTTTGAAGACATACACTGTTTTATAGCACTATGTTGTGATGAACACTATATTTCTGTAAAATGACAATTGTAAATTATATTAATAGAATTTCAACTATTCTTGCACTGTAGGATTTGTTCATGGGTGGATATATAATGTAATAATAGCGCTATTTATATTGTTCTAAGATACATCATGTTTTAAAAATTATTTGAAGATTACATGCTGCTGATGTCAAAGGTAATAATAAATTCTATTTGGATTGGATTCTTACATTTTGAGCACTTATTGCTCAGAACTATAAAGTGAGGAAGATTTTCAATTATGAACAATCATGAGATTCACTTTCAATAGAAATTGTATATAATTTTAAATTGATAGACTTGAATGAGTTAACTTGTTTTTTACTAATTACACTAGTAAACTATTACAAAGTAACTAAGTAGTCTCCTTTTTGTGACATCAGTGTGCTATAATCTGGCCTTTTGATTACTTGCATTTTTTCTTTCATTTTTATTTTTCATGATTTACCCCGTTGCTATTTTAACAGCTCCTTTAGACTAGTTGATCTACCTTGTTTGCTTCACAAAATGTGAATTCTTGTAGAAGGAACTTTTTCTTACCTTATTGATCGATAGTACCTAGGCCTTCATTCAACATCCATCTTCTGCCCAGTTCATTTGTGATTTGTGCTTAAAATTAATTTGTTAGAGCTTCTTATTTGAAAAATTTTAAGCAAATCATTTTTCTTTATTAGTATTTACAATTTACTTTAAGTTATACATATTTTGACAGCTAATTCTTTATTCATTAAAAATTCATTTTTATAATCAATCTCAGATTTAGAACATACATTTTTGCAATCATCATTTAGTATATCAATGGTATATTATATTAATATATATNTATATATATATATATATATATATATATATATATATATATATATATATATGATATATTTCAACTATCAGTTCGTATTATAATATGAACTGATAGTGGTTGTTGACTGAATCTTTCCCTCTGTCAGATAAAGAAAACCAAAACATCCTTGAGGTCATCGTTTATTATGCAGAAGTTATTATGAAAGAGCAGGTTTGTCAGTTTAGTGCTTCTAGGAAGTGCATTCAGATCAAAAAAGGATTTTCAAGTCTGTTTTCCCAAAATCCAAAAGGTACTGTCTACTCAAAACAAGGATTACATCACTTTTAGCTCAGTCAGAAATTATGGTGGAGTGGTGAAATAAGACTAGTATCCAATATTTGTCTTAGATTGTCTTTGAACATCAGTGAAACAGGGATCAATATGTGCTTTAAATCTTTGGCAGGTTGTGTCAATGATGCCACCAGACAGACCTTTGCCTGTAGTGTATGATTGGAAACTATGTTTGCCTCATGATTTAAAGTTTGAATTCAGGCACTAAAGATTTTTGCTGTTGAATACTGTCTGTAAAAATGAATAAACAACTTTATTTGGTAGTGGTTTTATTTAAAATAAAAAAAAAAAAAACTAAATAAAATATTTTATAAAGAAAAATTAAATAAAGTAAATGACGAGAGTCGACAAATAGCTTGACAGTGTCAGCTCCTTCGAGTGTAAGACGAAGTTCTCGTCTTTCCCGTGGGTTAGGCTCTGCTAGTGTAGAGGGAATTTAATGAGATATTTAGCGCGTCCTGGTAGCATAACTGGTAAGTGCACCGGCCCAGATAGCAGGAGATCCAGGTTCGATTCCTGGCTGGGACAGATAGATTTTTTTTATTCTATTCCCTCTCATTAATTGTTTATGAATAAACAACATTCATGAGACTACTAAGAGTATTAATTTATGACACCAAGGAGGTGAAGGGAGACTTCTAAACTGGAGATGCCTTAGTCTGTGAATTGTGGGTATTTTTTTAGTCTCCAGGGATCTTGGGAGGGTCTTTGTAGAGTTGTAAGTAGGATAAACCATCTTATCTACCAGGTTAGGGAGAAGCCAGAAGTTAACCCAAGATTCAAAATGCAAAGACCATTTTAAGAATTTTTTTTCTGCAAAGTAAATCATGAGAAGTGAAACACCAACAATTAAAAATCTTACCAATTAGGAAAAGGATGTTGAGAACTCAACTGTATAATCTGGATTGAAAATACTGAGTGACCATGATGATGTAGATCTTTGCTGACTCCAGAATGACTGTCTTAGTCAGCATATTCTGGCCATAGAAACCCTGTGCAGATGGTCTTTGGAATTCTCTTCAAAGTCAAGACTGGTTTTGGCAAACCAGTTTTATGGAGAGAGTGGTGCTGAGGAAGAGGTAAGACAGGCGAGTATGCAAGCTTTCTCAAAAAAGAAGAAATCTTGAAAAGGTATCAAGTAGGGGTAGTGCTTCATCTCTCCCTTTGTGTATCTTGAAGAGTTATCTAAGAATTGACTTTTATTTTCCTATCAATGTGAGCCAGTCCTGGAGTTAGTCAAACCACTCTCAGCCTAAGACTGTGTAATATTATTTAAAAGTCCTCTACAATTTTAAGTTATAGTTATTAATTATTTTAATTTCTAACAGCATACATTGTGATTAACTCATTATTTTGTATAATAAACTTGGGTTTGTAATTATTACAATTATTCTTCTGCATTGTTATCATTTGTCAGGGTTATTTAATAAATAAAGAGAGTTCACTTGGTTTAATACATATATTAACAGAACAAATGACATGAACACCGAGGGCTGTGCCAGGCGCTAACTACCTATATCAGATAACCAACCATAGAGGTTCATCTATCAATATACTATGTACAAAGAGATTATTCCTGACATGTAACAATGCTAAAGAGTTATAATTAAGTTTCGTTGTCACATATCTTGCTTATGAGATGGGAATCGTGAAATTAGATAATTTGGGAAATATCCTCTTTAATGAACTGGCCCCCAATATGTATGTCTATAATATCAGAAAACATAAGCATATTCCCTAAGTTTTATCAAATAAAAGATTAATAATGATCTTTCAAACTAGAAAGTAACAGAGGAGTGGTGAGACACTCAACCTACCTAATTAATTATTTAAATATCTTCTTTGATATGTTCATTGTTACAATATATATTATTGTTATTAACAGCAATTTCCCCATTAAAGTCAGCACTAGAACACAAATCAATTTTATTTTGTGGTCTTAATTTTTTCTGTCATTTACTGTTTCTTCTGTCTGCTTCTTCCCTATTTTTTCTCTTTGGTTATGATTATATATAAAATTTCAAATATTAGAAAATATTGAACATAAATAGTATGGAATTACAATTTTATCACACTCATTACAATATTATTCACTTTATATTCTATTAACATTTTTGTGATGTTATTACAGATTTTAGGTTATTAAATAAACTTTATATAACTAAATAACATACTAAAAAATGTAAGATTTATTTTTTATAATCTTTTAGGTGATGTTTCGTACGAGGCAGAAATTGAACTCAACTTTAGTTGTAGTTAAAGGTTGTGAATGGGAAGTTGCAAGAGTAAAAGAAGCTACACTACTTTTAATGAATCATATGTGTGAATCTCTTGCTGTAAGTATTTAAATTATTCAAAAGTATTGATATATTTAAGGAATAATGATAAGAATTTAGTCTTGTTTGAGACTTATTATTTTGGCCTGAATTGAACATTTAACAATTTTGGCTAGAATTTTTTTATTCACAGTTTTGGTAGACAAAACTTTATTTTTAACAAACATTTGAGTGATTTTATCATATTATGGTTTTGTCTTTACCACTCATTTTTGTCAAATTAACGTTAAAATTAAGAAATTTCCCAACATATTTTTATCTTATCCTTCTTTGTCATGTTTCTTAGTATTGTTAATGACTTTCTTTAAACCATTTGATTTTACACAAATTCTTACGTGATGTAAAACTTTTTAGTATTTCATAAAACATTTTATTAATTAGCTAATGCGTTCTCTATATGCATGTGATTTATTGAAAGTAAACCAAACTGATTTTATTATAATTAGTTACTGAGGATTTTTGGTCTTTCTGAAAAAAGGCTCTGAGAATTATAAATAATTTACCTATATGAATTTTAGCTAGTTTATTATTTTGCTTTCTATTCATGTTTTGTACAATTTATTTAAGCGGACATTATATTTTATCTTACAATTTTTAGATGGCAATTATAGTTATTCCTTAGTTTTATCAGCTTTGTTGTTAAGTCGGAAATTCATTTCCTTGGTTACTCAGTACAATGTTCTTTGTAATTATAATTTCTTTTTTATAAGAATTGTAAAGTTAAATATATTAATACGTTAATTTTCTCTTGCATAATAAGTAAAACTATGAAACTATTAGATCTCTTACCTTACTTCATGTTTTAATACATCACATTTTTCATTCTCTTTTATGCATTTATAACCAGGAATTTACATTTATGTGTTGCCTGGTTATTCTGTTAAGGTTTTTTCATTAGTTTGCTTAAAAATTCAAAGCTCATTTAACATAGCTGACAGCCTTCAGTGATCCATCCACATCTTTGCATCAAATCAAAACAGTTTAAATTCAAATGAATAAACATGGTTGATGATTAGTTGGCCGTCTCGAATATCGTGTGAGAATGGTCGGGGTTTCGGCCAGGAAGAAAAAATATACACCACAATTTGGAGTAATATTTTTATTTGTGCCAACGTTTCGGCTTAACNATTTTTTTTTCTTTTTGTACAGATATTTCAATTTTTATACATTACTGTTATCTGTGTGTATTGTCTTTTTAGCCCTGATGATGGCTTACTAGTTAAGCCGAAACGTTGGCACAAATAAAAATATTACTCCAAATTGTGGTGTATATTTTTTCTTCCTGGCCGAAACCCCGTCAAATGAATAAACCTGATAAATGGGTATTCTGTTTCAGTTGTAGAACCCTAGCCACTTACTGATCAGTTCAATTTATCTCCAATCTGAAAGCTGCTGATTTTTTTAGTGTAAAATGGCTCTAAATAAAAGAAAATCCTCTTATTACTAAGATTAAGGTACCATCTAAGCTATGATTTCTTTGGGGGAAAAAGTTCTATTATAATATTACAGTAACACAAATAATAAGATAAGAGCAATGACAATAAAAAGCATGAGAGTTATAAATGATGATAAATTATATTTATTCACATAGGCTTCCATGGTCTTCAGACATATTTACCAATACTTCTTCTGGGTTCAACCTTGTCTTGGAGTTTTTCGGTGCCAAGCTTTCGCATATCGTGTGATGGCTTCTTCAGGGCTGAATGGAGAATTAGAGCGTCGCTAGGTGCAGTGGTCTTATATACCCCTCATTGTTCGGACCTCGATCTCAGCCTGCATTCCCATTGGCTGTTCATTTTTCCCAGGGAGTCTCCTGCTTTCCTATTGGCTGCTGCTTCCCGATGGGTGTGGCCTTCTGATGTCAACTCTCTGGAAAAGCAAGTCATGTTTTTGGTGCCAATAGGAGCTGGCTCCCCTAACTGGTTTCCTCTTAAATAAAGCGGGTTTCCAGGTCTGACTTAATTTATAATCATCTTCTTTGAAGCTATCGGGAAGTCAGGCTGAGATTGAGGTCCGACGAAGAGGGGTATATAAGGCCCCTGCACCTAGCGACGCTCTCATTCTCCATTCAGCCCTGAAGAAGCCATCACACGATGTGCGAAAGCTTGGCACCTAAAAACTCCAAAACACGGTTGAACCCGGAAGAAGTATTGGTAATTATGAATTATATTTCCAACTCTACTTAGTGCTCCAGATGCTGCTTCTAGAAAGTTCAGTAAATTTTAGATGTTATCTGTTTATACTTAATAAAAGCTATTAATAGATAAGAATTAATCAATTTTTGGGAAAATAAATCTATCTTAGCCTTTTTCTTTTAGAATCAAGTATTAGTCCATATGATGGTTGAAATTTCACCTCAACACCACAATATTGTTCTTGGAAAGAACAATGAAAACCTCAAAGGTATAAAACAGCGAACAAATACTCAAATAGTTTTTCAGGATGCTAATGATCCAAACATCCCTTCATTGAAAAAAAGCAATGTGATAATTACAGGATCTATTAATAATGTATATGTTGCAAGACAACAACTAATTGTAAGTATAATTTAATTTGCAATTTGATTAATAGTGATTTATTTGATGCTTTTATTTAATTTTATTTTTAATTAAATCTATTCCAATTAGCTGAGGGTTGTATATCATTTAAATCATGTTGTTTTAAACAATAATTACACTAGAAAGGCTCTCTGATCTTACATAATCAAGACACATCCTGAATCTCCTTTGTCTTTATATTTACTACCTAACACTTTTCATTATTATTCTAAAATATATTCTACTTCCTTAAAATAAATTCGATTGCTGTTATAAAAATATTATCCAAATGGTTTTCCATTATTATTATTTATTAATTATTTCTGAAGGCTCTATAGACCCAAGGAGCTCTCTTCATTTCACATGGTACTTATATTCATTTGACTAGGACTATAGAGCATTGGCATTTCACACAAACACACAAGCATATATATATGTGTGTGTGTGTATGGGTCTCGATGTTTCAGGCAAATATCTCTGCAAACTATTTGAGTTTTTTCTGAAGATAGGGTGTTGAAAATTCTACAAACATATAAATAATGCACTTTTTTTTTTTAAATTGTGCTTTATAATGAAATGTGTCATGTCGCATATTTTAGTTTTTTATTAAGAAGATAATGATGAAATCTATTTTTAATACAATCTAAAATAATTAAGATATAAGCGGTTCTAAAAGAAAACTGTTTTGTTGATGTGTAAATTTGTTTTATTATTATTTATTCCATGTATATTTCTTGTCTTAGCTATTATTCTAAAAATTTTCAAAATTGTCATCCCACCCAAAAAACCGCACCTCTAAGGACAAACAGCCAGACCATCTAATAGATTTTTTTTATTTCTACTAATTTATTTTTTAACTGAATCCAAGATATTTTAAAATTACAGTATACAGAACTTTCACTAAATATCTTTAGCTAATATTAATGAAATCAAGAAATGTTTTACAGTTAAATGTTCTTTCTTTAGATAATACTTCTTGGAATGAATCCATTTAGGTTTTAGGTTGGTTACTAACCTTTTTTTACTAATATATTTAACTATGAATCACTTTTCTTTAGGTTTCCTTCTTTATAACTCTAACAGTAGTTCTTATTTTTTGAGACATTTTCAGCTGGTGTAACTCTTTACAACACATCTGCCAATAGGGTAATAATTTTCTTCACTACTACTACTGCTTCTATTTGCTTCTATCAAAAGATGACAGATAAGGCTTTTCATACATCATTTAAATTATAATTAGTTGTATCATGCAAATAAATAAATAAATAACATGCCCTCAGCTTATTGCAATATTTTATATATAATTTAACAGAAAAATTTTGGTAAACCATCTCTGGCATCGGCCTTTCCAACTTCCCTTTGAAGAGATTAACCCCGTCATTTTTACTTGCCTTTGAAGTTTTCTGACTAACCCCCTCTCACAGTTGTCTATCAGTCCAATTCTGCAGTCTAAGATGTGACCTTAAACCTCCCTCAGAAATCTCTCCATACATCATTATCAGTACATCTAAAGTTGATTTATATTTTCATATTGGTATAGTTAAATTTTAAGTTTATTCTGTATATCATTTTCTGTCTTATAACATGCCACATCTCTCACTGTTCATTCAAATCTATAATTTTTTAGAAGTGTAATAGTGTGTATTGTATTTCAGCCCTGATGATGACTTACAAGTTAAGTGGAAATAATCTAAAGGGTTATTATCACTACCAATGAATATAGAACTATCATACCTTCTATTATCCCCCTTCATTGGTTTCTGCAAACCATCTTCTGTTGGCAAGGGCTATCGGACATTATTCGTCCTCGTGGCCAAATACATGTGTTCACTGTCACTGTCTGTATTCAACTGTTGAAATTCATTTTACAATTATTATTTTATAGGAAAAAATTTCACAGTGAGGTATAAAATTTACTTTTTTAGGCATATACATTTTAGCCTATTATCATATTACTTGGAGGATTCTGTCTTGTGGATGATCAGCAACTTCTGACAATTTATCCATAGTCTCCTGGCTAATGAGAATCATTTATTTATTAGCTAGCAGGGAGTGCATCCAATAGCATTTCAACTATATCGGTGGGAATACTGTCTGCTTCTAGCTAACGTACAGACTAGTGAAGGTAACTTCACATATAGTGAAGGTGTCTCATCACTATACTGTTTACCACCAAACAAATGATTGAAATGAATATGCTCCATCTCTGATTCAGCATTTGTAGAACTGAGCTGAGTTTTAATAACCTCATGAGAAGGGCTACTAGGCTTCTTCACAATGTCAGATATCTGCTTCAGTACATTATATTCTAGCAAAGGTATAATAATTGTGAAACTTACTCATCCTACTATCATTGATAGCCCCCAAAAAGGCAGTTCTTTTTATCTGCTTATGCTTGATAAAAGGAAGCTTTGATTTTCCCCTTAGGTTAAATTTGATTTGACATTTTTACTTCAGATCTATAATAGCTTACAGTAAATAAAACTGTATTTATTTATTTTAAAGATATTCATTCTTTCTCAAGTATGGTCCCTTGTTAATGATTTGTCAAAATCAAAAAGGGGGGGGGACGAATTTTCTACTTACAGTAACTGGGTATATTACATGGTTTAAATTTATTGTGATTTTTTTTAAAGTAAACAAAATAAATAATAATTGATGTTCAATAGTCTGGAGCGAATGAAGATCAGATAGAGATAAAAAATAACAATAAATTCAAATATTTTTTGTGTGAATAACTGTTTTTTTTTTAAACTCTGATCTCTTGATTTCTATTCAGTCATGCTGCCTTCTCACCTTGTGAGCTTATAAACTTTTGTAAATATACACTAGTGATTGTTATTAGTTCTTACAAATGTTCTGACATGATGAAACAAATCAGGAGACATGTTTTGAATCTCACAATGTAGAATCTTTTTCTTTCAAAAAATCTAATATTGTATAAATTGGGCATATTAATGGACTATTGATAACAATGTGGAAGTAATAGTCGGGATTTGGTCAATGCTTGAAACATGATCGGTTGACAACAAATTGTTTGTTTACCTTTCAGGTAACTGGTCCATATCTGCCAGACTGGATATTCGTCTCATGATCCCATCATTGTTACATATGCAACAAACTTTCAAAACAAGCTAGACTTTTTTTTTATTGTTACTCATTCTTAAAATTCATGTACAAAAACTAATTCGGTAAACTATTGTTGCTCTCTTGGTTATCAGTAATTGATAGTGCATTAGTATATATGAAAGATAATTGATTAACATTTTTAGGTAGCTGAAATCTAATCACGTTAGGAGTTGAATAATTGTCAATAATTTTGTTATTTTTAGCTAACTATCTATGATATGGTGCTACAATTCGTAGTGGGTCTTGCAGATCTTGTGTCACATAATCCATCTAACGAAGTTTGAGCCATCCAAATCTTCTAAGGTGATAAATTTCTTCTCCCAGGATTCTTCTTGACACTTTCTATTATTAATATCGGCTTTATATAGTATGCTTATGTATTAAGTATGTGTCAGTCCACTCTTTGGGGAGTATGACCATCCAAATAGTTCAAATCATTAGATGAGATACAGGTATAAATCTCATTCAGGGAGAATGCATTCTTTAATTAAAAATAGTATTAAAATCATATCTTTATTGCTTCTTAATTTATCAAAGTTATTGGATATAATTTATTTTTAATTATATCCAAAAAATAATTTTATAAAACTATATTCAATGTAGTTCTGATCTTGCTAAATCTCCACTAATGAATGCGTCATTGTTTAAGGGTTCCCTTCCAGTTGTTTTGATGTTCGATGCACCTGAAAATTTTGTTACTGTAGACGCTGAGCTTAATGCAAAACTTATGAGTAAATATGACATACTCATCACTACAAGGCATAAACCAAAGCAAAATATCCTTTCTTTTATTCTAAAAGGGATTGAAAGGAATGTTAGTAAGTACAAAAGCTTTAATTTAAATTGGATTTATAAAGGTAATTAATTATTTTCCCTTTAAATTAATGTAAACTTTTTTTTTTTTTTCAGGCAATCTTTATGAAGCCAGGAGACAGTTAATTGCGCCTAAGGAGAAACCTGTTGAAGTTTCTATTCCAACACTGTATTTGAATCCTAATCCATCACCAGTTTTTAATACGCAGTGTGAGTGCATTTTATCCTTTTTTTTCTATTGCCATATATTTTTCAATTATAATGGGCTTATGAAAAAAATATTTAGTTAAAACATTTTGGCATTATTTCTTGGAATTTTCAATCCATACGAAAATTTAAGGACCAGACACTTATGTATATAAATAATCTAAAGGGTAATTATCACTACCAAAGAATATAGAACAATTATACCTTTCGGACATTATCCATCCTCGTGGCCGAATATATGTGTTACTGTTTCAGTCAGTTGAATACAGACAATGACAGTGAACACATGTATTCGGCCACGAGGATGGATAATGTCCGAAAGCGCTCGCCAACAGAAGATGGTTTGCAGAAACCAATGAAGACGGATAATAGAACTTATGTATATCCTGCAGTCTATAATGTCTTCTCTAAAATGTGAATGCACTTGCCTTTTAAGCATAATCTTTTTATTGTTATTGTTAACCAAATTAATTAAAAAAGAAATTAATTTTAACCATCTTATCTTTAGATTTAATACAATATCCATTTTGTCAATACTTCTATCATGAGCCATGGTGGCACTTGGTAGAATAAAACAATTTATTAAATTTAGGAAAACTAAAGTATGCAGTATTAGTTCACTGGAGAAGATAGGTAAGAAAAAATAAAGTAAGTGAAAAATTTTCAAAGGTTTTTAGATTGATTACAAAAGGTTAGCGGGACACAGAAATGTTTAATGAATTTTTACACCTAGTTGTTGAGCCAATAAATCATCATTTTATATTAATTTCTATCTGGTATGTTTACTTCATAAAGTACTGTGATACAAATTCTACCTAAAGTGATCATGAGAGAGTACCGTAATTCATCAATCTCCGGTAGTTTCAGCTAAACATTATTGAAGTTTTTTTTTTTTTTTTAAACCATAACTATTGACAACTGAGCCAATAAATGGCATTTCAAAATTAAGTATTTAACACAATACATTATTCTTGTTGAAGCACAGACACTGGGTATTATCAATACTTACCTTAATTATAAATGCTTATTAGTATTGTATAATATAAAAATATATACCCATACTGCAGACTTTATTGTCAATACACAGTATCAATTAGAAAATACCCAATAAATATTTTTCTATTTTTTATAGCTCGGAACTAATTAGTCTAATTTGTACAAGGATTAGTCTAAGGACTAATTTGTCCCAAGATAAATACACTTAAGATCCATTAAGCCATCCTCAGTTATGTGAATCCATCAACTAATATTTTTTTTCTTATTATGTCCATACAGATTATTATATATGTTTTAAAACATAATAATTGTGAATAATTATATGAGTCAGTCCAATCAACAAATCAGTCGTCAGTGAGTTTTTGAAGTTAGAAAGTATGGTGGGATACTTTGCAGAAAATTAGGTTAAGGCATGTTGTCGTTTAAGGATCCATTGATGGCCTTCATTGGCACATCAAACGCAACTATTAACAAGCAGACTTGAGTATTGCATGATGAGAAATTACAATCGCAGCAGTTTGTAAAAAATGTTTGAGTGACCCAGGTAAAGACCCTTCTAGAGTACTCCTTCATAAAATCATGATAAAGATCTTCTAAAATCGGTTCTTAGTGAGCCTGAACTCAAGTTTTAGAAATCGCAATGAAGAGGAGTTGAATGTGTCATTCAAGGGTCTACCAAGAACAGGGCCATCTTTTTTGCTTAGTTTTCTTAATTTAACATCAAGAAAAATATCCCATGCAAAAATATAAAGTGAATAGAATTTTTAGAAATTAAATTACCTCTCTTTTATTTCAGCTGGTGGCAACAAGATCCATGATCAAAACAAATTGCTCTTGAGAGTGTTAATAGGGATAGAAGTTAGGGAATACATGAACCGTAGCCTCTTATACAGATGTTATTCTAGGGATGTTTGAAGATGTTGACTTTGACTGGTTTATTCTCCAGCTTAAATTCTTGAGCATAATGAATTGCTATTTTGAGAGTGGTGGCATGTTTGAGAAGTGGCACCAAAGAAATATAGAACAGCATCCTAGGCCAAGAGCTTCCTAGACCCTCTGGAATTAAGAAGACTGTTGGAAGCTGGCTCCAAAACCAGGTTCAATAACTGGGCAAGAAGTACAATATTTGCTGGCAATATTTGATAACTATTATTTTGCCTACAATGGGATACATTACTGCAGTAGATGATAGTGGTCCAATTCATAATAAAACTGTAGGACTCATAGTTAATTTACTAGTACGCTAATTTGGTTATAGGGAATAATAAGTTTTTTCCATAAAAAAAGCTCAAATCTTAGAGAGGAGGAATAATTAATAGTAAACTGGGGAGCCAGAGGATCAACTGCTGGGTCTAGTATATTTTAAGGTAATGAGCAATTATAGCTCATGATGAAAGTTTAGTGGACCACAGATTTATTCACTGAAAATATAAATTTTGCTTCTAATTTAAAAAAAAATGATTTCTTGAGTTGCGCATTTATATTTTCTAAATTTTGAAAAATTTTTATTTTCAGGGAAGTTGAACAACAATGATCAGTTTCTCTATCCAAATCTCCCATCTCCTCCAGTGATGGTTGGACGCCCAGAGCCTCCTGGTTGGCACCCAGTGATGCAGTTCCAACTTCTCCCCCACATCCCCTTCCAGCCTCTTCTTTCTCCTCATCCTGTACATATTGACCGTCTTCCTCCTCCACACTTCTCGTACAGCTCCCTCTCACTCCCTGATATACCAGGTAAGTCAACTTTTGCACAAATTGTAATATAAATAACTTCTTTAAAATGTAGGCCAAAATTGTATTGTTTTATTAAATTTACCAAGGTATCATTTTTTTAAAAGGTATAAAAGTATTTACTCTTCAATATGCTTGTGCGTGCAAAAGATACTTCAGTTTTTTTTTATGTGCTCTTTGACATACCCATATCTCACTCATTTGATTCCTTCAATTTGAATAAAAAAGTTTCATTAGGAAATTTGTATCTAATAATCTAATAAAGTGTGAAAAGAAAGCCTTTTTCTGATAGAAGCTAGAAAAAATAAGACAGTTTATACTTTCAGAATGTTCTTCAAAATTTTAAAAAAATTTTGGGCCGTTTCCACTCGGAATCGATAAGAAGGTTGTAATTTGTAAACTATATTTTTTAATTAGTTTTAGGAGTGCTATTGCTGATTAGAAACTTGATAGGTTCAGTTAAGATGTAGTCTTCCTGCTTTTTTAAAAACTTTATTGCAACCAGTTTCGCAGCTTTTACTACATCTTATGGCAGGTCAAATGCAGTCACACATAGAGCACCTCTGTCTACTAATGGAAGATAAACCTGACAGCTGCAAAACCATGTGCAATAAAGTTTTTAAAAAGCAGGAAGACTTCATCTTTCACTGAACCTATCAAAATTATTTAAATTTTAAATAGTATAGTTTGCAAATAAATAAAGATTAAGAAAAATTGATATTGACATAAGTAAATAATGAAAGGTAGTTTCTTCTCAAAGTGAAAGTTAAAATAAAGTGATGTCATCGAAAACTTTAAACTGTTTATGCTCAACTTAAAAAAAAAACAAATTAGCAACTTTAGGTTAACAAGGGTATATGATATGTGTATTCATACATAAGAAGCATAAAACAGTCTTCTGACTTGTTTTTCTGGAGCACATTTTATATAATAAAACAAAGGGCCTTACCTAAAAAAACAAAAAAAGTTTATTTTTTCATTAATGTTTTTCTCATGTAATAATTTTATTTAAATATTCTTCCTTATATATTTTTATTTTTAGCAGTATACTCATCATTGAGCAGTAATACAAGTACAATCTCTAGTCCAAGTGTAAGCCCAAGAACCATATCTCCAGTTTCACACTCTTTAGATCAGAAACAGGAGCAATTAAAGCCAGGTAATACATATTAATGCTATTATAAGCATTTCCATTGAAAAATATCTTCATTCAGTCTGAAACACATTCTAAATTAATATAATGTATTAAGGAAACAGTTATGCAAAAGTTAAATAAACAGATGGGACCATTCATAAATTTATTATAATTATTTTTAT
>KZ807173.1:534679-563145 GCA_000696205.2 Oncopeltus fasciatus | reverse complement strand
TTACACAACGATATTTTCTTCCTTAAAAAATATATTGACGACCTCTTTCTCATCCTCAATCCCGAAAAAATCCCCCAGATCCTTACTGCATTTAACTCATTCCACCCTCGTTTAAAATTTACTATTAAAATGGAATCTGATTATCAACTCCCCTTTCTCGACACCCTTATTATCCGTAACACCAATGGCTCTATCTCCACTGACTGGTGTACCAAGCACACTCAGGTCGTCTCCTCCATTTCAACTCATCTCACCCTTATCATCAAAAAATTAATGTGGCCAAAAACCTCATCTACAGATCACTCACACTCTCTGACAAGATTTTCCACAGCAAAAATATTAAACGTGTTACTGACATCCTCCTGTCCAATGGTTTTCTTACTCATACCATTAAAAAACTTGTAAAATAATTTTTTATTTCCACTTCTCCAACTATCCTCCTCCCTCAAAATAATGATCTCGTTTTCCGTTATCTTCCTTATATTCCAAAACTTTCTGAAAATATTAAGAAATCTCTCAGAAAAACTTTTCCTTACCTTAAGCTTTCTTTTTCCACCAACAACAAATTAAAATCTATTTACACCATCCTCAAAGACCCCATCCCCAAAATACATTTTTTGAATTTCTGTTTTTTTGAATCTACCTTGACCGAACCCCAACTAAAATCATCTAATAATCTTAAATGGTAGATATAAGGAAAATCTACTTATATGCGAAGCTCCTGCGTGACGATTTTTTTTTATTTATTAAAAGCTGAACGAGTTAACTAAAGGCTAATATGAGTCATATAGTGATTATATATTTCAAGGATTACAAGCTTTCGCGTTGACTCACTTTAGTACCATGATTAGGCTATTGATACATTTAAAAGCTTTTCACTTACTTATAAGAAATTAAGTATCCTTTCGAATATATATATATATATTACAGGCAGNAATGGCAACTTAAGTTAAATTAAATTTGACCGTAAAACGAATATATAATAAAAACAGATGGGAGAAAGAGTGTAGTGAACACACAAAATGAAAAAAATGTAATCAATTAATGAGAGGGAATAGAATATAAAAATCTATCTGTCCCAGCCAAGGAATTTAATGAGATATTTAGCTCGTCCTGGTGGTGTAATGGTTAAGCACGCCGGCCCGGATAGCAAGAGATCCAGGTTCGATTCCTGGCTGGGACAGACAGATTTTTTTATTATATTTTCTCTCATTAATTGTTTAAAATTTACGTGGGATAAAAAACCACAACCAAATAAAATATTTATAAAGAAAAATTAAAAATAAAGTAAATGACGAGAGTCTGCAAATAGCTTGACAATGCCAGCTCCTTCGAGTTTAAGACGAAGTTCTCGTCTTTTTCGTGGGTTAGGCTCTCGCTAGTGTAGAGGGAATTTAATGAGATATCTAGCTCGTCCTGGTGGTGTAATGGTTAAGCACGCCGGCCCGGATAGCAGGAGATCTAGGTTTGATTCATAGCTGGGACAGGTAGATTTTTTTTATTCTATTCCCTCTCATTAATTGTTTAAAACTTACGTGGGATAAAAAACCACAACCAAATAAAATATTTATGAAAATTATAATGATTAAAAGTTTTTCTTTTAGTTGTGTTTACTACACTCTTTTCCCCACCTGTTTTTATTTACTAAAACTAAGCAGGTTTCAATCCTACCTAAATTAAAAGTAAGAAATTTACGAAANTATTTGTATATATATATTTATAAATAGTGTAAGGAAGAAAGTTAGTTGTATCTTTTTTAGTTACAAAAGATAACTAAAAAGGAGCTTCTTATAGAAATAGTTCAAAACTCCCTATATATGAAGCTTCAGCAGAGGTCAGTTAACTTGGATAAACTTCATGGGTCACAAAATTGTCAAATAGAAAAAGAGTCACGCAGGAGTTGCGTAAACTAAGTACATTTCAAATGTTTTATTAAAGACGGGCACGTATGACTAATTGATATATTTCATAGTACTAACATGAATAGCTTTGATTTCTGTTTAAACGTTTATCAGATTATGATCAACCAATCTTGTCAAGAGAACTAGATAAATGTCATCAAAAGTGTTTTAAGCAGTGTAGCCATACATACAGCCAATAAATATCCATTAAAAATGGAGAAAAATATTCTTCTTACCTCAAAAACCAATTTTATACAGAAAGATTCTATCTCTTTACACTGGTTTATCTCTTCCAGTTTATTTGGAAGAAGATCATTACTCATTTTTTAAAAATTATCTTTCTTCATTTCTGATCTGTAAACAAATAATTTCTAATTGTAATTTTAATAATAAGTTGAACAATTTCTAATTATAATAAAAAATAACAGTTATACATCTTTTTTTTTTTTTTTTCAAATTGGTTGCTATTATAGACATAAATTAGATTATTTTTAAAAAATATAGTTTTTAACATAGCAAAAAGCTTTTTAATAAATTTTAACAATTTTGATGTGGTTTGTACTTACAATTTAATTTAAAAGAAAATACTTTTAGTTTGAAGTATAACAGACAGGCCCATCCAGTTACATCTGGTACAGCACAGGTCTGATTTTTTTTAATTTATATATATTATTTTTTCACAACAAGATTTTCTTGGCTTACACAATATTTTTAAAAAATTGCCCCCAGGAGCAATGTAAAAACTCATTTCCAGGATTACATTTTATGTGGACAAAAATGAGAGTTTGAACAAACCAGAATGACGGGGTAAGATGAAATGTTTAAGCCGATCAGAAGGATTAGGATTAGGATCAGGTTATAGGGCGATCAACATCATGGTTATTACACTCTGACTGTTGGGTTAATTAAATTTTTTCATATATGCCTGTCTCTCTTAAAATGCACATAAGTTTGCCTACATTGGATTCATGGTTTGCCAGGGATGCCGACAGTTGTCATGGGAGGTTTTTGCATGTAAAAAGATTAGTGTAATATGGGCATTCCTCGATGAAATGCTGAATGCTCATTTGAGAGCTACATTTAGGGCAAGACTGAGGGTGCCATTCCTTGAGGATTGAAAGTAGAGGTTTACCTTGAACATTGAAATATTTAGAGTCTCTTACCGATCTCGTAGTCATAACTTCTATGTAACATGAAAAAAAAACTTTTTAGCCGGCCCTGGCTAGGACAGTTAGATTTTTTATTATATTCCCTAGCATTTAATCGTTAAAAAAAATATTAAAATAATTCAATCATTATAAATTGAGTTGCAAAAATATATTTGCATAAATTTATAAAGGGATGGCAAAAATATATTCAATTATTAAAATCGCAGCATAAATGAAGGTTACCCTTAAAGCCCAATCCTTGAATAAAACCTTTTTTTAATAAAACAAAAACAACCATCAGTTTCATTAAAACCTACACAGCTTGATTCTCAACCTTAAAATTGAATATATATATATATACACTGCAATATATAATTTAGTCAACAAGAGTCCTAATTTATCTGTTTATTTACCCATATTTATTTATTGGGCATTGGAGTTCAAAATTAGCTTTCAAGAGTACTTGAACGGAAAATCTTGCGGAAGGAATAAGTGACACAATTTTCAAGAGAATTATTCAAAAATGAATTATCTTTATTTTTAAATAAGCAAACATTAATGTTAAATAATCTTCCATCAGGCTGCCACTGGAAAGTAGCAGTGAAATGAATCTTTTTTTTTTCTTGTTTGTTTATTGGGGATTTATGGCGCTCAACTGCAGAGGTTATCAGCGCTTTTTTTTTTCTTAACCTAAAATAGACATTCTTAAATTTAACAGTATTTTCCGGAGTTTTTAACTAATAACCATTTCTACTTTAACTTTCTAAACTATTCTACTACTTATCTCTCTCGCAAATTCAAAAATTCCAATAAGTTCTTAGCAACTATTCCATTAAAGGTTATTAATCATCTTACAACAGAGGTGTCTCTAATTAGTCCACCGCTCTGGAACTTCCTTTTTTATTTAAAGCCTTTCTGTGACAACTTATGGCCTGGAAGTTTTTAATCTTTATGAATTTGACAGCAGAGAATGTCTCTGAAGCCCTGGAAACCAATTCTAAGAGCAATTCCTTCGCTGCTTACTAAACTCGTCACTTTTAATCGCTCCTTATACGAGGCAGAAACTCCTCCAGCTGATCCAGTTCCTACTCTACAAAATCGTAAAATTTGTATCACGGCAGGCATTACACAGAGAAAATGTAAATATTATTAAACCAAACTATAAAAAATTGTCAACGCATATTCATATAAATTCCTTGCCTTCTTTTTCTACTATTTATTTTTTTAATTTATAGAAAAGACATTATCTTCTTCTGAAAGGTCCGACTTATTAAATCTCGCAAACTGTACAAACACTGTTACTGCTCACTTAGTCTTACCAGTTTCTCTATTAAAGCAATGTGTAAAAATGCTAGGTGAAGCATCATGTAGAGGAAGATCGGGCTTTGGCAAGTTTTCCTTCAATTTTTGAGTACCTGTTCCCCCTTTTCCACTTTCTCCGATCCTTTTAGTACAGAAAGTTAAACCTCACGCAAATCTGTTCTTGTGCCTACTTGTCCGGTTCACTTATAAACAACAGCACCTAGGTTTGAAAGGTCCTCGACGGTCTTTCCAATTAGTTATTTATATCCTGGCGTGTGCAACCCCACCCTCACCCTATGGTGAGACTGCTATCAGTCTGTAGAATGGTTGGCAGCTGCCATCCCGAAAATAGCCACAATCCAGCTGTCACCTTCTCTCCAGAGCATATTTAGCTGTAGCGGACCTTACGTTTAACGTAACATCCTAATAAATTATCTTTTAGGCGCAACGTTTAACTTAACATCCTAATAGAACCTCTTTTATGTGCAATCACCACAGCGGTTTAGCGAGATGCACCAAAATCTTTAGGGCTGACACTCCCTTTGTATATTCCTACTGCTTCGGTTACGACCTCAGGGACCAGACCCATTTGCTTTTTTATTCTGAAACCTCTCCCAGTATCTTAGTTTAGATTTTTAATGCGGATTCGGTTTCTCATTTAAATACTTTTTGATTAGTAAATAGTTTTTACCATGTCTTACTAATTTCCCTTTAAAAATTTTGGAACTGAAGTTAACTCCTCTGATAAATCTTTGGGCAGGCATAGGCCAAAGATACAACCTAAGACCAATTCTGTTTTACCACAACCAATGTAAGATTATAAAAGAGTTGCTTGGTTTTTTTTTTATTTTTGGAAATGGTTTCTGTCAAATTATACTAATCCTATTCAGAGGACCTGTTTCCGAACACAGAGCACTAGAAGGTTTCGGTTTGATGACCTATTTAAAAATAAATACATATACATTCATGGGAGATTATATTGCTCAAGACTGTAGGTATGGCGTCTGTTTCTATTCAATTTATCAACTACTTTCCCAAATATTTTATTTCTCAGGGCGACTCTGTTAAAAATCGAGTTGTCTTTTAAGTTAGCACTCAAACCTCTTCTAAATTTTGTCTTTAATACAAATTTTTAAATATACATTCCAGCATGCAATATACCCCTATTACAAACTCTTAATTCTGAAATAATAACCTTGCCTAATTTTTGTCCTTTTATGTATTCATAAGTGATTTTTGTCAAATGTTTGACATATTATTTAATAGTGGTCCTTACAGTGAATTTTGTCGCAAGATGTTTCTTCCCTTTCTCTGCAAACTTATTTAGTGAAGAGGCTGATGACTATTAATTGCAGTATTAACTCCAGCTCTACATTTAGCTTTGAATACCCTACAAGGCCTGGTTAATAATGAGAGACTTAGACCTCTACGGTCCATTAGGTACAATAATACATTAGAACACAGTAATCAAACTCGAAGTCTTATAAGCCAGCGACAACCTCACACTAAACAGAAAACAAGTTCCTGCAGAAAATTCTTAGCCCCCGAAAAACAGGAGATGGTAATGTACTGAGGACATGAAAAGTGAATAAATATTGCAGCAAATAACCGCAAAAGACTCAAATCTTATGGACATGTGCCCAGATTGCTCACAAGTATACTGACATACAAGATCCTCACCCACAAGGAACAGCTACAAAATATCTCAAGGGTACATGAAGTGAAGAAATACCTGGAGAATGCCCAGACTAACTCAATGGACAGAAACCTCTTTCAAAAAGAAAAAGAAACCTCTTTCCATCGGGCAAAAAATTAACAGATGGAAAGTCCAGCCAGAGAAGGATCTGAAAAAAGATTGGAGGGAGCAAGGTGGGTAGAAGAAAGAAAAGGATCTATGGAAAAAGATTGAGAGCTGTTTGGCAACTCAGAAAACAAAATAATAATAATAATTAATATTATATTGCATAATAATTTATAATAAAAATTAAAAAAAAACTTAGACCAATCATCACAAATTAATAAATAATACAAAGCAATAAGAACGAAAATGGCCGAAAAATTCATATGTATTATACGTAGAATGCAAAATTATGGAAATAAAAACAGAACCTTATGGAATATTGCTAATGCTTAAAATAACAAAAAACAAAAATAAATGACTTCTTGCAATTCTTTCTTGAATTATAAAAAAGTGGTCAATATTTTTAATGCGTATTTTGTAAACCTTCCAGAAATAAAGGAAGTAGAAATAAAATATAATGAAGATTCTGATTGCATAAATTTGAAAACACTAATTAAAGATACGGATTAGAGTTTTTACATAAGTTAGTGAATAATATGGAGCCTAAAAACATAATAAACTTGTAATTCAAATCTTCTATAAACTATTTACAAGTGATACTAAATAACTTATATAACAAAATAAGGTTATAAGTTGTTTTATAAAGATTCCTTTTGCTAAATTAATGAATTGCTGCTTTGAAGAGGGTACATTTCCTTCAAAATTGATGTGAGCAAAAGTGATATAAGTTTACAAAAAAAAAAAACTATAAACAAACCCAAAGAATCGGCACATTGCAATTTTACCTATCTAATGTAAAATACTTTAAAATGCTATTTACACTTTGTTAAAGAAATAGTTTGAAATAATAATTTAACAATGGAAATTTAGTATGACTATAGAATGAAGATATACACTCTTGAAGCTATAATAAAATACATTATGAAGGATAAGGCTGGTAAAAAGAAAAGTGCATAGCTGAAACTTTTGACTTTGTGAATCACAACTATTTTTATGGATAATTTTATAAATATGGTAAAAGAAGAAAAGCATTAAACTTAATATTTTATTTAAAAGAAAGGCAGGAGTTTTAGAAGTTAACAAAGACTCTATCAAGAAATCCTTCGATAATATTAAATACCCAGTACAATTTTGATATTCAACTGAATAGAAAGTTATCTCAGAGATCAATCTTAGGCCCACTGTTATTTTTATTGTATATAAAAGACCATACATTTTACAACCAAACAAAATTAGTTTTGTCTATGTATTACCTAATTGTATTTTTTAATAGAAAAAGTAATGAAGAATTAAATTTTAACATAACACACTGGCAGCTATATAAAACACAACTAACTATTATAAAAAACTTTAGAAACACATTATATGAGTTTAAAAATGAAATGAGATGACCCCCCCCCCCACACTTCTCCATGTAGGTCTAATGCCATCCTCACAGATATTTTATATTTCCACATTCATTTAATAGTTTATTCTCATTTATACATGCATTCAAGAAAAATGAGAAACAGCTTACTTTAGAAGCCTCTCGTTACATTTGTTTTTATGTCATACTAGGAAATCGAAAGAATAGGGGTTCACAAAGCATGGTAAGCTGCAATACAAAATATTCATCAACTATGAGGCTGAGAAATTTACTTAGTTTAAGCAGCTCCTACATTATAGACTTTTTGGCATATGAAGTTGAAAGTATATAATACAGTAATATGATGAGGTAAATAATAAACCAATTTGGCAAGATAAATAATATCGCAATATGGCAAGGTAAATAATATAATACTATTATAAATAATATGAGGTGAATAATGTAATAATATAGTAGTCAATAACAACGGGTGAAAGTACTTGCAGAGCTTCCCCACAATAGTGACATACCCACAATTTAGCCAAAAATAGCAACCCACTCATACATAACATGAGAAAAACAGGTTCAGAAGACATTAAATGGTAAAGTGCCACAGAAAAATCAAATTAAAATATTTTTATATTACTCTACTCTACTTGGTAATTTATGATATCAAATCAAATGATCTGTTGAACAAAATTTGTGTTAAATTTTTTTTCTTCTTCTGAAGTTTAAGTCCTATTAGTATAATTTGCATTATCCAATTTGACTTTTTTGAATAAAATGCATTTCAATAAAAAGCAACTGAAATTGAAAAAAAAAAAATATATATATATATAGCCTGTTAAGTGTTTAGTGACAATTCAGAGAAATTACCCTCAAATTTTTTTAAGGACAAGTTTCTAAAAAGAAACTGCACCATACATAGTCACAAGGGCAATAGAAGCACTGTGTGATGTATCTTAAGCTATTTCCAACTTCATAAGTGATTATTATCCATAATAATGCTTCTCACCATTATAAATTGAATTTAAATACATATATCTGACAATGGAATTTCGCCCTTCTTTATTATGCTTCCAGTAATGTTTTCTTGTTTTTGCTTATGAGAAAGAGGGTCGAATTTGATTTATTTTTCACATGTGAGACATACATGGGAGAAATAATTCCCCCAGTCAAACACTTCAAGAGCTTATATCTTTCACACTTTTAGAACCCCTATCATTAGGTGAATTAAAGCACTCAGTTAAAATTATAGGAAATAAATATAAGGACAGCTTGAGAACAAGTATTCTAATATTTATTTTATTACAAAATCAGTCTTTATCTAATACCCCACAGTGCTAATGACAGAAAGAAAAAGTTTTCTCATAATGAATATATATTATTCCCTTTTGAAGCTATTGAAATAACTTAATTTCACATATTCTTTGAATAATTGTCATATTAGAGCAGTAAGTAAATATGAAGAAAAAAAAAATGTTGACAGGTCTTTCTTGACCAGCTATTTTAAAATAGCATTGATTTTAAATGAACCACAAAATAACTAGCTGAGCTGAGAAAAGTATATAAAAACAGGGCTGGTGTCAAATAGCAAAGACCAAACCTGTTACTTTCTGTTAACCTGAACTATGGAGACTATGTCATAGAGATGTAATAATGTATCTGTCCATTATAGGTTGTTTTACAAGAGATGTTAGCTTCCCAAACTATAGGATCCCACCCCCAACAATCCTTTAAACTTCTGGAGGGAGAAAAAGACCAAAGCGGTTGGTGAGAAACATAAATAAGCAATAATAGCAAGAAAGGAATACACTAGTTTTGTTAAGGAATAGGCTCAGCTGGAATGACTGATCTCATTGAGTAATAATAGTGCAGTATCAAATTCTTAATGTTCATCGCCTAAATATTTAAAATAAAAACAATAGGGACCGCTTCACCCGCTAACCGATTAATTCAGCCATAACCTCATAGATAAAACAAAACCGACAATTCAAAAAAAAAAAAAAAAGTAATTTTATAAGCTTAATCTTTGGTTTAAACAAAATATTACAGATCATAAAAACTCTTTTGCATTCTTTGTTCAGAGTAAAATGATTAGGAATACTTCAGATTAGTGCAACTCCTACTTTTGTAATATGCATTAAGGGAAAGGTGATAATACATCGTAAGATTGGAGCGTGCAAAGTGAGATGTATTCTAAACACAAGCAGTTACATTTTCTCTTTCCCTTACATTAAAATTGCATAGCTATAAAAACAATAAACTGTAATTTTATCACCCACAATAGCCTATACTGTCCTTGAAGCTTAATTAGAAAGGTTATAAATAAATCTGGCAAAGAGATTTATCAAATTGTATTCTTAGAAGTTCACGAAATATACAAGTTAAGTCATACTTTGAAATTATAATTAAAATTTTTCTTCGGTGACGATAAAGGATGGTAAGGACGATCAAAATATCTTTGCACGGAATAAGGTTCAGCATGTCGAGATGATGAATCTCTTGCAGAAAGTGTTTGGCAACTGGAGATTAAAAATTAACTACAACAAGACCGAGTATATGGCTGTCGGTGAGGAAAGCTTGAATTAAAAGAAGAAATAAAATTGTTTGGCTAGCTTCTTTTAAGAATTATATTATGTCTAAAATAGAATCTGAGGTCTTTCAGAGCTTGAACTCCATTCTCAGAGCCAAAAAAATCTTCAAATCAAGCAAATGGTCCTAAGCTTAAGTCATTAAGCTTACTTACTAAGGATTTAAGTCCTTAAGCTTAAGTAAGCTTAAGCTTACGTCAGCTGAATGCTTATCTGGTCTTTTTGTTGTAGGAAATCTTTAAAAAATTTCCATTATAGCAACATCTACAAAGGCACAAATTAGATGGAATTTTATCAATTCATAGTTCCAAACAGTCTGATTGCATCATTTAAATATTTTTAATAGTTGCATTAACTCTAGTAGACTTTACTTTATCGCCAATTAACAATAGCTCCTTGTTGACGCTCTTCTTAATCTTACCACTCTGATCCTTTTACCAATAAATTTTGCCTTTTATTAGACTAATCCTTATTCTGGAAATCACATATGTAAGGTAAATGTGTGTGCAGCTGAATAGTATATTTTAATACCATTTTCTAGATTTTTTTAACAGCACTCGGATGGTTTTTTTTAAATTATTTTTTTTCTAACTATTTAAAATTTTACATTCTGATTATCTTATTTAAAATATAGTTTCAAGGGAGGTATTAAATATATGATTGCTGTTACTTCTGACTAATTAGCTCTTTATACAGTGTATTATTTTAATATGTCTTTAGATTAAATCTGTCTTTATGTAAATGTATAAAATAATTTATTTTACATATTTCGGTGGCAATTGATTAAATTGTCAAATTAATTTTAGAGAAATTAAGATTTTTATGTCGTTCACTTTGAGAAGTGTACATCCTACAATATACACTCCAGTTAGGCTATTAATTTCGTTGTTAGGTGCCAAAGTGTAACCTTCTGCTTCTTGTTGAACTGTTTGTCAATATTGCGATCTGTAATTTATATATATTTTTAAGAATTTATGTTGTGATTTCTGATTTATAGTTATAATGACTAATTCTATTGAAATCCCCTTGCGGGATACGGATGAAGTAAGTGATTTATAAGTAATAATTGTGATTTATAAGTAACCACTCAATATTATCATTGACTGATAGCAATTGATATGTTTTAAATTACAAAACCAACCTTTTTATTATTATGCACTATATATACATATAAAACATGAAATTTTTGTCTTTAGGTAATTGAGCTGTGTTTTGACCAACTCCCAGATGGTGAAGAAGTACTTAGCATACTTCGTCAAGAAAATGCCCAACTTCACATTTGGGTGGCTCTTGCTGTAAGTACTCGCCCAGTATTTATGAAGTCATATATTAGTTGAAGGGCTATGTTTTTCTTTGTAATTATAATTATTTGCCTTTTTCTCTTATTTAAATTTTTTTGAATGGTTTTGCTTAATCTATAAACCTTATCAACTGAAAAGTTGCTTTTTAGGTTTGGGAAGCAGATCTGCTTCAACTTACCTTGCCAATAATATTTCTACATCTTTCCAATATTACATTTCCTTCTAAGACTCTGGCCAGAGATATTTAGTGTAAAAGATTTATTTTATTACCATGAACTTTTCTAGTAGCTCTACTATTTACGTAGCGAGCAATGTTCCACCATAAGAATTTTGGCAATTTAGATTGAAAAGATCACCTTTGACTATTATTATACTATTGATTTGGTTAGCCTTTCTATTTGCTTAAAAAGTCTTAGGGCTCTAGGTAAAGTTCTATATAATGTTATTGAACTGAAGGGCTATGCATTAAATCTGTTTGGTGTCGTATCTTTAATGTAGTTGTTTTTAGTTAACGCCTATTGTTGGCTTTAACGACTATGATACTCACAGCTTAATAGAATCGTGTTTTATATATTCATTAAGTATTTTGCTTAGAAATGGCTTCATTTAGGATCTGTAAACAATTCAAAGGTAAGTGTGATACAATTTTATTTTTACTTGAAAAATAAATTATTTTCGTGTCACTTTTAAATGCAAAAAGAAAAAGTTGAGTTTGTTGTTGAACCAAATCAGACCAATAGCTGTGAACTTAAACATGATAATTCAAATACGTTCTCTTAAAAAGACTATTTCATTGTACTTTTTTGGGGGGTTCTGGAAGTCCCAAAATAATTAATTCTGTTTAATCCCAAATTTGCCCATGGAAACTACAATAAGTGTAGTAAGCTTACATTTAATATGTTTTTTTAAAATTTATTGTAATTGGTAAAATNATTATGACCATTCTTTTCAGTATTATTACCAAGCAACACAGTTCGCACCTCCTATGTTCGTTTTACCTCATTTTGGTTTGGGTCAAATGTATATTTATAAAGGAGACACAGAAAATGTAAGATGTTTTAATTTATTTTCTATTATAAATAAAATTGAAATTTATTTCAAATAAGTATTCTTTCATTTTAATTATTTGTTTTAGGCTGCTCAGTGCTTTGAAAAAGTATTGAAAGTTCAACCAGGAAACTATGAAACAATGAAAATTTTGGGTTCTTTATATGCTACTTCACAAAGTCAGTCAAAACGAGATATAGCTAAGAACCATTTAAGAAAGGTAAGGTGACTTTTTAGTAATAATCCGTGTTGAGAGAAAATTAAGTTTTTATTTTAGAAATACAAAAAGCATAAATACACACATGCACATGCGCGCTCACCAGTAGGTTTGTTTTTGAAAGTATTTTTTCATTAAAAGCAATATAAAGTTAATAGTATCACATGATGCTATACTCCGCCATCGGCTGCAAGCTGCCAATTATTTTGCAGTTTTAAGTTGGTCCTCACTTGTTTTCCCATTTATCTTTATTTCCCAATCTTCTTCAGAATTCTACTGTGTTGGTAGCCTTTATCATTTGAAATCAATACCCATACTTCTTGATTTTAAGTAAAATTTTGCAGATATAAACGTCTTGCTAGTACAATATCTGTTTGCGCAATTATTCATGGTCATTTCACAGCTGATTTGGTTCTAGAAGATCAAATGTGGTGTTTATTTTCCTGCCCAATAAATTTTCTTCATGCATGCAACCTATTATTAATGGAGAACATCCATGAGGAAAGAGCATTTGTAAGCCATATCTTGAGTTAGGCCTGAGTAATTGTGAATTGTGAAATCTTTTTCAAAAGTGACAGGTTTTTTTCAAGTTTTCAAAGTTTTACTTAACGCTCCTATAATATTTTCACATAAATAAATATTAACCACTTTCATTATTTTGCTGTATTTTCTATTTTTTAAAATAAAAATGACACTGCTGGCATAACTTTAGAGATTATTTATTATTATATAATATATTTATTCTAAGTGAATTTGTTATGTTTTATGTAAGTAAAATATTTTTTAAAGTTTATATTAATATTATGTAATCTTTGTTCGCTATGGATACATTTAAAAAAATAACTAATTTTTTTTTTCACAGCTCGAATATTACAAGCAAGGAAACATTAAGGTTTTCTTGGAAATGTTGGAAACATCTCAAGAAGTTGCAAATATTGATTATCGAGATTATGAAAAAGATCAGATGAGGACACTTGACATGCTTGCTGCATATTATGTGCAGCAAGCTAGTAAAGAGAAGAACAAAGACAGAAAAAGAGAACTTTTTGCAAAAGCTACAGATCTTTATACCACTGCTGACAAAATTATCATGTATGATCAAGTATGTTGAAATTTTTTGAGTATTGTAAATGAGTATATTTTATTTTCAATCATTAAATTTTTATTTATTCATATTATTTCCCTTTTCAGAACCATTTGCTTGGAAGAGCCTATTTCTGCCTTCTGGAAGGTGATAAAATGGAACAGGCTGATGCACAATTTAACTTTGTGCTGAACCAGTCAACTAATAATATTCCATCATTGCTTGGAAAAGCTTGTATTGCTTACAACAAAAAAGTAAGAAAATTTTTACAGAATCCTGCCTGTGTGTGTAAGTGTAATAATCAACAGTGTCCATACATTTGTGTGTATTTTGTGTAGTTACAAAATAATATTGATTCATGCATTAATTTTCTTCATCTCATATTTAAAAAAAAACTACAATATACAGTTAGACACTTATATCTTATATAGGTATTAATATGATAATCATAAAACAAATATTATTTTAATGCTCATTTCCATTGATTACTAGTATCTATCAAAAAATTAATATCAAATTTTTGAATATCTAAGGTACTCATAAATTTCATTATTGTTTAACCACAACTAATTTTTGGCAAATTTTTTCCTCACATTTATTTATGAAATCGTACATTATATTTTTTCATATTTATTTTTGGTTAAGAAACTTATTTTAAGCTTTTCATTTCCATTTAATTTCACTACTCCAAAGGCCTTATAAATAACCTGAGCTGATAATGAACCAAACTGTCTTATTGCTTTTATTCTTAGGATTTCCGAGGAGCACTTGCCTTCTACAAAAAAGCTCTTCGAACCAACCCAAACTGTCCTGCTGCTGTTCGCCTAGGAATGGGTCATTGCTTTATGAAATTAGGAAATCAAGAAAAAGCTAGGTAATTTTTGTGTGTGTCTGTGGAAATTTTATATCTTATTATTTTTTTAATTTTTTTTTTTATGAATAATCATAAAAAAATAATAATAATGGGAGTTGAATATTCTGATTATTATTGGTTTATTTTATTTTATTTTTAATGGTCCTGTTTAATGTGATATTAAAAAGAAAAAGTATGGTGAGTGTTCATGAAATGCCTTCACATTTAAATAGATAATTTATTGAATGTAAGTTCAAATCAAAAGTTTTTGACCGTAGAGATTATTAGTAGATTTTTTTTGTTAGGGTTC
This sequence comes from Oncopeltus fasciatus, assembly GCA_000696205.2. Classification (NCBI taxonomy): domain Eukaryota; kingdom Metazoa; phylum Arthropoda; class Insecta; order Hemiptera; family Lygaeidae; genus Oncopeltus; species Oncopeltus fasciatus. The sequence continues at coordinate 548,242 of KZ807173.1, read as the reverse complement.
AGTCAAGGTTGATCCAACAAATACAATTTGAAAAAATGTGTATTTTTTATTATTTGCCGATGTTTCGGCTTTCATTGTAAGCCATCTTCAGGGCTATAATGAAGACGAGAGGGGACGTCGTGTCACCTGGATCACATGTCATGACCTATGTTGTATATTGTATTTTTTGGATCAACCTTAACCAACCCTTCTTCCCCAATAAACTGATACTACTACTCATAATTTATTAAAAATCTCCAGTTTTACCCAATAGCTTGACTTATCTTTAATTTTGACATGTCATGGGCGAATAATCACAGCAGTCAACAGATGTGATTTATTTTTGATGTTCTTTCCAAGATCTTAAAAATTTATTAAAGGACCAGTAAATGGCATTTTGATATCTTTGAAATTAAATAAAGTACATCATTGTATAATGTGGTTTCTCTGATATCATAAGTTATCAGGTTAAATTAATTGAAATCTTGAAGATCTTGTGCAATTTTTGGGAATTTTAAAAATGAAAACTAATTTTACAATATTTCAAATATTTTTTAAATTTGAAAATGAAATGCCAGGATTGTTAAATCCTGAATAGGATTGTAAATGGTGCATTGGTAATAAATATTTATTATAAATAAATTGATAAATAATATTTTATTAAATTGGATTATTTAATAAAATATTATTTATTTAATATTATTCACTTGCATATAATGTTGATGATCATATCTAAATCATAATGTGAGTATCAGTCAAATTTCCTATATTGTGATATTTCACACAGATCTTGTGACAGTTCACTCTAATCTTAAAACCTGGATTAATGACGTGTTTCACATCAGGCATTTTCCAATGAGGATATAATTTTTTTTTTCGAGCCATAAAAATACAAGAAGGATATCATGACTCTTAATTATTCTGCTTCTACCTTAAACCAGCTCTCTTCTGACCACAGCCCAGTCCTCCTTATGTTATCCTTGACCCCTATTGCAAAACAATTGCCCCCCTCGCTCATTAATGGTCCAGTTGACTGGACTTGTTTAGAACTCTCATAGAAGAGTCTCTTGACCTCGAAATTCCTCTGAAAATCTCTGATGATTTAGATGATGCTGTACACTCCTTTACCGTAAACCTTCAGCAATGCATATGTATGGCTAATCTCAAACCAAAATTTACCTAATACTCTTCTGAGTCCCAAAAGCCATGCCCAGATTTGCTTAAAAAGCTCATAATAGCAAAACCCAAGTACCCTCTTAGCTCTATTTGCGTACGACAAAGCTATCCTATCCTCCCATCCTGATCCTAAAACTGCTTCTAAAAACCTACAAGATCACCTCAGAAAAATCAAAACAATGGTGTGGCAAATTGAGAATAAAAATCAACGAAGCAAAATGCGTTCAAGTTAATTTCCAACTGCGGAAAAAGACTTCCCTAAAATTGTAAAATTTAACAATATTCCTTTACCACATTCAAATTCCGTTTGTTACCTTGTGTTCCATCTTGACTCATGACTTACATGGGATGAACATACTAAAATTAAAAGACAAGAACTCAATCGGCGATATGGACTTCTATACAGACTCATGAATAAAAATTCCAATGGAGTAGAAATCTGGGGTGCCGTCAAGCCTTCTAACATCCAACGAATCTAGTCCTTTCAATCCAAAACCCTGAGAATAATTGCAAATGTCCCTATTACGTATCTTATAGGAATTGGAGGATTTGGAATATTATCCCCAATAATAAGAGAGGACTCTTCACCACGATTTTAATCTTCCTTCTGTTCAGGATCTAATTTCTTCCAGCTTCAGCCTTTTCCACAGTAAACTGCCATTCCATCCTAATCCACTAGCACAGACCTTGTCTTCCAACTCCAACTCCTACAACCCTTCCCGTCGACTCAAACGAAGATTGGCCCGTGACCTCCTGGGGACATAGTCTGTAAATAATTTTAGAGTGGTGTCACTGGTCACCTTCTCTCCTTATGTGACTGTCATTAATGTCATTTTTTTTTACTATTCATTCTAATCAAATTTCAGAATGTTTTTTTTTTATTTATTTTTAACAGAATGAAATATGTAAATAATAAAGATTATAAAAAAACAAAATAGTGTTATTTTTATATATGAATCAACATTTTGAAGATATAGGACTTTGAATAGGCATAATTTCCATTATTCAAATTATCCAGAATGAACCCACATGCCTGTCGACAACTGGACCATCAAGGTCATTGATCAGTGAGTGCGTGGTTAGCATTTTAGGCAAATATAATCACAGCCCAATTAATCACAGGAAAGACCTGTAGCCTCATTTTTGGTCCCCTAATTTGAGATAGGATTTGTCAGCCTTATTGGAGGGCCTACGCTTTCAACTTAAAAGGGTGATGTGGCTGCAATAAGATGGGTGCCCAGCACATTGGAAGATGTAGCAGAAATGTTTGAGGAAAGGTAAATAGGACACGTTGGTCTTGTTCCTTGGCTTCTATATTCTCCAGATCTCACTCTGTGGGGAAAGCAAAAATACTATCTACAAAACCCATCGGGTAGCCCCAGCTCAGAGGAAGGCTTTCTGAGTTCTGCAAGAGTTTCTCTGGGGATAAATTCTTTGTGCTATTTGTAATCTGACATTACATTTTGAGATGTGTATATAACTCAATGAGGCATCTGTGAAAATGGTCTACTATGAATGATTTTATTACCCAATTTATTTAATTTTTTGTGAACTAGAGAAATAAAACAAGAGATAAAAACTAAATATAATTTAATGGTACTAAAAAAAAAATTAATAATAATAAAATTGCAACTGTGAAATTCACAGTTAGAGAGTTAAATCTGATGCAAGATTTACATAAAAAAATTAAAATCCAAACTTTCTGATCATCAGCAAGATGTTCTAACAAGTGCACTAAAAGTAGTATCTCACACACACCTCTTTAGATATACACTTCTTTAGGTATCATTTATTCTTTGTATGATGTGAAATTATTCCCTAACTCCTAGCATCAGAATCATCTCTCTGGTCTCAAAAAGGTCTCACTTACCTGCCTCATATGGGATGTAATTCGCACCACAAATGACAGAAGTTTAAAAAACTTGATTTAACACTGGATACCTGTATTGGTGGTAAAAAACCTTGGAACTATCATAAAATTGAATTCCAAGACCAAATACACTCAATAAATTTAAGAAACTTATCCTATTACATAAGGCACTAGACACTACTATTAAATAACAATTAATTTATTTCTTAATAAGCAGGACAGAAAAAGTTCTACCAAAATTCTTGCAAAAATATCTCTCTACCTGTTCAGTGAGGACTGAGCCTCAGGGACTAGGGATCCTACAGTTAATGATTAATAATCTAGAAAAATTGTGCAATGACTGGGATTTAAATTAAAATTTAGATAAATGAAACATAATAGTGTTAAAAAATGTTGGATGGAAACAGCTAACTAAAGAAACGAAAATAAAATAAAAGAAATTGAAATAGTAAAGACCTACAATTATTTTTATTTTATTATGGTACTAAATTTAAACTTGAACTAATATTTTAAAAATAAACTTGTTTCTTGCAAACAAGGAATAAACTATGCAGTAGAATAGGATTATTGTTAAAAGAAGCATAGTTGGATCACTATTTGGAGACATGCCCTATGCTATGAAAATTTAAATGTGTGTATCTATCCTCTACTCAGTAATCAATTGGGTAAAAAATTGAAATAACTTGTTTTATTTATTAAAAGTGCTTAACATTTTATCATTCTATCAGAAATCAATTATAAGTAAGGTATAAAGGAATATAAATCTATAAAGAATATTTTTTTCTTATAAATAAAATCATTAGTAAAAAAAAAAAAAAAAATACACACACACACACACATGCACATGTATTAAAAATTAATTGAATTTTTTACAATAAGTATATCAACAATAATACAATAAAAAACAACATGAATAGAAAATTAATGCACACATTATTTATTAACCATAAATTTGAAAAAAATTGAACTTATTTTATTCCTTGGAAACCCAATCATGGCTCATCTATTTATATTAGTACTTTCTTTCTAATTCTTTCCCTCCTGTTTCTTTATTATCGCATGATAATGATGATGCTTCACTGACAAATTTTGATTCTTTTTAAAATTGTATGGACTTAGGGTATTGTGTAATGTAAAAAGCTTTCAAAAAATGTTTATATTTTTTAGAGCATTACCATCCTAAAATAGTTCCTCCAGGTTATATAATGGTATGATATCCTTTGATATCAAGTTCCTTTTTTCCTTACTCGTTAATTATAAATATAGTAGACAAAAGGAGGAAACAATAAAAAAGCACACAAATAAGACTGCCTTATAGTTGGATTATCTTCCAAATTGAAAGAAATGCTGTTGAAAATATTTGTTACAAAATTTCACTAACACCTATTATATTCTTAATTTTTTTCATAGACTATCTAGAGATAATACAAATTTTCAATTGTTTTCCTTTTTAGTTATTAATGCATGTATCCAAAGATTAGAGTAAAGAAGCACGAATAAAACATTTTGTTTCTATATTTTTAAAATAGGAAGAGCATAAAATTTCCTACTGCCAAACTTAAAAGTAATCCTTCATGTATTTGTCATAAAAAAAAGAAAAAAAAGTCATTATACATGAATTTAAAATATCACATTTTGCACCTATCATATTTCATATATCTTTTCCATAAAGCTAATAAGAGTAATGGTAATGTTAATATTTTTTGCTTTAAAGTCAATAATGCAGCACTACTCCTTTGCATGATATAAGCTGTTAAAGAACTCACTTAACATTTTTTTCTTAATAGTTTTAATATTGCAGGCTGGCATTTGAGCGGGCATTAGAATTAGACCCTCAATGTGTTGGAGCTCTTGTGGGTTTAGCTATTCTTAAATTGAATAAACAGCAACCAGAAGATATCAAGGCTGGAGTCCAGATGCTATCTAAAGCATATACTATAGATTCAAGTAATCCTATGGTTTTGAACCATCTAGCCAATCATTTTTTCTTCAAGAAGGTTAGACATCTTCATATTGTTGTTATACTCCTATTGTTATGAAACATATGGTTCATAGTTTTTAATTACTTAATGCCCCTTGAATAAAACTTTTTTTTTAGTTTATACTGTTAGACTAGTCATCATTAAATATTCTTGTGAATAGTAATATAAAAATAAGCTTCAAATAAATCATAGCTATACTTATCTCATGTGATTTCAGCCAAAAAAAAAGTATATTCAACAGTTTATAAAAGAAAACCTAATATCAAATTTTTTATATCTTAAAAATAAGGGGGCTTGCCCAACTCTCGATGGCTCTCCATAGTTAAGTTGTACTGTTAAATATTTTCCTTACTAGGCATTAAAAAAAGTGTTATTAAACATTGAAGTTAGAAAAATTACTTGTATTTTACTAAAAAATAAAAAAATATTTGTATTAATCAGATATTATGGATTTTAACTTTTCACAGAGGTTATATACTTTAAGTTTTAGCATACTGTCAAAATAATTCTCCAATAGCTGTCATCTGCCTTTTGAATCTAAAAGAGTCTATTAATTTACAAGATTCTCCAGTATTACTAATTCTCTGTTTCAAATCATTATAAGTTTTCTTTTTAAACTTGATAAGATAATTATGAGCCTTTTTTTATTCATTGTATTGCTTCTNTTTTTTTTTTTTTTTTTTTTTTTTTTTTTTTTTTTTTTTTTTTTTTTTTTTTTATTAACTAGCTTTTTACTCAATTAAAATTTTGTTTTTCATTGTTATGTCAGGACTACTACAAAGTTCAGCATTTGGCTCTTCATGCATTCCATAACACAGAAAATGAAGCAATGAGGGCTGAAAGTTGTTATCAGTTGGCAAGGTCTTTTCATGTTCAGGTATGGATAGTTATCAAGTATTTTCATCTAGCTAAAAAAAAACATCCTTGATGACTTGTACATTAAAACTTCTTGTGTGTTAATTAAAAATTATAATAATTGTTTTTTATGAAAGCTCAGCAAGGATGCTGCATAAACTAAGCATATTTCCCACGTTCTATTAAAAATGGACATAAATAAGAGTAAATATGACTTATTTGATCCGTCTAGTCAGAAAGAGCAATTAGTGTAAATGGTGAGATCTAATGCTGGCTGGCTTTGGAATGTTCAGATGGATAGAGTGGGGATACCACCCAGACTTGGTAGTTACCTTATTAAAGATCTACCTTAATAAACTTTTATTTTTATAAAATGATTAATAACAAGCAATGATAATTGGTTCACAGATGACTGTAATGTGCAAAAATTTGTGTTCAAAGCTTAAAAAATGCTGGCAAAATCTGGATTAATAGCAAGTAAGATGAATGCCAGAATTTATCACAAAGATAGATGAGTTTTTCATCAAGACATTGCTGGACCTCACACATCTTTAGTGTTTCTGAAAAAAATTGAGAGACCTTATTTGAAAAGTTTTAATTCATCCATCATTGAGACCAGAGCTTGTACACTCTGACTAGCATTTGTTTGGTTCTCCGCAAAACTCTTAATGGTATAAAGCTGGCATCAAAAGAGGCTTTTGCAAATCATTTGGCTCAGTTTTTGTTCAGAAATCTCAGAACTTATACTGTTATGAAATAATGCTTGTACCAGAATATTGGCTGGCAAAAGGTCGATTGAAACGGTACATATATCATTGATCAGAGTTTGAATTTTTTATGAATAAATTTGCTTTGAAAAATTTCAAAGAAACCAAAATCACTTTTTGTAGATTTATTAAAAATCTCTCTTTACTTGGCTACTTAGAGCAGTTGGATCAAGACCAAATTTATTACCTTTTTAAATAATAGTCCAAGGACTATTTCTTAAGCTTCGTATATTTTAAAAGAATAATATAACAAGAGTTTATAAGGATTTCAAAGCTTTTAATTATAAATATTTTTATTAGTTTATTTTCTGATCAATTTGCAGATTGTTAAAGATAATAAACCTCCAGTAATATAACAACAACAGAAATTAAAACAAGTTCTGGTTTATTATTAAAATAAAGTGTAGAAAAATTTATATTATCTCCTGTTTACCTTTGCATAAGTTAAACATCTTTGATCATGGAGAGAACCTATCTACAGGTAGAGTCGCCTTAATCTAAATATTTAAAAAACCTTTAGCTTTTATTTATGGATAAAAACTTACCCAAGGCATGACTCAAACCTGCAGGGACAGGTTTGGTAGTCCCAAAGGGATCACTTCTGCTAAGCTAATACATTAAGCATGTACTTTAATAACTTCTTGTCTATTTTATATTTTTCAGGGTGATTATGACCATTCTTTTCAGTATTATTACCAAGCAACACAGTTCGCACCTCCTATGTTCGTTTTACCTCATTTTGGTTTGGGTCAAATGTATATTTATAAAGGAGACACAGAAAATGTAAGATGTTTTAATTTATTTTCTATTATAAATAAAATTGAAATTTATTTCAAATAAGTATTCTTTCATTTTAATTATTTGTTTTAGGCTGCTCAGTGCTTTGAAAAAGTATTGAAAGTTCAACCAGGAAACTATGAAACAATGAAAATTTTGGGTTCTTTATATGCTACTTCACAAAGTCAGTCAAAACGAGATATAGCTAAGAACCATTTAAGAAAGGTAAGGTGACTTTTTAGTAATAATCCGTGTTGAGAGAAAATTAAGTTTTTATTTTAGAAATACAAAAAGCATAAATACACACATGCACATGCGCGCTCACCAGTAGGTTTGTTTTTGAAAGTATTTTTTCATTAAAAGCAATATAAAGTTAATAGTATCACATGATGCTATACTCCGCCATCGGCTGCAAGCTGCCAATTATTTTGCAGTTTTAAGTTGGTCCTCACTTGTTTTCCCATTTATCTTTATTTCCCAATCTTCTTCAGAATTCTACTGTGTTGGTAGCCTTTATCATTTGAAATCAATACCCATACTTCTTGATTTTAAGTAAAATTTTGCAGATATAAACGTCTTGCTAGTACAATATCTGTTTGCGCAATTATTCATGGTCATTTCACAGCTGATTTGGTTCTAGAAGATCAAATGTGGTGTTTATTTTCCTGCCCAATAAATTTTCTTCATGCATGCAACCTATTATTAATGGAGAACATCCATGAGGAAAGAGCATTTGTAAGCCATATCTTGAGTTAGGCCTGAGTAATTGTGAATTGTGAAATCTTTTTCAAAAGTGACAGGTTTTTTTCAAGTTTTCAAAGTTTTACTTAACGCTCCTATAATATTTTCACATAAATAAATATTAACCACTTTCATTATTTTGCTGTATTTTCTATTTTTTAAAATAAAAATGACACTGCTGGCATAACTTTAGAGATTATTTATTATTATATAATATATTTACCATTATTATATAGAGATTAATTGAACTTAAGATATTAAATTATTTAAAATTTTTATAATATGATATTTACTTAAGATTTTATCACAATTTGACACTTTATCTAAATCCTATTGAAATAAGTCTGGCAGTTAAAAATGAAACAAAGGGTTATTTATAAAAGGACTTGATCAAAAACTCTGTCCAAAAACAAAATGTCCAAAACTGGACTTGTTTAGAACTCTCATAGAAGAGTGTCTTGACCTCGAAATTCCTCTGAAAACCTCTGACGATTTTGATGATGCTGTACACTCCTTTACCATAAACCTTCAGACATGCATATGTATGGCTAATCTCAAACCAAAATTTACCAAATACTCTTCTGAGTCCCAAAAGCCACTCCCAGATTCGCTTAAAAAGCTCATAATAGCGAAACGCCGCTCAAGGGCATTGTTCCAAAAATATAGACACCCCACAGATCGCAAAGACTTTAATCGTCTATCCTGGCTCGTAAAGCAAAAATTAGTTGCTTTACGAAATGAAGCTTTTAATGCCCATCTGTCTTCCCTCTCAGCAGGAGACAAATCACTCTGGACTGCTACTCGCAGAATCCTTAAGAGCCATGAAGCTTCTACCCCCTTGCGCCGAAGAGATGGTTCCTGGGCTATTTTTGACAAAGACAAGGCGGAAATATTTGCCCAGCACCTCATGCAAACATTAACTCATCATTTAGACCCCTTATACCTGTCCAATACCATGGAGACTGAGAAGTCTCTGGACATGCCATTACCTATGTCTTCACCTCTCAAGGCAGTAACACCTTCTGAGGTCAAGTATATAATCTCTCGTCTGCCTAAGCGCAAATCACCCGATATGACTTAATCACTGGTAAAATTCTCAGTAATCTGCCCAAGAAGGCAATTATATTCCTTACCTATATCTATAATTGTATACTCCAAACTACACACTTCCCACTCCTCTGGAAATATTCCGACATAATATTATTTTCCAAACCTGGAAAACCACCACATAATCCTTCATCCTCCCGTCCTTTAAGTCTTCTTCCTTCACTTTCTAAGGTATCCGAAAAAATTCTGTTAAAACGAATGATGCCTTCCATTGAACCCTAGAATATCCTTCCAAATCATCAGTTCTACTGTCCAGTAGGTGTTTCGCGTCGTAGACTACATCTCCTCTTCCCTTGAGCGCAAAGAGTACTGCCCAGGAGCTTTTTTTGGATGTTTCCCAAGCATTTGATAGAGTCTGGCACAGTGGTCTCTTGTTTAAACTGAAATCCATACTTCCTAATAACACTTACCTTATCCTTAAGTCTTCTTATCCAACCGTTTCTTTAGGGTTCAGCAAGGATTAGATTACTCCGATTTCTACTAAGTGGAACAGGATTTCCTCAAGGTAGTGTGCTTGGACCTATCCTATTCATCCTGTACGCTGCTGACACCCCTACCCATCCAAATACCCTCTTAGCTCAATTTGAGGACGACAAAGCTATCCTATCCTCCCATTCCGATCCTAAAACTGCTTCTAAAAACCTTCAGGATCACCTCGAAAAAATCAAACAATGGTGTGGCAAACGGAGAATAAATATCAATGAAGCAAAATGCGTTCAAGTTAATTTCCAACTGCGGAAAAAAGACTTCCCTGAAATTGTGAAATTCAATGATATTCCTTTACCACATTCAAATTCCGTCCGTTACCTTGGGTTCCCTCTTGTCTCAAGACTTACATGGGGCAAACACACTAAAATTAAAAGACATGAACTTAATCGACGATATGGACTTCTATACAGACTCATGAATAAGAACTCCAAACTTACGATTGAAAACAAACTGACGCTCTACAAAACCTTATTAGGACCAATCTGGACTTACGGAAGTAGAAATCTGGGGTTCCGCCAAGCCTTCCAACATCCACCGAATCCAGTCCTTTCAATCCAAAACCCTCCGAATAATCGCAAATGCTCCCTATTTCGTATCCAATTCCTCTCTTCACCACAATTTTAATATTCCTTTTGTACAGGATTTCTGCCCGCTTCAGCCTTTTCCACAGTAAACTGCCATTCCATCCTAATCCACTGGCACAGACCTTGTCTTCCAACTCCAACCCCTACCACCCTCCCCATCGGCTCAAACGAAGATGGCCCCAAGACCTCCTGGGGACATAGTCTGTAAATATCTTTGATTAAATAATCTTTGCAAATATATTTGAGAGTGGTGACACTGGTCACCTCCTCTCCTCATGTGACATTCATTAATGTCATTTATTTTCTATTATTCATTGTTATCAAATTACAAAATGTTTTTATTTATTTTTAACAGAATGTAATGTATAAAAAAAAAATTATCTTATCTAANCGTATATTTTAAAAGAATAATATAACAAGAGTTTATAAGGATTTCAAAGCTTTTAATTATAAATATTTTTATTAGTTTATTTTCTGATCAATTTGCAGATTGTTAAAGATAATAAACCTCCAGTAATATAACAACAACAGAAATTAAAACAAGTTCTGGTTTATTATTAAAATAAAGTGTAGAAAAATTTATATTATCTCCTGTTTACCTTTGCATAAGTTAAACATCTTTGATCATGGAGAGAACCTATCTACAGGTAGAGTCGCCTTAATCTAAATATTTAAAAAACCTTTAGCTTTTATTTATGGATAAAAACTTACCCAAGGCATGACTCAAACCTGCAGGGACAGGTTTGGTAGTCCCAAAGGGATCACTTCTGCTAAGCTAATACATTAAGCATGTACTTTAATAACTTCTTGTCTATTTTATATTTTTCAGGGTGATTATGACCATTCTTTTCAGTATTATTACCAAGCAACACAGTTCGCACCTCCTATGTTCGTTTTACCTCATTTTGGTTTGGGTCAAATGTATATTTATAAAGGAGACACAGAAAATGTAAGATGTTTTAATTTATTTTCTATTATTCATTGTTATCAAATTACAAAATGTTTTTATTTATTTTTAACAGAATGTAATGTATAAAAAAAAAATTATCTTATCTAATAATGAAATTTTTTCGTCATCTAAAAAGCATGACACATCTACAATACTTGATAAAAATTGTTCAATTTTTGGAATTTTGGAAAATTTCATCTATAATCAACAATATATATGTATCGCCTGATAAATAATAAAGAAAAATTTCTCCCTTCTGTAGTTTAGCAACATTATCTTAAAATATTAGGAGAGGATATTTATTTTCATACATGATTTTTATTAATAGTTACCTTAACATCAGTTCTGAGAAACTCTATAGAATAACTCTGAGGATGTTTGTGGGTTTTAATTTAAGAAAACTGGGGTTTTTTTTTTTTTTTTGTTTTTTTTTTTACAGTCTTTCATTAAAAACTAAGTTAAATACTTCTGGGAATAACGTTTTGATTTATTAACTTATTATTAAAATAGGCTGGATCGGTCTTCTTTTCCTATGTATAAAAGGCCTATTTAAGTAAATCTTTATTTTCTTCCTCCTTGTATATTTTTATAAATTTTGATTGATGTATTTTTATAGCTTTGGATTTAATAACTAGACTAGTTAATTAATAAGTTTTAAAAAGCTTAATATTTTAGGTTATAAATTCTATAATATGAGCAGTTTATTATAATGTTTTGTTTCTTAAAATTCCAACATTTTAAGAGTTAAACTAACTTTTTTTAAAATAATTAATAATTCTTAATTAATAATTTTTATTCTCCTAGTGTGACTTACCTGTTAAATTAGCAAATAAATTAGTTTTACAGTTTTAATGGTAAATAATTTTGAGGAAAAATATATTCTGTTATCCTCAGCCTGCTCATAATTGTCATGTCTGTAATATTGTCAGTATTAAAATAGTCTCAAATATATAGGTTACAGAGCAGTTTCCTGATGATGTGGAAGCTTGGATTGAATTAGCTCAGATCCTTGAACAATCAGATCTTCAAGGCTCATTACAGGCATACGGGACAGCTACTAAAATACTCAAGGAAACTGTGAATGCAGAAATACCTCCTGAAATACTCAACAATGTTGGTTGCCTTCACTACAGGTGAATCTTAATTTTTTTTTTTTTTGGAAAACCATTATTAATGTACAATCCATTTTATAGTCAGATATTTATATGGTTTAAATTTTGCTGTGATGTCTATTTGTTGTACAGCAATATTCTTGAGACCTCTCTACAGTTATCCAATTTGCCTAAGATGATTTAAAGTATGTTTCTTTATTAACATTTTTTGGTATTTAACATTTAATGATAAAATTTCGTGTCTGCCAACATTCTGCAAGTCTCAGTTTTCAGTTTTTCTCAGTGAAATTCAGCATGTTAAGCATGTATTTAAAGGTTAAGTTTGTTCCTGAATGAAATCGAACCAATAGGATTAGGGGATTACCTGAAATGGCTAGGAAAATTATTTCCTATATAGTGGATAAAACAAATATTTTAGGAGTTGCACAGCAAAATTAAAAATGTATGAGTTGATGTTTACCTGAACCATAAGTTTTTAATTCTATGTCCTAGAAGTTTCATTAGTTGTTTCTCTAATGAAATTTAGCAAATTGCTTTTAAATGAAAATAGAAAAGCTTAGTTTCTTAAAGAGCAAAATTGAATAAATAGGAGTGGAGTAAAACCAAAAAAGTTCAGTATGAATACAAAAAATATTTTTCATGCAGAAGACATAATATTTAGTTTAGTGCAATGAAACAACACAGATTTTTTTATAGATAAATTATATATTCTATAAGTGGGGTATACATCTCTTGAAAGGTTCATATAAGAATATTTATTAACTATAATACTGAAGAACTTGTTTAGTTTATACATTTCATACTTATGAGAAATTTCTTATCATTCTACTTCTTTTTTTTTTAAATGAAAATGTAGCTTATGAGTTTGCCCCAATTTACAATAAAGTAGAATACCATTTTGCCATAAAATTGACATATACAGGCCTATCTTAAACTTTATATACAGAACCACAGTGTTTTCAAGATGCCTTGCAAATTCTATCATTATGTTAAAAGTGCTGACCATCGGGACTTGGAATGGTGCCTTTGAAGAAGAAAACCTTTAGGTACAATACTTTTGTTCTCATTGGCTAAAATAATCATTCAAAACTAAACTATTTATAATTATATCAATTTATAAAAATAATCAAGAGGTTGAATCATTCCTTATTAATTTTTAATGTCCAATACCATGG
>KZ807173.1:506902-534587 GCA_000696205.2 Oncopeltus fasciatus | reverse complement strand
ATAATAGTAATTAATAAAAATTATTAAAATTTAAATAAAGATAAGGAGGAAATATGTATTAAAACTTAATTGAAAAAAATAGATCTTAAAACTTATACACATAACTAAAAGACCAAATGACCGATATAACATAATTTAAAAAATCTCTTTACCACTCAAAACTTTACCGGATCATATATAGAACAAAGAAAGAACCCTATCAAAAGAAGAATCAGCAACCATCAATATGACATTAAAAATTAAAAAAAAAAAACTACTGTTCTTCTAACACTACTACTGATAAACTTACACTCGACTTTGACAAATTCTCACTTCTCGTGACTGAACCCAACTTTGAGAAATTACATTTTTCTGAGCCTACTCACATACACTTAAAACAAAATCACATTAATAACAAAACAGACAAATACTATATTTCCTCCACATACAGTAATATTTACCATTTCTTCTTCCGGGTTGGACCGTGTCAAGTTGTTGATATTTGCCAAACTTTCGCACAATATGTGATGGCTTCTTCAGGGCTGAAAAGAGAATGAGAGTTGTGTTATTATCTTTTTGACATGGTCCAACCCGGAAGAAGAAACGGTAAATACATCTGACGACTGTCGAAGCCTATGTGAACATACAGTAATATTTTTCATATACCATAATACCTCCTCATAGCATTTCAGTTTTCCCATAATTGATATTCCCACAAACTCAGGCCACCTAATCCCTCAAAGGTAAGCCGCTTCCCCCTTTTAAATATACTCTTATCAAGACCCTCTCTTTCACCCCTTCCTGTTCTCTTCTGCAATTTCCTATAAGAAAATCAGATCATTCATGATTTACAGTAGAGCAGGAGTCTCTCTCTCCCCATCACCCTATTTGGTATGTTACTTTCATAATATTATGTATTTTTCTTTTATGTATGTTCAGTTTTCATACATTTTATATTTGATTACATTTATTTATTAATATGTTGTATTACAACATATCGATATATTTCTGTATAATTTTGTATGTTTTCTTTTGATACTGAACCCTGATGAAAGCCTGAAATTTAGGCCAAATCATTAGTGAAAATAAAAAGAAACATTTTAAGTTACTAATAAGTTTTTAATGCTTCAGCTCCAAATTCCTGACAAACCTCTCCTCATGAATTATCTTGGATTTAATTTTTAAAAAAAGAGAGAAAGAAAATGAGAGACAATTGTCATTGCTCATTCAGAAAAATGACACTGCAACCAATCACTTCTTGTGATTTTAAATAATAAATAAACAATCCGTCAAAAGAAAGACAGAGTAAAACATTTAAAGTGGCAAAGATTTTTATTTTTACACAAGTCGCAACTAACTGTGCAATCTTAAAACTATTAAATTTCCCATGGTATCAGCATGATGTTAAATTCATTAGTAGCCAGTTTGATTCTAGTATATATTTGGAATTCATAAATTAAATAAAAAGGATAAGTTCAGAGAGGACTTAACCTGCATCTTTTATTCATAAGTAAGCTTACCAGTATACTACATAGGCTCTGATCCCTTAATGCCACTAAATTCTCTCTAAAGGTTATACCTTTGGTATAAAGGTCGATACCAACCCCCATGTATGACCTCACCACAACCTGCGGAAAGTAGACTGATTCTAGTCTCTTAATATGAGATGAATGTTGTTGGTACCATTCTTCTGACCATTTATAATTATTGAAGATATCTTTCTAAATATTTCAGAATTATTGTTTTTACAGAAATAATTTTTCCAATCAAGTGGGGAGCTATATGAGCTCCCATCCTTCCCTGACAGAAACTTTTCTCTGTAGGTCTCAAAGTAATTTCCTGCAACCTTTAGAAGGTAAACTGATTATAGTAACTTAATATGAGACTAATATTAAATGGTATTAATATTGAAGTGGACCACTAATTGTTATTGAAGGAAAAAATATCATATTATTAATTCCATAGGTAGTGACTAAATATCACTTTGCACATCCGGGTATTTGGTGAGACTTCTAGAGAAAAGTTTCTGTTTTCAGAAATGGGAAATTACTTAGCACAGATATTAGAATGCCTGACTTATGGTAAGGTTCAAATTCCACTGTGTCTGAAACTTTTATAAAAAACCTTTTTAAAATAAAGTTAGATTTGTTGCATGTAGTGATATATTTTTTTTTGTAGGTTAGATAATTTAGAAGAAGCAAAGAAAAATTTTGAAGAGAGTCTTGCTCGTGCTAGAGCTGAAGCTGAGCATGACCCTCAGTACTATAACTCTATTGCTGTGACAACAACTTATAATTTGGCTCGACTTTATGAGGCTCTTTGTCTTTTTGATAAAGCTGAAAAGTTGTACAAAGACACTGTTACTGAACATCCAAATTATGTTGATTGTAAGTTACTAAAATTAAATTTTCAAATAAGGAATGCATTGTATTTCTTTTTACTTGATCTATTCTCTACAAGTTACTGGAAAAATAAAGCAGATTTTAACAATTTTTCTGTTCCTTAATGTATAGGTTATTTGAGACTTGGATGTATGGCTCGTGACAAGGGTCAAATCTATGAGGCATCCAATTGGTTCAAAGAAGCTATGGGTATAGATAATAACCATCCAGATGCCTGGTCACTTTTGGGGAACCTTCACCTTGCGAAACAAGAATGGGGGCCTGGTCAGAAAAAGTTTGAAAGAATTCTAAAGGTTTTTCTTTTCTTTTCTTTTATATATATTAAAACTTGGTGGTAAAAGCAATATTTTTTTTTTTTTAACTTTAGCACAGTAAATTTATTTATTAATAAAATGTATTCTTTTCATATTTATTTATATTTTTTACATACATGAAACCTTGTGAAAGTTAAATTAGTACCCATGATTAGAATAGAAAATCAGAAAAAAAAAATTTTTTTTATGCTTAGTATCTAAAATAATTATAGTTATTTACTTAGTTTTTAGTTTGCACTTTATAAATAGTAATTGATAGGGAACTTTTATTTTGCTCATTTATTCAATAATATTTTATATAATGCATTCAAAATGAAGATCTGAAAATATTACAGGGACAATGTAATATTTATTATATTTTAGAAAATATTATGCATAAGACACTTGCCACTTACCAAGGAATATACTAGGGAGAGAATTGAGTTAATTTTAGAGTAGTGCATGTCGTCTTTGAATTTGAGCATGTAATATATTCAATCATCAACTATTTTATGCCTCTTGAGGCTGTAGTGATTATATCATATCTAATTAGTAATCATCATCTGAAATTCAATTGATTGATCAACCCTCACTTATTACTGATCTACCTAACTGGCTTCAATTTCTATGAAACTCTCTCATTGACTCTAAGGGCCACCAGTGAATTATTAAGATTATTTGAATTGATCAACTTGTACAGGAAGTGCATTCCACATGCTACTTGGATTGAACTCTTCTTAATGGCTTGAGACAATTGCAAAAAAAAAAANAAAAAAAAAAAAAAAAAAAAAAAAAAAAAAAAAAAAAAAAAAAAAAAAAAAAAAAAACAGCAGAGATTTCTTACATTTTAATTTCTGGCAGCCTCTCACTTATTTACAATATCTCAGATAAGGATATTAACAGAGCCATACAGCAATTCCCTAATTGAACTTGTCAACAACTTGGATTTTTTTTTAGAGCCTTATACACTCAGAGAGAAGAATGCTCTCTCATTAGTGGATGTGATACAGCTTTATAATTCTAATAATCTTTTATAGCAAGACTATGTTCCAGAGAAGTTTTGTTTTTGCGTACTTTCATAATCTGAACTATACAAGAGTGTAAGTGACTTATTAGTTGATAGCGAGCCTTTTTTTCTTTCCTTGAACCAGCAGGTTGGAGTAGTAAATACTTCTAATACATCTTATATGCACAGTAGAAAGCAAGGTTCAGAGCACCTAAAACCATTACATAGGATCAAGGAAGACAGTTTAAGGTAGAGTTGTTGCCTTAACTAGCTAATGGGAAGCCTTCGACAACAAACCACTCCTTTCCATTCTCAGTCAAATTAATAAGAAAAGAGGTAACATGGTGTCCTAGGGCACCTCTCAAGGACCATCTAAGTACAGAAAGGAGGACAGCTACTTCCAATTGTACTATTTAGTCTGCATTCAGTTTTTAGGGAGGATGTGGGCAGTAGTGTGGCAGAATTGGTTTCTGAACCGCCTCAAAGTTTACCTGGAGATTTCTTCATTGGGGGTTCCAACCCAGAACCCTATGTTTTACAGCAGTTATGGGGGGACTTCACACTTCTAATAACTGTGACCCACAGAATAGTACTCTATAGGAAAATTTTTCTTCATAATGACTCATCCATATTCTCCCATGTTTTTATACTGGAGGATGCAGTTCTGTGACTCTAAGTGTTTTCATACTTTGATCCACATAAAATATTTTCTTGCAGAAAATAAGTCTACTCAATCTTATTAGTTGAAAAAGTAAAATCTCTCCTGGTTGTCTCTAGCTCACATACCTTATAGCCAGCTACAAATCTAGACTACTAACTTCTCTACCCTACAGATAGATCTTTACTGAAGATGACCTCTTGTCTGAGGGCAGATGCGAACATATCTTATGACCAACATCAAACAGGGGCAACCCAACCAGCAATGAGTGGTCGAAGAAGAAAATGTTTTGTTCTAAGGGTGGGGGTAGATAAATGATGTAGTGGTTATATGCCTTGTAACTCACAGGTATACATCATCAATTGGTTATTGGCAGGGACTAATGTATTAAATTGATGCCATTGAATAAGTTCAGTTTCATGACATCTATTTGCTTCACATTACTCATCTTTTACCAGGCTTAGAGTTCCATGAAACTCTCTTGTGTGCTCTAGATTGGTACTACAAGCTGACTACTCCAAGTAATAAGTTGCTTCCCCATGTTACAGACAACCTTTTATTTTTTAACTAGAAGGATTTGTTTTTTAATTTTATCAATATTGTTTTCTCTTATTTTATGTATTTAATAACACCCATCATCAAAATGAATTTTGTTTATTTGCTCTTGCCAAGCACGCAACTAACAATTTTGTTGATTCTAAATATCAATTAATGGCTAGAAATAATATTTGAATCAGTTCATGATAGTTAAACAAATTTATGGAATATTTGGTCATTTTATTTTTTACAGCTCTTAAAAAACAACAAAAATATCTTATTCTTTTTGTTTGCAAGAATTTGTTGCCATATCTGATAGCCTAATTATTTCAAAGGTTGTTTCACTAATTAATTAAATTAAGTCCTTAGCTAATTTTGATTGCTATATCAATGAGGTATCATTTTTCTTTTAATTGTAGATTGTTCTTCAACAATTACAATAAATTCATCATTTTAATTGCTGCATCATCAACTGTCAGGATTTAAAATTAAAGGGTGAGTTATGATCATTGACAGCAAAGACTTTACTTTTAAAGAAATTTTTTTTTCTAATAATGAATGACGCTGTTTTCTTAGACCAGAATAATAGGTGTGATTATTTTTTTTTAAATTCATGGACCAAACCTATATTAGGCTAATAATAAGGAGTTGTTATTTCTTATTTAGGGCTTAATTTTAATTTAAAATAAAATTTTATTTTTGACTTTAATATATTAGTTTATATTTACAAAAACATTTTATGAGACACTTTACGAATGATGCCTTCCATTGAACCCTAGAATATCCTTCCAAATCATCAGTTCTACTGTCCAGTAGGTGTTTCGCGTCGTAGACTACATCTCCTCTTCCCTTGAGCGCAAAGAGTACTGCCCAGGAGCTTTTTTTGGATGTTTCCCAAGCATTTGATAGAGTCTGGCACAGTGGTCTCTTGTTTAAACTGAAATCCATACTTCCTAATAACACTTACCTTATCCTTAAGTCTTCTTATCCAACCGTTTCTTTAGGGTTCAGCAAGGATTAGATTACTCCGATTTCTACTAAGTGGAACAGGATTTCCTCAAGGTAGTGTGCTTGGACCTATCCTATTCATCCTGTACGCTGCTGACACCCCTACCCATCCAAATACCCTCTTAGCTCAATTTGAGGACGACAAAGCT
Source organism: Oncopeltus fasciatus (assembly GCA_000696205.2). Classification (NCBI taxonomy): domain Eukaryota; kingdom Metazoa; phylum Arthropoda; class Insecta; order Hemiptera; family Lygaeidae; genus Oncopeltus; species Oncopeltus fasciatus. The sequence continues at coordinate 528,555 of KZ807173.1, read as the reverse complement.
ATCCTATCCTCCCATTCCGATCCTAAAACTGCTTCTAAAAACCTTCAGGATCACCTCGAAAAAATCAAACAATGGTGTGGCAAACGGAGAATAAATATCAATGANTTTAATTTAAAATAAAATTTTATTTTTGACTTTAATATATTAGTTTATATTTACAAAAACATTTTATGAGACACTTTAAACTCAGAAAGGGCATCTTTTCAAAAAATGAAGCATGTTTTCAGGCAGCTTAAGTTGCTTTTAAACCAAGTTTATACTCATAAAACAAAATTGAACTAATAAGAGATTTCACTAGAATCATTTTTTACAAGTAAGTTTGAACGCTTAAAAAGGACTAGATCAAAATTGATGCTCTCAACCTCTTTTCATAATGGATAAACAGTTGTTTGCATGGGTTAAAACCCATTTCAAACAAAATTTGAATTCATTGAACAATAACGACTCTATAATAAAAATAAAAATCATAAACTATTAAAATGTCAGGATTTTTTAATGATCTGGTTACACACATACACGCACACACCTTCACCCACACACACACACACGTGCACAGCCATCGAAAATATATCCTAAAACCTCATACATTTAGTTTTATATTATTTCTGTATATGGAAAAAAGGTAGGGTAGGATCAGGTTTTGGGGTGATTAACACTTGCAGCCCTAATATTAAATTTATATTACCATTGATTTTATTATTGATTGAAAATTAATAAAAAATACATAATTTAAGGACCAATACTCGAAGAAATAAGAAGAATATATAGGAGGAAATCCCTCCAAAGTCAAATACCTCATTTCCAAATCCCCAGCCCATGATCTTATTACCACTCGTATCTTACGACAACTCCCTGAAAAAGCAATCCTCTTTATAACCTACCTTTACAATAGCATTCTCTGCACCACATACTTCCCTCTTCTTTGGAATATCATCCTCTTTCCTAAACCCAGTAAACCACCAAACCTTCCTTCCTCTTACCGTCCCATCAGCCTCCTCCCCTAATGTCCAAAAAGATCCTCTTGCTGAGAATTATACTCATCCTCGGCTTCATGAACCTTGTTCCTAATCACCAATTTGGTTTTAGAAATAAGCACTCCACAATTCAACAAGGTCTCTGAGTAATAGATCGCATCTCCCACGCACTTGAGTTAAGGAATATTGCTCCTCTGCATTCCTTGACATGACTCAAGCCTACGATAGGGTTTGGCATAAGGGCTTGCCCTTCAAACTCAAGTCTATCCTTCCACAACCTTACTACCTAAATATCATGTCCTATATCTTCAATAGATACTTTCAAGTCCGCCTTGGACTGGAGTATTCTGACCTCTACGCCGTTGAAGCGGGAGTTCCACAGGTTAGTCTCCTTGATCCTGTTCTTTATACCCTCTTCACCGCCGACATCCTAACACACTCCTTGCGTCCTATGCAGATGCCACAGCCATACTCCCTGCAACCCGGATCCTTACACTGTCTCAAATAACCTTCAGTCCCACCTTAATTTCATTTTACAGTGGTCAAAGCGCTGGCGAATACTCCTAAATGAAAATAAATCAGTCAATGTCACCTTCACACTTCGCAGAGGTCAATGTCCGCCAGTCCTCCTTGATAACGTTCCTCTTCTCTCCTTTCTGACAGTCCGCTACCTTGGGTTCTTCCTAGACAGTAAACTAACCTGGAAGACTCACTTACAGACAAAGAGACCAGAACTAAACAGATGCTTTGGACAGCTCTACAGATTGTTGAACCACAGGTCTAGATTAACAATAGAAAACAAAATAACTCTTTACAAAACATTAATTAGACCTATCTGGACATATGGTATTAAATTGTGGGGCACAGCGAAGCCATCAAACATTAGATGTATGGGTTCCAGTTCAAAGTCCTTCGCACAATCCTCAACACTCCTCCCTACATATCCAATGAAACCATCCATTCTGACCTGCAAGTACCTTTGTTTCTGACCTCATCCCCTCCAGGTTTGATAAGTTTCACACAAACCTCCAAGGACATCCAAATCAGGAAATCAAGGAGTCCTCTCCCTGGCATCCCACGAACATCCCGACCACACTCCCCATCGCCTCAAGAGGTGGCCAAGGGACCTATTCTAGCCAGTTTAGTTAAAATGTCAAGGGAGTGGAGTGAATGCACTGGCATTTTTCTCCCCCTCTCACTCCCTCCTTGACTCCCTGCCTAGTCTCCTTCTTATCTTAGGATAAGGAAAAGATGGGTGCCAGATAGTCTATCTCAGGTTAACCTGGGCTCCTCTCTGAGGACGGGTTACATCCTGGAATAGACGAGCAAGAACAATAATGTACCCCATCAAAAATTATAGTGTATGAAATATGTACAGAATATTTTTTTTTTAATAAAGAGTAATATATATTTATTGAAACATGGAAAATCTGCTTAGGTTAAGCAGCTCCTTCGTGANTAATATATAAAGAAAGTATTGTAAGAATAGATTAGCATTTTGTAAGTGATTATTGTACATGTAATTTTATTTTAAGACAAATCCATATCAGGGTCTTCCTGGTTTCTGCTTTTAATATTTCTTTCTTTGTGCTTACAATTCTTTTCTCCAGTTCTCTGAGTTTTTAGAATGCTGTCTATCACAGGTTCAACAGGAGGTGTGTTATGCTGGAAAGTGATAGGCGGGCTTAGGGAGAGAAACAAATAGAGGGGATGTATGGGTACAGTAGATAAGGTAGCAACAGGAAGGTTTCCACCTTCTGCTGTTAGAAACTTGCATAGCAGGCTGTCTATCACCATTGGCTGGTGTAAAATTATATATATTTGTACTGTAATTATAGGAATGGATTGAAGTGATGGCTCCCTTTCCTGGCCTAATAGAGAATCTTTTTCTCCTTGCTCATTTGTGGTCATGGGCCACATTAAACTTAAGAGAGTTAGAAAAAATATTAAAATCACAATGATGATTGCAAACATACCTAGCCTATGAGCGCTCTGTTACTTATTGTACTATTCAACAATTCCTGATACCGACCGAGGCAATTCGATAATTAATGAGAACATCATGAAGACAGTTGAAACCTCCAAAAAAAATTTATATTTATTCTTTTAATATAAAATTATATTTATGCAATTATTAAATAATAATTGTATTATTTAAACTCGTAACATTTCAAGTTTTATACAAGGAAGTTATATGTGTGTGCAAGAGTGTATGTATGCAAGGATGTTGAAATATTTACTTTTTAAAGTATATTTTGAAAATTGTGTTGTGTGCCTAAGAGATTTTTCAATTAATATTTATTTTTTAGTGTCCTGCTACATCAACTGATGCTTATTCTTTAATAGCTCTGGGAAACGTTTGGCTCCAGACATTGCATCAACCTTACAAAGACAAAAATAAGCAGAAAGTACACCAAGATAGAGCTTTAACAATGTATAATAATGTATTAAGAAATGATCCAAGGAATATTTGGGCAACAAATGGTATTGGTAAGTATTACATATGATTAGAAAACTAATACTAGCTCTTACAATTATGGGGGTTCAGTGATACTTTTTAGCTTGCTTTACTAAGTTTTTGTTAATGAATGAATTTCTTATAGCCCATTTCTGTGAAATTTACCTATCTAGGATGCTCTAATGACATATTTTGTAAATATTCTCTTTATCCTTATATATATATAAAATTATATACACATATATACATGTGTGTGTGTTATATATATGTCTATATGGATGTGTGCATGTGTAATTATTAAAAGTTAATATCTTTGATCTTGTAAATTTGGTTGATTATTAGTATAAATTACCAGGAACTCCAAATTTCATTGGGAAAATTCAAAAATTTGTTGGACTTGTACAATCTTTATGTTGAGAGCTCAAATCTCCTTTTTATGTTATAAACTTTAAAAGAAATCATTATCAATTACTTGACAGAAAGAGAAGTTTAAAACATAAAATGGGTAACATATTGTCTTTGTTTTAACCTTTAACTTTGTTCTTAAAGATCTTTATAAAGGACTAGAAAATCTTAATGGAAAACTATAATAGTTTTCTTTTATTATTTAAATTTTTATTATTTAAAATATTTGTATGTAGTGTTTAACATGAAAGTAAAAATATAAGTATTCCATAAAAATGGTATAGTTTTTTATGTAGAATATATTAAAATAAGCTGAATCTATTCTGGGAAGAAAATATTAAGCTTAGAATTTCATTGAAAGAAGCCAGTCTATTTCATTGGTGATCTAAATAGATGCAAAAGCATAGCACAACTTAAGATTTTTAGCCTCTTTCTTTTTAAAGTTTTTATAAGAAATACTTGTTAAGAAAATAGTTAAGAATGAAACTAGGAGGGTCGATTATCTTCCCTTTTTAAAAATAAAGAAACCAAATGTGGTATTTTGGCTTCTTATTACTTCCTGTTAGATGCATTTCTTAATAGCTGAAGTGTGAGTAAATCTAAATTGAAAATTAATATCCTTATTGATATGAGTACTATAAAAAATTAATGAAAAGTAATTGTTGTAAAATGTAATATACTCACATTTATATTTTATATGTGTGTGTGTGTATATATATATATATATAGCAAATATTGCCTTTATAAGGGAAAATATGGTGGTAAATAACCACACAGGGTTGACCACGAAAAAAAAAAATTCCTTCACTCTAAAAAGTTTCAGCAATTTTCATACATACATTAACAATTTTTTACTTTACATTTGTCCNATGATGTATGATCATGATTATTTTAGATTTATATATTTATTACTCAGTTTTAAATTACAGGTGCTGTTTTGGCTCATAAGGGTTATATCAATGAAGCGAGGGATATTTTTGCCCAGGTCAGGGAAGCAACTGCTGATTTCTGTGATGTTTGGTTAAATATTGCTCATATTTATGTTGAACAAAAGCAGTATGTTAGTGCAATACAGATGGTAAGTCTACATAGACCAGTAAATAGGGATTGTACTCAATATACAAATTTATAATTATTCCTTAGAAATGTGTTTATGTTAGAACTAAATGATTTATTTATTCAAAATTGTTTTCATATTAACCGCATCACTTATCTACCCATAAGATTAATTAAAAATAAATATTAATTCTACAACATAAAACAGTAATAGACCTTGAATAGCTCATGGTATGTTTACCTAAAAACTTTGAAGGCCAAGAAACTCATAATAGAATGGCTTAATGAAATGCTAACTTGTTGATAATAATTGTAAAAATCTATATTTTCAGTATTCTTTCAAGGGCTTCTAATCTTTCCTTTATTTGAATATGTATGCTATGTTGGTTCTATTTTTTCAGAAGGAAAGTGTGGATGTTATACATTGCATATAATTTATTTAAATACTTTTTCATTTAATTCAGATTTTTAAAATAGTATTAATTTAAATTTAAAAAGTCAGTATAATACAAAGCACTATGAACAGTCCAGGGAGTATCATACCTGGGGTTTTTAATAATAGTTATTTTCAATAATATTTTAAATTATTACCTTTAAAGAAAATAAGTTCTAGCATATGGCTAGTGATCAGAAAATATAGGTTTGAATCCTGTTAATACAACTGAAAACTGTATCCTTTAAATAAAATGTAGCTTCTGTCCATGACCAGATCCCTTACGAAGATTTTAAAAACCTGCTACTGGAATGGTAATTCAACAAAGCATGTTCAACAAATTTTTATTTCTAGTCTGTCATGATATTATTACACAAGAAAGAAACAAAAAGTGGCCCAAACAACTACCATGGTATATCACTTGCTAATATTGCCTTAATGCTTTCCAATTCTGTATTTAATGAAGGATAAATTACTGGTGAAAAATAAATAAAATTATATCTGAAGAACAGTATGGTTTTCTTAGCAGGTGTTCTTTTATAGATACTCTATATGTGCTGCATTATATAATTAATATTTATGCAATAACATATTTAAAAAATCACTATTTGCTACATTAATTGATTTTTAAAAAGAATTTGATCCTTTGATGTATCAATCATAAAGTCGTATGGTATTCGCTTAATATGATTGATGCAAGTATAAGGTATAAAATAATCAGGATAATAAAAATATATATGATCACTTCAAAACAAATTGGGATAAATAACAGTATTAGAATGTATATGTCATCAAGTGGTGCTCTCCAAAGTGAATATATGTCTATCTCATTATTTCTAAGATTAATTTATGACATAATCTAGTTCTTAAAATATGATAATGCTTCTGGAACTAATATCAATTGAATAAGATGTATTTTGTATTTTTTGGTGACATGGTATTTGTAGATTTAAGACTTGTAACACAGAAGTTATATTACATTAGTACTGCATAGCCACAAAGTTTCTCAGAGTCAATACTGTCAAAACAAAAGTTCTTATATATAGATTATCTAAACGATGATGATAGAAGTATCCTAACCTTTTGAAGCTTAAACAATGGATTATGTTAGTTTATATGCATATCTCTGCCTACTATTTATAAGTTCTAATAATTTTGGCTACATATTTAGTAAATAAAGAGGTTATTACAGTAGGTAGAGAAATTGAAATTCTTGCAAATTGAAAAGGTGATGACTGAATCAAAAGTTCATATACTTCAATCGACTGCTGCTGCCACAATATTATATGCTTCATAGCTTTGGGTTATTGAAAAGGGCAATGAAATCGAAAAAGTCCAGTAACATTTTGTTAAGTAAACATTTCATATACCTTTCAACACTAAACCATTTTATCACATTAGAAAATAGTTCAAACTGGATGCTTACTGTATTTAAAAGAGCTTTTAAGTGGTGGATTAAGTAGCTATAAATTTCAAGTTATAGATTATATCCACGATGAATTTAGATGTCAATGTATTTAAAATTGAGAATTGTCCATAAAGCCATAATTTTTTTTCTCTCAAAAATATTATAGTTTTGATAAGTTGTGAGAAGCCTGCTTAAACTATATTAAGTTCACTATTTCTGTGGTATTAGTCAGATCTGATGGAAAAATATGAAAACCATCTTATTTTGATTAATATTAAGAGATTTATTAATTTACAATTCAACTCTTATTTCCTCATAAAATATCTTCTGAGCTTAGTAGATAAAAATGTCAGTCCTCAAAGATTAATTATACAAATACCTTCTTATTCTTGTTTCTCTTTTATTTGCTTTTGTTTTATTTATTTTTTTCTCATTTTATCATTTAAGAAGAGTAACTCTTAGAAAAAAAAAAAGAAAAAAAAAACTTTGAAAAGACATAGAAGTATTTCTAAAATACAAATTAAGAAATTCATTCCTGAACAAACCCATAAATATGTTAAACAAAATATGAAAACCAGAGAGCTTTCTCCCTTTCATTATTTTTAAAGACTAGGGAAGCACTTAGTCAGAAGACCAGAATTGTGGGAAAAGAGGCCAATTGAAAGATACCATCTGATTCCTTTCTTCAGAAGAGGATATTTCACAGAAATAGCTATTAGATTCTTCTAGGCCTGCCTTGGCCTCTCCCTGAAATTATTAAAGCAGCTCACCAGCGGCCCCCAATTCAGTTTTAAGTTAGTGTTTGTCAGTGTCAGATTCATTATCAGATTGCATGTCTCAGAGTGTCGGGCTAATCATGGCCTTTGCAGTGCCGTTGACAGTGAAATATTAAAAAACAGCAGTTAGCAAGTGTTTTGAGGCCTCTTTATAAATAAGCATATTTAATTCACTTGTTTATGAGCTTTAAGTAATTTATATTTTATATTTATTTATTAGTAAGGTTCGATTGTTAGCTGTAATTAGTAGGTGTACTTATTTTTTATAATAAATTAACTCCAATTTCTCTATGTTCTTAATCAGTATTGACCCATAGCCCATACAATTATTAATAAGTCTATCATGGCTGAAGTAATAAATATAAAAACTTACAAGATAGGATAATTGAGTTTCATAATTATACTTAATCATCAAAATTATGAAATTTAAAGTATTATGAAATTCCATTAAAAACTGAACTTTATCAAAGATTATACCGTATCAAAGACTTAAACTATTTAACTGAATTCCTGTTTGTTTCAATTACTGAAACAATAACTGAACATTATTGAGTTAGGGCCATAAAACATAGTTGGAGTGAAATAAATAATTAACAAGACGATGGGCTATACTTATACTTTTAGATTTATTCTTATATATTTTACTCCTTGCTTGCTGTCATTTATTGAAACTGGATACCTTAAACTTAATGTCACATTTACATCACCTGTAGTATCTTTTCTTCTAACAGTAAAAAGTTCTCAAAAACTTATTCAGACATAAATTGTGACAATTCTCCCATTTATATTATTTGTAATAGAGAACGTGAGCCCTTGGAATATATATCTACTGTTAGAAATCAAAATCTTTTCTCTGAATCAAATCTGAAGAATATCATATTTTCTCTCATAGAAATCAAAAATTAATTAGATATTGTTTTTAATAATNATAATAATTTAAAAATAAATAAAAATATTATCATAGCAGCAGCAGAATAAGCGATTCCCAAAACAAAACTGGTTTCTCGAAAAGTTCCTGCTCCTTGTTGGAATGAGGGATTACCACCTAATGATAGGAAAATAGATTAAAACTTCTTAAAAATATAAGAGATAACTGGCTACTAATCTAATACATGACTATAATTAAACTGAAGTCCATGTCAGATACACTTAGAGAAAAAATTAAATGTGACATTTGGAGCAAATATTTTTCCCACTAGTAACATGACATATCAATTAAAGATATATGAAAAAAAAAACAGAAAAATAATTAAAGCCTCTGATTAAATGTACAAAATGTGAGGGTAGAATTATTATGAGCTGTTACGACACAGCAACAATCATTTCAGCAGTCGTTGGTGCACTATTTTTGGCATCCTGAAGCCCTTCTCCCAGAACATTAAGAATATTCTCCCAGATTAAATAAAGAACCAATTAATTTGCATTTTCATAACAAACCTTCACATTCCGTTAATTTTTAATTTAATTTTTTAACACTGGGAATATAACCATGCTTTGAGAAGTAAAAAATAAACTGTTCTTGACTTAGATTCCATTTCCTAAGTATGCTTAAAAATGTATCAGTAAAAGTTATTTCAATCATATTTATTCTTCAAGAACTTTATCCAAGAGCGTATCGCTCTTATTTTTGAACTCCTAAATAGATTAAACATTAAACTAGTAAAATATTTTCTTAGTTTGAAAATAATCATGTGGTACAGGATCTATTACTAAATTGGTAAGCTATTAAATTGGTTGATTGTTTTTTGTCCCATTTTACTAAACACATTAATCTCTATGCTAATAGAAAAAGTGGTGACTAATAGACTGATGAGATTTATTGAAAAGAACAATCTTCTTGACTATTATCACACCCTATTTTGTGCTACTAGATTCTGCTGTTTTGAAGGGAGAAAGCACAGCTCACTGTATTCTTAGATTTGGAGCATGCTTTTGATAGCAGCTCTAGGTGCTGACATACACAAGAAATTCTAATAAAAATTTATATCCATGGCTACAATGATTAATTTTCAATTTAAAAAAAATTTAATTAATTGATTTAACCCTTTCATCATGGAAGAGTTACAATAATTGGTTCTCTCCAGTATAACATTGAGATGATTAAGAATTAAATTATTGACTAATGTATTTTTTAGACAAATAATAACATTATCAATAAAAAATAAATCTAATACAAAAAAAAAATATTGTATTGGGATTTCTTAAAGTTGGTTAAAAATATTTTTAAAAGCAACATAACTCTTTCCATAAACTAAAATAGGGGAAAATAAGTAATTTTTTTAATAATTAGTGATAATGGTGAGCTGTGGTAGTCACATTTTTAACATATTTTGGCAGGGAAATAGAATTCCTGAAGAAATTGCACTGGGTGCTCTATTCTTCTGTATAACTCTAAATGATTTTTCACACTATATAAAACTATATTTCTAGAGAATTCATTGAGAACCGTTCAAGGATGATACAAAAATTTATTTTTTAACTGCTGACATTTTGGCTTACATTAGACTCATGCAGAATTGTTCCAGGTGACAATATGTCCCCTCCAGCCTCCATAATAGCCCTGAAGATAGTTTACAATATAAGCTAAAACATCAGCAGATAATAAAAAATATATTTTTCTAATTTTTTTTATCAACTATAAATATATTTCTTTTATGATCAAATTAACAATCTATTCATTTTTTTTTTTTTAATATTTCAATAATGTTTTGATTGAGGTATCTGTTCTCTCTTTACTTATTTATATATCTTTATTTATGTATTTTTTATAGTATGAAAATTGTTTACGAAAATTTTTCAAATATCATAATGTGGATGTCATGCTTTACCTTGCAAGAGCATGTTTTAAAGCAGGAAAACTATTAGAAGCAAAAAAAATTCTACTTAGGGTAAGTTTTGCTCAGTTATTACTGCTTATGTTATGTATGCTTAACTTTATTTTATTATGCACTCCATTGTTTTTCTCTTTTAGGCAAGAAGAGTTGCTCCTCAAGACACAGTTCTCTTATACAATATTGCTTTGGTCCTTCAGAGGCTAGCTACACAAATTTTGAAAGATGATAAGTCTACTCTCGATGTAGTACTTCAAGCTGTGCATGAATTGAGCTTTTCTCAGAAGTAAGTTAAGTTTTTTTTTTTTTTTTAATAAACTGAAGCAAAAAGTTTTTCTTTAATTTTAGTTTTGGTGAAATTGCAGATTTTTAGTTTTAAACTATTGTTATTTTACTAACCTTATAATATTTCGATGACATTATGGCTAATAATAAGTTTAAAGTTTTGATGGGGAGAAATAAGAAAATTATTTATAGTAGTGTTTTTAAAAAGCATACATTTTTCTTATTAATAAAAATTCATATTTATTAATAAATTATTTGCCATTTGTTAAAACAAGCAATGCTATTTAGTGCAAGTATTAATACAAGCATTGCTTGTTGGGAGTTTTTACTTTCACTACTTTGTCATATATGTGCTGGATTCATACAATAATTCTTGCTCATTTAAAAAAATAAAGATAATAAATAAAAGAGTTTTTCTATTTTTTTTCATGAGTGAGGGAAGGGGATTTTGAATAAAGTTGAATATTTTTTATATTTCATAGTATTTGATAATGTTAATAACATAATATTGTAGCCTTTCATCTCTTAGTCAATTTTAAATATGCCTCCTATTGATTGCATTGCCTTATTTTCATTCATCCAGAGGTCACCTTCTTTGCTTCAGATGAGCTAAGATAAAATTCTTCTTGGGCTGGTTTTCATAACTCTTAGGGGTCCTGTCTCGTTTCATCTCAGCTTCCCTTGCTAGGCTGTTCACCCATGTTCTCTTATCCTTCTGGACACTCATCTTTATTTCCTTGCAAAGGCTGAAAAACTGAAGGTTTAATTTATTGAGTTGTGGGATGTGTTTTATACCACAGTTTATCTCTTTCAAATTTTTCTTTCGCCAGATTATTTGTTTGCTCAAATATGAATGGTATAGGACAATTCAAATATTGGCAAATGAAGAATCATTTCAGTAAAATAATCACTCAGCACCCCCTATATTGCATTAATATTAGAATCCTGATATTAATGCTTCTGTACCCCCTCTCGCACCACCACCACACTTTTTTCAATAAACACCCGCTAGATTTTAATCAACCTTCTGTGTTCTTGCCTTTGAGTCTTTCCTAAGCATAGGGCTGATTTCAGTGTGTGTGATTATTAATCTAAATTCTTTCTCTATCAATGCTAGACAAGACAAATTAAACTGTTCTACTGCTTATTCCAATATTTTCCTAAAAATTCAAAGAATTATTTTTATTCTTATTCCATTCCTCAGCCCCGGTATAAAAGTCAAGTGAAAGAATAACTACTCCCATTAAGAACATTTTAGTTGGCTCTCTCCATTTTACATAAAATAGTTGATCTGTCTTAGTTACTTCACTTGCCTGGTCTTAAACCCTTTCCTTTGACCTGCCAGCAGTATATGACTTCCCCACTTCTACTTCCTCCTTTGGTTTTTTTAATTAGTTTGCTTTTGGTTTTATATTTGGCATTACTCACCTCCTATAGAGATTCATACCTATATCACTGCAGGTACTCTTATATATTTGTAGTTAATTTATAATATTTATTATAATTTTATACAATGAGCATTGTATTTATTTCCCACAATATATTTTAAATTTCCTTTTTATTTTCTTATATTTTATAGCTCTAATCATATTTTCCATTCTGTTCATGATATCAGCCTTGATGACAGTTTGCATCATAAACCAAAATGTTGGCATCAGTAAATAGAATATTGCCTAATGGAATTTTTTTTTTTTTGGATTTATTTTACTCATTGGCTGAAACCCTGACCATTTTCTTATGTGACTCCTGATAGCCAACTAATATCAACCATATCCAAAAGATGGAAAAGAAAATAATTTTTTTTTTTTTTGTACTTTAAAAGTAAATTGCAAAGTGATCAGAGCAATAAAGCTTTTAATTAAGATTTGATTTTCCTTTATTCTTGTGTTTGATATATTCAGGGTGTAGTTTAATAAATATCAAATCATATATTACTAAATTTTTAATGAGCTTTAATGTTTTCCCTCTTTAAAGAATTTAAATTAGTATTAGAAGAATTTAAGAATGAAAGGTTTTAATATTCTCTTACACTTTTAGATCCTTACTGGTCTAACTTCAGGAACTAATGACATAAAATATTTAAAAATTATTTTTTATTCAAAAATGTAACAAACTTAATGTATTTATGTATTATTAAACTACTGATGATATAATTAAAATATTAAAATTTCCTATATCTTATCTAGGGTAGTTTAAGGGCTGTAGAAACCAACTGATAGTCTAGCCAAGTAGTAGAATTCTATAATCTCATAAAAGAAAGTACTTGTTTATAAGAGAAAGCTCCACAACAGGAATATGAGTTTAAATAACGAAAAGCAAATTCTGCTACAAATAAAATTTGAAAAATCAGATTATTTCTAATTATAAAATGTTAGGAATGCCTCCATATTTACATCTTTCTCCCATTTATCCCTTCAAACTTAATATTACATGAGATGTCAAAGTGAATCATTGTCCTTGTCTTATATTATTTCCAATTTTAAAAGTGAACACTGTATCCTTAATTTGACCTAATCATTAAAGATTTATTCTTTGGTATTTATCTAACTATTTCTTCATTTCATTTTGGGCTTTAACTAGCATGTAACTTTTGCCTATACTAATATAATTTATTTCTTCTTTTTAGATATTTCCAATATTTGTTTGTTAACGGAGATAAGATGAAATATGATACAAGTTTAGCTGAAGCAGAAGCCCGGCAGTGTCAAGACTTGCTGTCTCAGGCTCAGTACCATGTGGCAAGGGCTAGGAGGACAGATGAAGAGGAGCGCAAGCTTCGTGCTAAACAGGAACAGGAGAGGACTGCCTTCCGCCTTAAACAGCAACAAATTCAGGTATATTTCTTTCCCCTCTTTAATACCAGTCATTTATACTTATTCTTAATGCGTTTTTAACCCTGATGGGTGATCAGAATAGATTTCAACATACTTTAGACTACAGGAGTAATATGCTCTACTACTATTATAGAAATATGAAAAAAGTATGGATATTCCTTTTTTGTTTTCCAGAAAGAGTATGAAGAGAGGAAAAAAAAAGAAGAAGAAGAAATGTTGCTTAAGAGGCAGGAGTACAAAGAAAAGACAAAAGGAGCCCTAATGTTCAGTGAGATGCCCAGTGAGAAGAAACCTGGAAAGGGCCGTAAAAGAGCTCAAGATGTCATTGCTACTGATTCTGGGAGTGAAGGAGGGGGAGGTGGCAGAAGCCCTTCTGATTCAATCAAAAGGTAAATCATTATTTGTTTATTTTTTAAAACACATCAGTTTATCATAAAAATCAGAATAATATTATTATTATAAAACAGAAATTTTAGAAATTTATAACTTTTAGGAAAAGTAGACATTCAGTTCTAGTAATCGTTGAGACTGTAAATATTTCAGTTTTATCTCATTTGTGGTATTTATTCATAAAAAATAAATTTAATAAAATTCCTTTTTTAATGGAGTTTCAGAATACCTTTATCATCAGACCATAATAACCGTATATCAGACATATAAACAATCCATTTATCAATGCAGTAATGTGAAGCATATATTACTGCAAACTACCATCTAACAGAACTCACTTCGGAGAATATCTACTTTAACATAAAATAAAATTGAAATTTTGAAATTAATAATTAATCTCCATATTGAATACATTTTATTTCTTATAATATTTTTTATGTTTCTTTGCCTAGCTTTAGTAGTTGTGGAATAGAGTTTTTATATAACAATTTTATTATTATTATTCTTGTTCCTGCCTTAAAAATGGACTCTTTCTATTATTTTTTATTTTATTTCTTTTGTTCATGTAGGCTTCGACGGTCGTCAGATGTATTTACCGTTTCTTCTTCCGGGTTGGACCGTGTCAAATTGTTGTTATTTGCCGAGCTTTCGCACATCATGTGATGGCTTCTTCAGGGCTGAAAAGAGAATGAGAGGAGAACTCTCATTCTCTTTTCAGCCCTGAAGAAGCCATCACATGATGTGCGAAAGCTCGGCAAATAACAACAATTTGACACGGTCCAATCCGGAAGAAGAAACGGTAAATACATTTATTTCTTATTTTTTTTAAATTTTACAGCACGTGGATTGCTGAGATCTTTGGCGCTATATTTCTATTATTAGTTACGAATTCACACAGGGTTTGGCTATGTAATAGATAATAATTTAATTTTTGTAAATATCATTACTAAAAAATACTGAAGATGATGACATAATGAATAGAAATGGCAAAATGTTAATACTTTCATGGGTAATTTAACTCTAACATATTTTATTATAAGATCCTCTAGCTTCTTTGAATAATTGATAATTTATTATACACTGAAGTAATAGGATCAATAATATAAGATATTTTTAAAATATAAGAAGAGAATATAACCTCACATTTTTAGGTGTGGTAATATGATGAGGTAATATATATGTAATAAGAGTACAGTGAACACACAAAAAGAAAAATCACAAATAGTAAAACTTTCCGGGATCTCTCGCCCTTCATCAGTAAGAATTGAAGAGATACGTACTGTATCTCACTGACGAAGGGTGAGAAATCCCCAAAAGTTTTACTATTTATGATTTTTTTTTTCTATTTAAGATTTTTCTCCTGTTCTTATTACTATATATATGGAAACACTCACGGCTGCGATATGTATAATAAATAAGAACAGGTGGAAGAAAGAGTGTACTGAACTCACAAAAAAGGAAAAATTACAATGAGTAAAATTTTTTAGGAGATTTATCGCCCTTGGTCAGTGAGGGATTTTTCATCACTCCTCACTGACAAAGGGCGAGAAATCTCCCTGAAAATTTTACTCTTTGTAATTTTTTTCTGTTTCATCTTCACTACTCTCCTTCTCTCACCTTGTCTTATTTATTTTATGCATAATTACACATATTTGTTTCTGTTAAATTGCTCATAAATGTATTTAACATTTTGCCATCATTTCTGTTTATTAATATGTTCATCTGCAATATCAAACTCTATTATTTAATGAGAAATTACACAGCCATTCTCCAAAAGGTTCATGAAACCTGAAAATATGAATTTCATAATTTAAATAGGTCAATGTTCTCTCTGGTTGATAAATATTTCATTTTATGTTTCATGTTTTTGTTTGTATCCTAAATTAGTTCTGATTAAATTTGTAGGGATAAAAGTGAAAAAAGAAAGAAAGGCCCTGGTGGTGGGCGTAAAAGAAAACAGAAAGAAAAGCGACCACAGGGTGGCAGCGACAGTGAAAGTGGTGCAAGTGATCGACCTAAAAAGCGTATTCGAAAGAACAAGGTAATTTTTTTTACATAGTGCTTTAAAAAATAAATCTTCTCTGAGTTTAAAACTTTTAAATGTGAATTATAAAAACTTTATTTCTTAAATTCCCAACATTTAATTATTAAAAACTACTGAAACTGAACTAGGTTATAATATTTTTCATAGCTTTTAAAACACTCTTGCAAATGCATATGAAACAGATATTATAGAACTATTGTAATGCAAAATATTATCAGTATTAATCTGTAAAAAATTGCTCATTTACCTGTTGACATACCAGGTATGCAAGTTTAAAATGTCGTTTTAATTCCAATAGAATCTCTAAACGCTATTTTGTTTGTTAGTCATTTGTTTACAAAAGTCAGTTGTTTTTAAGTCGTTTACGTGGACGTATCATACCTTTCTTTGGTGTTAAAAATGTCTAATTTTAAGCCAAATAAAGAGCATTTGCGGCATGTCATGATTTTCTTATTTAATCAAAAGAAAAAGGCATCTGAATGTCATCGAATTTTTGTTGAGACTTATGGCGATCTTGCTCCAACCGTCAAGACATGTGAACGTTGGTTTCAACGTTTCAAACGTGGTGATTTTGATGTTACTGATCAGAAGGGAGTAGTCTACTACGAGCTTCTCAAGCCCGGCGAAACAGTCAATACCGAGCGCTACCGACAACAAATGATCAATTTGAGTCACGCATTGATCGAAAAACGCCCAGAATGGGCTCACAGGCACGCCAAAGTCATTCTTCAGCTTGATAACGCTCCTGCACATTCAGCCAGATTGACTAAGGAAACGATTTCTTTGCTTGGTTGGGAACTCCTACCCCACCCGCCGTATTCACCTGACCTGGCGCCTTCCGATTATCACCTCTTCTCATCGATGGGACACTCATTGGCGGAGCAACACTTCAACAATTTCAAAAACGTACGAAAATGGCTCGATGAATGGATTTCAAATAAAGATGAAGCATTCTTTTGGAATGGTATCCATATATTGCCCGAGAGATGGACAAAATGTGTAGAAAGCGAGGGCCAGTACTTTGAATAAAATATATTATACTTTTTTTTAAATTACTGTGTATATATTTTAAGAAATAAACGACATTTTAAACTTGCATACCTGGTAGAACTTCCTACCTTTAAGATTATATTAAGGCTCCTCGGCTTTTCTATATCCTTGATAATCCTAGCAGCATTACCAAATTTAAGTTGAATAATATGAATTTTTTTACTCAAAATCATGAATGAAATGGTGGGTGCCAATTTATTTTTCACTATGATAATTATAAAATAATAGTTATTTATTAATAAAATAGTAATTTTGAACTAATTTTAAAACCATATAAATTGAATGTCCCAATAACTACAAAATTTTAACTATTAAATTATTTTATCTGTTCTTCAAGTATAAAAATGTTATTTCTTAATTCTCTTAAAAATAACTAAACAAGTTTATATTTTGAATTTATGAATTAGAACAGTGCCATTATGAACATCTCCACAGTTGTAAATTTTTCTGAAGTATATCTGAAAGTATTTCTTCTAAAACAAAGTGTTTTCTGTCTTTTAAACCAGAACATTGGCAAGTGACATTGTTTTGAGAAGTAATGGACAAGGTGTGGAAATTGCCATTAGGTTAAGGATAATTCTTTTATATTTTTATGCTAACACTGAATCATCTTCAAATGATTTTCAAAGAGACTAATTTACTTTTCATTCAAAATATAGGAAGGTGGAAGAATCAAGAAGCAGCCAAAACAGAAGGAAGAAAAACTTTCAGCTAAACAGAGGCTAAAGATTGTTTCTAAAGCGACTATATCTACTAGTGAATCAGATAGTGACAGTGGGAAACTCAAAATTGCTAGCGGGTTTGTTTTATTTTTTCCATTTTATAAATTTCAGTGTTAATAGTTTCACTTAAATTGTTTTTTCTAAACTAGTCAGTAAGCTATGAGAGTAATGGTAAGATCATGAATAGTAATACTGGCCAAGAGAGAGAGTGAGGTTGCTCAACATTTCTTGTAACTTCTTAAACATCGTTCATATGTGTTTTTCATAAAAATTTTATAGAAAATTAATTTTAAATGTACATATAATATATTTCATATATATTTGTCTAACAAAATAACAAAAATATTAACAATTTTTCAATTTAATCCATCTCTAAACCACTCTCCCTCCTTGTCTGATTTCAGCCATAAAAAAAAAAACTCAAAAGTGATTGATATTTAGAAATTCAAATGTAGAGTTTGGTCTCTGAAGCCTAATAATATAGGGTAGCTATATCACCTTAATTCCTAAATACTTGTTTAATAAACATTTTTTGTAAAAATCTTATAGAACATTTTTTATTGTTTAAGGATTTTTGCTTTGTGAAAATCAAGGGGGAGAGACCCCCTGAAAAACAAAAACAAAAATATGTGGATAGAAATGTAGATAACTGGGGATAAGTAAATCAGCTTTAGTTTGATCAGTTTAATGGCTTGATGTTTAATTGTTTAGTGTTTTGAAGTTATAAAAATTGTTATTGTATAGTCAGTTAATATGCTTATAATAGGCTAATTGTATTAAACTGTTAAAGATCCATTTAACAACTATTATGGTATTATTTTTTCTTAATTCTAAAAAAAAAAAAAAAAAAAATGATATATTGTTAGTTAACCTGTTAACCAGACAAGACGTATAAATGTGTCAGCCCTAAACAATATCGGGTACAGGTAGGACATATGAATACGTCCTCAAAAATTTCATAATAATAATAATTAAGACGTATTCACGTCTCCGGGCATGACGTAGTGAGTGAGTATCCTAGCAAAACAATACGAACCCGGTACATGTTGCATAATTTGAACAGGAACTCCCAGGTTAACAGGTTAATAATAACTAAGAAATTAAATAAACCCCACCTTACCTCAAGGGCTTTCAGTCATTATCAGATGAGATAATGATGAGAGTGCATCAATGAAGAATTGAAATGTTTATTTCAATATGACTTGTGATGTACCAATATGAAGAATTTGATTTCCTTGAGAGAAATATGCTGATATATTTTATTTGCCATCCTGATTCCATCCGTTTCTCTTTGCACCTTATTTATATATTCTATGTTAAATTAAGATTTATAAAGATTTTCCTTTTTGGTAGTATTCTACCCTGTCCAGGTTTGGAATAACTGGGAAAAAATGTATTTTCCCTCTTTTATTTACTGTGTACTCACCGACACGTAAAAGTCAAGTATAAAATATAGAGGGATAGCTATCATGATTAATAAATAGGTTTAATGATTGTTTTAGTAGTTTATAAATATGCATCTATTTAAACACTATATTTATTTCAATAGTTGAAGGTTGAATGCTTGGGAGAATATAAAATTAAAGCTATGAGATCTCCATATTTTAATGTTAATCTCATACTGTATACATTTATCTCATGACTTTCCATTAGTGATTAATGATCTATCAGTTAGTAGATCTGAGAAGAAAGGAAAGATTGCATTGTTTTTGTATGTGATATGAGAATAATTTGATACTCTGATTATGTGTGCATGCACAAATATTTTTCTTAGTAGAAGCTATCTATTATCAAAAAAAGGGTGAAGTGAGACTATGGACTGAAGCCTTCTTTTCTGTGTACGTCTATTACATTTCTAAGTTTAGTTAAAATCTAAAACTTCATATTGTGGTTCTGAATAGTCTGCAAGTTATATAGTGATCAACGTACTTTTTTTGAAGATCTCAATCTCCAATTATATTCTAAACTATATGGTGGATAAGGCTGGAGTTTGAAGCCATGAAGTTCTTTAAACTTTTCTTTAATCAATCTTGTTGGAATAAAACTCATTTTCAGTTGATCTAAGCAGGAGAACACTCAAACAATCTCACTTACAATCTTTCCAGTTGTTCGCAGTGGAGTTTTTTTTTTTTTTCAAATTGCCCTCTTGCACCAACCAGAAAAGCAGTTGACCGTGATCTAGCCATTGCTTAAGGGTATTTGGATTTTGCCAGTAAACCCACTTTTCATCACATTATGAAATCACACAGATGACAATCTTCCGGTAAAATCTCATATCTAAGAGGTTTTCAATAAATTTTCACCAATTTCTAACCTCGGCCGATTCCTGAGGAGTAAGTTCTTGAGGAGCCAGTTTACTGCTCTTTTTCACCTCCCCCCATGGAGAATAGATGGCGACTAATAGTATCTTTTGACACACCACACTCCCTAGCAAGTTTGCGGGTGCTCTTGGATGGATTTGACTCAACAGTTTCCTATAGCATCTCATTAATATCTGTTAATGGTCACCTGGAGTGAAAAATGAGATTCTTCCTTTCCAACACCTTATTTCCACTGCTAAATTTTTCATACCAATGCCTAAAAAGTGTGCTGGTCAATGACACCTCCCTCTGCATATTCAATAATTTCATGAGTTGCTTCAGCGACTTTGGAATTTTTTTTCCAGTTATGCCTTAATTTACAAGATTTTCATTGAACACTGTCTATTTTTTTTATTTGAAACTAATAACTAAATTGAGTTTTTTTTTTGTTTTTTTTGTTAAAGAAGACAAGTTTAAAATCATAATAAAGTAGAGGTAAGTATTAGATAGGATTAAAACATTTACAATCCTTTGAAATCTTAAATTTGATAAAATTATCATTTTTTATTATTCACCCATTTAATTATTATTAATACTATGAGTCTTTTATAATAAATTCAAAGGTTTTTGTTTTGTTTTGCAGAGGGTCAAGGAGTGGCTCTGGGAGCAGGTAATTTATGTTTTGAGCTATTATACACATTATATTATGTAAATGTATTAATTAATTAATTATTTTATGTCTTCTCAGATCAGGTTCAGGCTCACGCAAATCACGATCAGTATCTCGATCTAGATCCAGGTATATCTCTTATTTTTCTTCTTGAATAATTTTTTCTCATTTATTATTCACCTCCATTATTGTCTAATTTGATTGGTAATTTAATGGAAAATAATTATTGTTCATTTCAGAAGCAGATCTAGAAGCAGCTCAGATTCAAGGTATTGAGATATTAATTTATTTTTTTTAGCTGAATGTTATAGTAACTTTAATTATTATAAGAGAGGAGAGGAAAGTTCTCTTTAACAAGTCTTAGTAATAAAAGTCTGAAAATCAATAATTCTATCAACTTGAAATGTAACTATTCTTATTATTATAGAAATCACTTAGTATTAAATAATTAATGACTTTATTTTACAAGAAAATTTTCATCACGCTGGAATTATATAAACTTTGGTATAATCTGATCTAAATTTTATATAATTAATTTAAATTTATTCTTAGTTTTTTTTCCTAGAATATAATTATTGTAATCTACCAAAAAATCTAAACCTTAACCCCACTCTCAAAATCTGATATTTTATATTTCAAGACATCTAGCATACAAAAATCAAATTTAAAAAAAAAGTGTATGCTATATCCAAAATGGCTTGTAAATATCTGAAACAAATTTTTATGAAATGGTTATTTAAATTCTATCTATTCCAACAATGTGCCTAATTTCATATGGGCATGATCAATTAATCCTAAGGAGGTTATATTAAAAGTTAAAATTTTAAAATTGCTCTAATACCTTAACAGTTACATGTATTGGCATGAAGTGGGTAATTTGGATAAATGAATAGAGCTTAAATCAAGAAGTAAATTTCATTGAGTTCCAAAATGTAATTATAGAGTTTTACTCACCTTTCTATTTAAAAAAAAAAAAAAAAATTTATGAACTTATGTACCTAATAAATAAAAATTTAA
>KZ807173.1:490018-501585 GCA_000696205.2 Oncopeltus fasciatus | reverse complement strand
AGATTTTTTTTTTTTTTCAATTTTCAGATCTCCTTCCCGAGGTAAGAATATGTTTTAAATATATAATTTTTGTTGTTTTTTATAAATCTAAAAAAATTTAAAAATCCTAAATTAAGAAATTAGATACTTAATATAAATTTAAATGTAATTAAAAAACCCTATTTAAAGAACCTTTTTTGTACAGGATAAAATCAGGTATTCAGTATCTGAATCATTTTATTCAATTGTTCAAAATATTTAAGTGTATAAGTCAAATTCCTTATAAAGAGTAAGAAGTTGGATTAATATTATGTAGTGAAAGTCTGTGTATTGGTGGCATTAACTCAACTAATTTCTAAGCTCGCAGTATAAGAGCGAGAGAATTAAAATTTTACACAATTGAATCCCCTTCTGCACAAATTCAAAATAGAGCTTTCGTATAACCTCACAGTTCATGTGTTCTCAGATTCATTTTGTTTTAAAATGTAAGATTGGCTAGTTAATCATAAAAATAAATTAGGCATCTTAATTTCATTTCATTTATAATAGACACCATATGCATGACTTTTAACCTGCTCTTAAAAGCCTTAAAGGGACCAGGTAACCTCTGATCATACCTACCAGGCGTCATTAGTCAATATNCCCATATATAGATTTTATTGACTCTCATATTTTATTTGTAGTAGGTAGGATCAGAGAAAATAAAAACATTTTCAAAAAGTCTGTCATAAAACTCAATAATTAAATTCCTTCGAAATTCACTTCAAAAAATGCTCGTAAAAAATAA
Source organism: Oncopeltus fasciatus (assembly GCA_000696205.2). Classification (NCBI taxonomy): domain Eukaryota; kingdom Metazoa; phylum Arthropoda; class Insecta; order Hemiptera; family Lygaeidae; genus Oncopeltus; species Oncopeltus fasciatus. The sequence continues at coordinate 500,819 of KZ807173.1, read as the reverse complement.
ACATTTTTTTATTTATTTAATGGGTGTAATATTTAGTTTAAAGTAATGAAACTTAATTCGGGTTTGTTTATTGATAAAAATTATTTTTAAACTCACCAAAATTTATCAAATAGAAGGGAGTTTTTACCTAAACAATACATTTTTAACTCTGTGTCATAGTAGCCACAATTAGTTAGTTTTTCTGAATTTAAGCATTTTGTTTTTAAAAGAAATTTAATAAAAGACCAAGCTCCTTTCAGAGAAAAGTCAGACTAATAGGAGTGGAGGATTATCTTAAATATCATGCACAAGTAAAAGTTTTTTGTTTTAGCAGGTATAATTTTTAGTTAGAATAATGATTTATAAACACATATTTATTTAGTAGTAAAATTTTAATTTTATGGATTATAAACTTTTTTTTTTCAACGAAGTAGTACATATTGTTACAACAAAATTAGTTTATTATTAAGAGATATATTTTGAGTTCTACAATGAAATTGAATGGTTAGGAAATGGGTTTAGCTATACCATAAATATTAATTTGCCATTTATAAGGAAAATTATAAGTCTTCATAACTAAATTTTGCAGGGAGCTTTTAAAAGTAAATATAAAAGCTGAATTTATTATTGAACAGAATGAGAGGAATAGGAGGGGAGTATAACCTCAAATTTCAAGTGAGAGTAAAAGTATTTTTGCTGAAGTAGGCATAACATTTATTCAGTGTAATGAATTTAAATTGCACCAATTTATTTAATGATTTATTCTGTAAGTGAGGAGGATTATGTGACATGTTGAGTTATAATATAAAATAGTCATCATCTGCAAAGCAGAGGAATTCCCTGTTTATGTGGCTCCTGCATCTCACTTATTATTACAAGCAGAGAACTTAGTTTTTATTTGTGCAATTTTGTTTGGCCATAAATTAGAGGCTTGCTACTATGCCTGTAAGTTATTTCTTAATTTTCAGCCTTATTGTTAATTTTTCTTCTTTTCTAGAAAAGGGGTCTGGATCTGACAGTGGTTAGAACACACAGCTAGTCTCATGTATATATATATAAACGATTACATGTTTTTCTCCCTAATAATTGTATTATTCTATAAATACTATAAAGTTCCATTGTTGTTTAGCTCTTTGTGAATATTTAAGACATGCAATTGCTGTTAAGTTGCCCATTTTTGTATCCGTATGACGACAAAAATTTTAATTTCTGTATATACTTAAATATATGTTTTTTAATAAATGTTTTTTTTTCCTTCATTAGAACTATCATATACTCAATAAATTTTAACTTGATTGATGAATGAATGCCTTATACATTAAATTAACAAATGGAAGAAATAAATAATGAAACTTACTTTATTTAAAGCTTAATGACTGAAAAAAATAATTTAACAAGCATTTTTTACAATGTGGTCATCTGAGAAAGGCCCGTGCATTTATATTATTATTATGAAAAATGTATGAAAGAGATAAAGTAAAAAGCTTGTTACTTATTGTCTAAGAAAATTTTTTTTAAATTCTTTTGCACACTACTTTTTAATTAATATAAGTATATAATTGAAATTTGTTCATATTTACTAAATAAGCAATCAACAACTTCACTCATTGAGAGCTTGCTCAGTAATAGTAATGTGATTAAATGAAATTTGTGAACTGAAAAGTTGCAGAGAAAAAAAATTAATTTCCTTTACTATCATTCAATTTCTTTTTTTTTTTTTTTTTTTTCAATTCTTGAAAAGATTTAACATTTTGCTCAAATAATTTCTTTTCAGCAATTAAGTAAATAACATGTTAATATCTCCGAGTCTTAATAAACACTATAATTACTAACTAAACTGTTTGCTCAGTTCAGTATATATTTCTGAATAATATAGTATATATATATACAGTATATCCATATATATTCTGGTATTAAAATTATTTTTTGCATAAAATCTAGAGTAACTTATTTACCAATTTAAATAATGAAGCTATCAATCAATTTATTACATACAATCTATCAAAAAGCTTATTGAAGTACACAGTTAAGGTATTAGAATTCTTTACAATAACTGTGTAATAGTGTTCACTATTACACAATTTTGAAAAATTTCTAGATCTTCACTTCATTGGAGAAACTAAAAAGGGCCCATACTACAATGTAAATTAATTTACCTATAAATGCTTGTGACCACAATTTTTAAAATATAAATTCATCATTCAAGATTTTTTTTTTTTTTCAAATCATTGAATTAGTTCTTTAATGGCTACAATAGATTAGGGGGTGGTTTAGAGGAAAAACAAATAGAAAAATTATTAAATTACTACCAATTCAATTCCCGCTCTGTCCGCAGCAGTGTTAATATCGTGCTCCTCAAGGTTTCTCTTTTTATATGAGAAAAAAGTGCTCAGTTTGAAATATTACATATTTGAGGAGGTGGAGACAGTGATCACGTATGTGAATTTCCAATTGTTTTTTCTTCAACTGTCATCGCTGTAGGAGTAAAGCAACCTACGGAGTACAGCCCAGTTCCAAATCAGTTATCAGCTCGCAGGATAAGTACTATCTCCAGAAGCAGCTTACCGGATAACGGCCCCAGGTAGGAGAGAGCAGTTTTTAGATCGCAATCTCCTATTTAAATCTAAAAAATATATAAAACTGTTTTGTTTTTATTATATATTTAAATTAATTCTGGGGACATGGATTGAGTGATAGGTTTCACCAGCTCCTATTTGGGAAGAAAATGGGGAAGAGATCCCGCCCGGCGAGAACCCTGTCTAACTCGCCCAGAAAGCAGGCTCCGTCAAAGAAGACACTTGGGCGAAGTACCTCTGCCACCTCTCTGCTCCTCGAGCATAGCTCATACACAACCAGCCCCCCCGCCCAGTGTACAACTTCTCTCACTAATACAGCCATGTCAACCACCCCCGCCACAGACCTCACACTCGTCTCACCTACAATAAATAACACCGTGTCCATGGTCACTGCTCCACCTACTGAACATGGTGATGAAGAAGAGTTACCATTTGCCACAGTTAACCGTTTTTGCCCTCTTCAGGACCTCCCTCAAGACGATCTCACTACATCGCCTATATTCATGTCTGGATTGGAACAATTCAAACTCTTCGGAGAAAAACTCAATCAAGAGGTGGGAAGTGATAAATACCACCTTATAAATAGGACGGACTCCACGAAAGTAGTCAGCTACGACCCAGATTCTTACAGAAAAATAATTCGATATCTCGATCGAGTTAAGGCCTAGTACCATACCTACCTCCTTTCCTCTAAAAACATATTTAGACCTATATAATGCTACTTATCACTTTACAACCCTTATCCAGAGATGTGCTTGGGACGCTTCTTTCCCAACACCAAGCCGCTCACCAACCAGACTTCCTCTCCCTTCTCATATCCTAGACCTCATGCAGTCCAAGCACCAGGTGAGATTCACATGGCAGGGATCCCTTCATCCAGGCGACCGCCAATTCTACAACCGGCTTTGTCGAATGGTGAAGAGTGAGCTCAATTCTCACCGAACAGAATTCTATAATAGCTATTTATCTTCTCTTACAACTAAAGATGATAAGCCACAACTCTTTAGTTTAGTTCCAGGCTTATTACCATTCCTATCTTAGGACAACTCCCTAAAAAAGCAATCCTCTTTATAACCTACCTTTACAATAGCATTCCCCGCACCACTTACTTCCCTCTTCTCTGGAAACTCTCCAACATCATCCTCTTTCCTAAAACCAGTAAACCACCAAACCTTACCATCCCATCAGCCTCCTCTCCTAATGTCCAAAAAGATCCTCTTGCTGAGAATTATACTCATCCTTGGCTTCATGAACCTTGTTCCTAATCACCAATTTGGTTTTAGAAATAAGCACTCCATAATTCAACAATGTCTCCGAGTTATAGATCGCATCTCCCACACACTTGAGTTTAAGGAATTTTGCTCCTCTGCATTCCTTGACATGACTCAAGCCTACGATAGGGTTTGGCATAAGGGCTAGCCCTTCAAACTCAAGTCTATCCTTCCACAACCATACTACCTAATTATCATGTCCTATCTCTCCAATAGATACTTTCAAGTCCACTTTGGACTGGAGTATTCTGACCTCTACCCCGTTGAGGCGGGAGATCCACATGGTAGTCTCCTTGATCCTGTTCTTTATACCTTCTTCACTGCCGACGTCCCAACATGCTCCTTGCACCCTATGCAGATGACACAGCCATACTCTCCTGCAACCCGGATCCTTACACTGCCTCAAATAACCCCACCTTAACTTCATTTTCCAGTGGTCAAAATGCCGGCAAATACTCGTAAATGAAAATAAATCAATCAATGTCCGCCAGTCCTCCTTAAATGTGTTCCTCTTCCCTCCTTTCCGCCACCTTGGGTTCTACTTAGACAGTAAACTAACCTGGAAGACTCACTTACAGACAAAGAGACAAGAACTAAACAGACGCTCTGGACAGTAAATATTAGATGTATCCAGAGGTTCCAGTCCAAAGTCCTTCGCACAATCCTCAACACTCCTCCCTACTATCCAAAAAAAACCATCCTTTCTGACCTGCAAGTACCTTTTGTTTCTGAGCTCATCCCCTCCAGGTTTGATAAGTTCCATACAAACCTCCACGGACATCCAAATTCCCTAGCATCCCACATTCATCCCGACCGACCTCCCTGATGCCTCAAGAGGTGGCCGAGGGACCTACTCCAGCCAGTTTAGTTACAATATCAAGGGAGTGAATGCACTGGCATTTTTCTCCTCCTCTCACTCCCTGCCTAGTCTCCTTATCCTAGGATAAGGAAAAGATGGGTGCCAGATAGTCTATCTCAGGTTAACCTGGGCTCCTCTCTGAGGACGGATTACGTCCCGGGATAGACGAGCAAGGACAATAAGTATTTTCTACAGCAAACCTTTGTAATAGATCAAAATTAAATTTTCAAATGCTGTTCCATAAATCCAAAAGAAAACCTTTATTAAGGCAGAGGTAACACTTATAAAAGCTTCTGAGCATAATTTTTAACAACTCTAGAGTTAATCTTTAAACTATCATTCTCCTTTAGTTTGTTACATATTACTATAATCCTGATATTTTGAATATTTAGGAACATTTAATTTTTAGTCAAAAAAGCAGTTTAACCTCAAGAGGATCAATTAGATACAAACTGTAGGATCATACAGTAGCTATTTTTTAATAAGCCTGAAAAATTCAGTAATAGAAAAATCGAAAAGGAATACAGGATTTACCATGAATGACAACTTTTAATAACCTTTTTTTATTTGGACTGATCCATGTATATTCTATTTGACACTTAAAAAAATAAAGAGTGATTATCTCATACACTGTTCACTTTAATATTTAATAGGCTCTACCACAATAAAAGGTAATTTAAAATATCATAACCTATCTTTAATTACAACACATTGGTTGAATCCAAAACTAAACCAAGTTTAACAGAAGTCATAATGGTGATAGGAAGAGTATTTTAGCTTTTTTGTGCTGCAAAATTAGTACTAGTAAAATTTTTGTATTATTTCACTATTTACTCAACAAGAACTTACTAGAATTTAAATGATTTGTGGTTTTAAATCAAATATAACAAGCTAAGCCTATCCATTAAGAAACATCTAAAGTATAATCTATACTTTTATTTACTACTTTATTTAATTTCTGTTTTCATATTTTATAATTTGATCGCAATGAACTAAAAGAAAAGACAAAATTACAATAGCAAGAGGAGAGATGACCAATGACAATACTCTCAAATTAAATACTAAGTTCCCAGGAGGTCATGAGGCAATCTTCATTGAGTCGAGGGGGAGGGTAGTAGTTAGAAGACAAGGTTTGTGCTAGTGGATTAGGATAGTGTGGTATTTTCCTGTAGAAAAGGGCGAAGCAGGAAAAATGAGGTCTTGAACAAAAGGGATATTAAAATCGTGGGGAAGAGAAATCAGATAGTAATAGGGAGCATTAGCAATTATAGGCTTTGGATTGTAAGGGCTTGATTCATTGGATGTTAGAAGGCACCCCAGATTGATTGCAGCAATGCCTCGTAGAGCATCAGTTAGTTTTCTATTTTAAGATTGCGAGTTCCTATTCATGGGTCTGTATAGGAGTCCTTGTCTTTTAATTTTAGTACGTTCACTCCATGTGAGTCAAAATGGAACCCTAGGGAACGAACGGAATTTGAGAGTGGTAAAGGAATACTGAAAAATTCCACAATTTTAGATAAGTTTTTCTTCTGTAATTGGAAGTTAACTTGAATGAATTTCATTTCATTAATTTTTATTCTCCATTTGCCAAACCATTTCTTATTGTTATCGAGATCATCTTGTAGGGTTTTAGAAGCACTTTTTGGATGGGGGTGGGAAGATAGGATTGTCTTGTCACCTGCAAATAGAGCTAAGAGTACTGGGATGGGTAGGATGTCAACAGTATATAGGAAAAAAGCACCTGGCCAGTACTCTGCACTCAAGGAAAGATGAAATGTAGTCTACGACACAAAACACCTGCTCGACAGTAAAATGCTTGCATCAGAAGCAAAACTGATGTTTTGGGAGGATATTGAAGGGTTTAATGGAAGTCATCATTTATTTTAACAGAATTTCGAAAACCTTAGAAAATTAAGAAAGGAGACTTATAGGATGAAGGATTATGTGCTGATTTTCCAGGTTTAGGAAATAATATTATGTCGGAATATTTCCAGAGGAATAGAAAGTGTGTAGTTCGGAATATTTACTTAATAGATGTAGGTGAGGAATTAATATTCCTGAGATTACAGAGAACTTGACTGGTGATTAAATCATATCCAGGAGATTTGTGCTTAGACAGATGAGATTATGTACTTGACCTCAGGTGTTACTGCCTTAAGTGGTAAATAAATAGGTAATGGTGTGTCTAGAGACTCCTTAGTCTCCATTACATTAGACAGGACTAAAGCCTCTAATGAGGAATGTTTGCTTAAGGTGCTGGGCAAACATTTTGTCATAAGAAGCCCAGGAACCATATCCTCAGCACGAGGGAGTAAGAAGCTTCATGGCTCTTAAGGAAGGAGTAACAATCCAGAGTGATTTGTATCCCTCTATTGCTGATAGGGTAGACAGATGGGCAATAAAAGCCTTATTTCGCAAAGCACCTAATTTTTGATATGAGTCTGGAAAAACGAATAAAGTCTTTGCGATCTGTGGGTAATCTATATTAAGAAATAGAGATGAAAAATCTAGCACTGTTTTTAGTAGAGTAAGGAAGGAAATCTTTCAGAATTTCTTTTTAAAATAAAACAAGTAATTTATAAAAAGTTTTATTCAAACGAAAAACCTGAAAAAATAAAACAAGATTAATTTAACAATTTAAAAAAATTTAATTAAATGGTTCAAGTGTTCTTTTCTTAAAAAAAAGTATGTTTTTTTATTGAGGTTAACTCCTCAATGGCACTTTTTACTGTTGGTTAAAAGAAACCTAACAGTGGATGGGATGCCAACCCCTACCAACTGTTGGATCACGGTACTTACACTTCAAGAATAATAAAAGAAAACAAATTTAAAATAAAAATACTTTAACAATAAACTAGAAACATATATTTAAATTTTATCAAGAAGAGAGAACCGTGGTCCAGCAGTAATACTTACTATAGGTTACTCGTCTGGAACATCAATTTCACCATCATTGATCTGTGCTATAACTTCTTGAGGTGTTTTTCCATCAATTGTGCAACCAACAGACTAGAAATAGATAATAATAAATAAGATAATATTATATATCACACACCAAAACACACAATTTAAAAGGAAAATAAAAAAGTACCTGGCAAGTTCCAAGAATTTCCTTGACAGTCCCTTCTAGTTTTTTAGACATGGATCTGGGCCTCATGGTCCTAGCTATATTCAGGATCTCATCAAGGGAAAGATTGCCATTATGCTTAACTAAGGAATAAAAAATATAAATAGTTATTAGAATAGATGTACCACATACGATTTTAAAATTAAATTAAAATTGCTAAGTTGGGTGATTCTTAGTTATTATTTCAGAAGACTAATTTATTTATGGTCATCAAAATCCATAAAGAACAACTGACATTAGTTCAAATAACAATCAAGTATTCTTTTCATGTTAATTCAAATAATGAAATTTCCAGTTCTCACATCAAGTCAGCTAGAGCCATATCAATTAAGACTAATAACCAAATTGGATATCAAAATAAGAATCCAATGCCCAGATTTAGTAAACTGTCTTCATAGGGAGGCAGAAAATTCTGTACCAATATGATACATATAAAAAAGTGCAATGCTTTTAAGAAAAAAGGTTATTATAAAGAATACTTACTTTTAAAATTTTTGGTACTTCACCCATTTCCCACACCCTAAAACATTGGTACAATTTCTAACCTATAAAAATATTGAGACGCAACTGATATCAGATAAATAGCAGCCAAGAATTATTTTCACGTTAATTCAAACGGTAATTCCAGTTCTCATCATTATCAGTCAGTCAGTCCCATATTCAATTATAAAGAACATTATAACCTAACTTAGGTTGCAAAATAAGCTAGTCTGCTTCAAGAATTTCCTACATCTCTAACAATTGATAGAATTTTAACTTCTAACAATATTGAGGCACAAATGATATCAGATAAATAGCAGCCAGGAATTATTTTCATGCTAATTCAAACGGTAATTCCAGTTCTCATCACAATCAATCAGTGCCATATCCAATTGCAATGAATATTAATAAGCCACTTGTGAACCAAAATAAAATTTATGCTCAAATGAAGTGATCAGCCACATAGGGGGTGGGGAGAAGGTTAATTTTCAAGGGACACAGAGCAAGCGATGACATGAAATAAGAAATATCCTAATTATTTTAAAATCATTGGGACTCCAACATTCCTAAAAAGTTAAATTACTTTTTAATCATTTACAATATAGAAGCACAACTGATATCAGATAATCAGCAGCCAAGAATTATTTTCATGCTATCTCAAACGGTAATTCCAGTTCTCATCAGTTATCAGTTTGTGCAATATCAAAAATGATAAGGGTACATTCTTGAATACTTAACACAATAATTTACTAAAAGAGCCTGCTTTAATGCACTGCAAGAAGAATGTACAGAATATCCTTAAAACAAAGACTTGTGATATTTTAACAAATTAAGTTTGAGATAAAATTTCAGCGACCTTTGCTTATCTTTTTTTTTTTCTTTTTTTAATAAAGAAGGGAGGCATGGGGAGAAAGAGAAACATTTCTAAAAATTAAACACAGTATGCTATGCTTACCAACTTTGCTACGACTGGATTGAACTATACATATTGTTTTAAAATTATATTAAAACAAAATATGAAATTATGTCATTGTAGAATAAAATAAGAATTGTAATTATCTTACTTTAAAATATAATTACTAACATTAGATTTTTTTATTATTAGATTTTGGTCAAGGTAAATCCCCCCAAAAAATACAAAATTTTAAAAAATGTCTATTTTTCAAATTATCTGCCAACATTTCAGCTTACATGGTAAGCCATCTTCAGGACTGTTGAAACACAATTTCATAAGTACACAAACGAAAAAAAAAAAAAAAATTATTTACAATATTATAATAGATTTGCCATTACTAAATGTAATGTGATATAAAAAGTATGAATGTAGTAAACTAAGTAGAAAAATTCAAATGCAAAAAAAAAAAAAAAAAATCTACAAAATTAAATAACCACACCTACCTATTATGAAGGCGAGAGAGGATGTCCTGTCCCTAAGATCACATTTTCATGATTGAAAGGAATGGTTTTTTTGTTGTTTTTTTTTTTTTGGGGGGGGGGGGGGGGGTTTGGGACACCATGGGTGGAGGAAGGGTTAGTACAAAGGAAGAGCAGCCTGCTTCAAAAGGGACAATAAAAGGAAAAAGAAAAAAAGAAGGGTATTATTGCGGATAAGTAACTTTTGGAAATAGGAAAAATGTTTTCAACAGGTTTATTTTGAAGGAGGGCTAAAGGTTTTTCAGAATGTTAAAAATGTTTGAATAAGTTGAATATATTTGTTTTATGTCAGTTCTGTCATTGACTGGATTGTGTTTTAACTTGTTTTGTGAAGGCAGTTTTTATTAGTTTTATCTTTAAGTAATTTTTATGGTTTTCACTTTTCAGTTGTTTTCTGCAGTTTACAATGTGAACAACCACCCTGGGGAGATTTCTCCACTCAACGCCATTGCCCTGATGATGGCTTACTAGCTAAGCCGAAACGTTGGCATAAATAAAAATATTACTCCAAATTTTGGTGTATATTTTTTTCTTCCTGGCCGAAACCCCGACCATTCTCACATGTAATTTTTATGGTTTTGTCTAACATTTCTCCTTGTTCCTTAAAGTTACTTAACCACAATAATTTCCTATCTTTTTCTTTGTAGTACCCCTTTCGAAGCGGGCTGCTTTCTCTTTGTACTTACCACCCCTTATGTGTGAGTGTGAGGGCAGGGGCCCCCTTCCACCAACCACAGTATACCCCCCCCCCCAAAAAAAAAACCACAGTTACTCTCAATCATGTGATCTAAGGGACAGAAATTCCCATCTCCCCTTCATGATAGGAAGGGGGCGTGGTTAATTAATTTTGTATTTTTTTTTTTTTTAAATTTTGAGTTTTTTTACAGTTTACTACATTCATACTTTTGATATCACTTTATATTTAGTTATGGCAAATCTATTTTATAATATTGTAAATCATTAAATTTTTTTTATTTATTTGTATGCTTATGACATTGTTTTTCAACAGCCCTGACGATGGCTTACAATGTAAGCTGAAACATTGGCAGATAATTTAAAAAATACACATTTTTTA
>KZ807173.1:474385-488696 GCA_000696205.2 Oncopeltus fasciatus | reverse complement strand
GTGTCGTTTATCTGCGCCTTGAGTATCATCTTTGAGGATCTTGCCAATATGTTCTGCATGCGTTGACTACTTCCTTTTTTTGTCACTTTAGAACACGTGGGTAGTACGTCATGGTCTCTGCATCTCTTAAGAAATGCTAGTTGTGCCAGGAGTCTCATTTTCTTGGATCTGAATTTGTCAATGTTCTTCATTCTCTGAACAACATCCTACCCGTACAGGTTGGTTAGATGTTCACGTAGGCTTCGTCGGTCGTCAGATGTATTTACCATTTCATCTTCCGGGTTGGACCGAGTCAAATTGTTGTTATTTGCCGAGCTTTCGCACATCATGTGATGGCTTCTTCAGGGCTGAAAAGAGAATGTGCGATGAATGATGAGAAATGAAAATCACATGATGTGCGAAAGCTCGGCAAATAACAACAATTTGACTCGGTCCAACCCGGAAGATGAAATGGTAAATAAATTCTTAACTTGCCTTTTATTATAATAATAGATGACACAAAACTTCATTAGGTTGAAATAATTTCGGCTTATAAGCCATACAATTAAAATTTAAGGATTAGGTAACCCTCCTTGCAAATTATTCAATTTCAAATGTTGCGTCTCACAACTCTTATCTATATACTTGGTCACTAGATAAAAATATTTTACTACAAGAACTTGACATACCAGACAATCTCCCACTCAAATTTTATTTTTCAATGAAAATGAAACAAAATTAATAGAATAATCATAGAACAAAACTAAATTTCCTAATTATTAAAGTATGCTGTCGTATGCCTATATATTTGACTCATAAGACATGCATTTAACAGATGATAAATATTTATTTATATTATAATTCATTACTCTAAACTTAATATTATGCATGCTACATCAGAATTTATTTTTTAAATAAGCATACAAGTATTCACTACTATAGGTACATTTTGCTCGATATCAAACTCATTCCTTACACTTTTTAAAGCCACATAGGAAATTTTATTAGTAAACTGAAAACTAGTAAATATACACATACACATCAGGACTAGACTTATTGGTAACTCTTAAGTAGAACCAGAGAAAAATTTTAAAAATTTCTTGAAAGAATAACCTCAATATCAATATTTCTTCACATTGAAATTGAGCTAACAGGTATGTCAACTTGTCGAAGGTATCAAGATAAAACATTACATTTAACTTTAATACTAGTTTCAAATAATTCACTTAATGGAAAGTAACTTCTACAATTATAAAACATAAGAGGAGTGAAAGATAAGTTCAACTAGTGTAAATGAAAATGAATCCTTCACTAGGAAAGGTACCTATACCACACACAAAATACATACAAGCATTAATAATGTAAAATGGTTGAATATCTCTTACCAGACCCAGAGGTCCTATTTTGGGAGCTAGTGATGAAGTAGCACCAACCTCTCCTCCAACACATTTTAAGTAAACTTGAAAACAAAAGAAACAAGATTAATGCATCGAAAAATTAATAATTATAAACTATAAGTAAAACAGACAAAACACATGCTCTAAAGCAAATTCAAACAAAACATGTTTCAAAAATTAAACAAACCACTCACCAGTTTTAACTTCATTAGGATCGAACTTTGGCGGCATTTTGTATTAAATAAAATTAAGACTAAGCTAAATGATGAGTTGGATAAAGTAAGATAATAAGAAGACGAACAGCCTCTGGAAAAGACCAGTTCAAAATGGCTGAGAACTTTACTCAGTGAACCACTTCTCCACCACTGCCAGTATGATACTTCAAAGAAGTATGACATTCACTCTTTAATTAAAGAACTAATTCAGAGATAAAAATTAATTTAAATTAATATCCAATTACGAAGGCAGACAGTATGCAAAATCCAATAGACCATATAAAATTGGCAGGAAAATAATTCAATAGTGCATTATTTATTGCTTATTAATGTTTTCTTTATAATGACATATTAAATTGGTATTTTTCTCCTAGTCAGGCAGTTTGTTTATACTTTTGTTTGTCCTATTTTGCCATAAAAGGAGAGAGAAATTAAGTTTTTCTTTCTTTTCATTTTTTTAAATTATTATTTCAACTTAAGAGAATTTAGCAGGCCGAAAACGGATTTCAAAAAAAAAAAAAGAAAATAAATTATGGGTTTTGTCCAATTGACATAAAAAATGTAAAACATTATCGACTCTGGATACATTAAGATTGATCGCTTGATCCTAAGAAAAGGATACATTAATACGTTATAAATTGCAAACAGTAAATCACAGATAGCCATGAAGAAAAAAAAAGAAGCAAATTATTCCATAATAGGTTATTTTCTTAACTATAACTTAAAAAATTTAATATTTAAAAGTAACAATATTATACATTTAATATCGAATAATATNCAATATAATTATATATATAAATTATGCATTATGGAGTTAAAGAGTAGGCAAGTGGGCAATTGATATTCATTGATATAAAATTTCGACACCAAAGGGAATATATCTCTTTTATTACAACCAAGAATTAATATATTCCTGTTTAAGAGAAAGAAGTGTTATAAAAAGAAAAGAAAAGAAAATTTTTGAAAGTGATTATAGTATAATTTCGGGATGCCAAGGTAGACCAAAGCTCCCTATGGGGTCTCTTAATCCTGACTCTGCAGGTTTTAGAAAATTTAGAAAATAAAGCTTGCCCAGTCCTATGGGTTTAAAAATTAAGAATTTCTTCTAGAATTCTGGTTTGGTTGGTGTAAATCATGGTATTTTTCCTTAGCCTTAATATTTTACTCAATGCCTTAAAAAAAAAAATTGTTTGTCTCATTCAAAAAAGAATAAAGAAATGTGAATAGAAGATTTTTGAAAATTCTTGAATGATACCATAATATAAAGAAATCAACATGGATAAATGCCAGGAATGTCTAAAACTTGCAACTTACAATCAATGATTTAAATTGTACTTGTAATGTATCACGGTGAGCAATTGGGTACAACGCGTCTCAATGTTTTAAAAAAGGTCATAAAGAATTAATATATTGCTAAAAGACTTGGATAAATTAGGAAATTAGGATTTATTATTTTCAGAAATAAAGTGTCTTTGAGGAGATCTCAGGTAGCAAGTAATGAAAGGAGCCATTTCTAAAACTATTCAATTTCTTTTGGAGTATTCCAAGGCTGGAAGCTTGGCCCGCAGCTCTTCCTCATTTATATTTATGACTCGACTATATGTCGCTATTTATTTACTTGTGATGTTGTTTGTTGTTATTTATTTAGAAATACATTGAATATTGTTTTTTACTGAAAATACAGTACTACATTTTCATACGTAATTTATATGGATAATATTTATGTTTTATAGGTAAGATTAAAGGCTTATTGTTTACTGATAACTCTAAAATATATCTTTAGGTTAACGATATAAGAAGCATCTCAGGGTCGGGGGGGGGGGGGGGTTAAGTTTGATTTTGCTCTGGAGTAAGAAGAACGAGATTGCGTACAATGTATACAATGTAATGTGAAAATTCAGTTGTTGTCCAGGGTATATCTTGTGAAATATTTAAGCTCATCGAGGGGTGAAGTTTAACCTTCTTTCTGACAATATTTGTGCTTCAACGATATTTGGCTTCATTAATCTGTTAACCGACCGGACCTATAAATATGTCAAACGGAAACTATTGTTTTTACTGGTAAGTTTTTTTTTTGTTGGGGTTCAGTCAAGGAAGATTTAAAAAAATACAATTTTAAAGAAAATGTGAATTTTTACATTTTCTGCCGACGTTTCGGCTTACATTGTAGGCCATCTTCAGATCCTATCCAAAGGCGAGAGAGGACGTCGTGTCACCAGGATTCCATATTCATGACTTCCTACTTCAATAGCTTATCTGTTTATTACTGACATCACTGTCCTCGTGAAAAAGTTCTCGCTGTCGTTTACATTTGCCGTAGTTATACAGGTTAAAAGGCAGTGCAAGAGAGGATTTAAAGATGACAAATGGTGTATATTCAGCCTTGGTGAGGTCTATCTGATCTATCCCGGAAAATACCTCACAAACATGGACTTCGTACACAGCTTACGATATTTCCATGATTTTGGCTGAACAAAATAAGTATATTCGATATACCAAATCCAAGAAAACTATAAAAACCCTTCTTAACTGAGATTTGTTTCCATTTGGAAGGCTTGGTTGTTCTGAAGACCTCAAGAAACTCAGCCTGCAACCTGCAAATAACTCTTTGCCTAAATGTGGCTCAGTCTTTGACTGAACTTGGCTAAGACTTAGTGATGTAGTAAATTATTGTATGAGATGATTTCAAACGAATAGAACAAATTTAATATCGAATAATATAATTAATTAAGCAAATTAATATAACAATCTTTGGTATTAAAACTACACAAAATATTATACATTTAATATCGAATAATATAATTTATTAAGCAAATTAATATAACAATCTTTGGTATTAAAACTACACAAAATTTAATTATTGTAACAATGAGAAATTGAAAATTATGAATATCAAGAACAAATTAGATGAATACAACGAAAATCTTATGTACACAAAAACGTACTTTTTAACACTGAAGTTTAATAATGTATCAGAAGATAACAGAATTATATCGGGGTCGATAAGTGTAACAGCTCCGATAAACTTGTTTTGAAAATGTATTCGGCTCGTATTCTTTACCATTTTGTAAACTATTGGCAAAAATTATATTTTATATAGATAGATTGGAACTTATAAAAGCATTATTGTCTGTCTAATTAGCAGAGTGAATTTAGGGAGGGTAGGAACACACGACGATCTCGATTTTTTTTTTTTTTCAACTTATGCTATAAAGAGGTATTGACAGTATATTGGCAAGGCATGTATTGAATTCTCTAAAATAAATTTAATAGATGGTCTTATCCTAAAAATTTTCAAAAATTTATTTGAAAATAGGCAATTCTAAGTAAGAATTGGATCAGTATTATTAGAAAATTTTATACAAGAGAATGCCATTATTTAAAGTGGAGTAAAATGAGCCAAATTATTCTGTATATGTATAAATATGAGTTACTTTTTCTGTTAACATGAATGACAATGACGTAATAAGCTTCTGAGAAGGAAATAAGCTCAATCCATTGCACAGGTATCAATATCTATATTGATGCATTATATCAATGCACAATTGATGCAATATTTAACATAAAATTAAAACTTTGTTTCAAAATATCAGTTAGAAAAACACTGGTATCTTTTTACAACAATTAAAAATTTACAATGCAACCATTGAAATTTCCCCAACTATTAAATATCTCTGTGTAATATTCTATGGAACTTGGAGCTGGACCCTTTATATGACACACCTTATAATCGGAGTGCAAAAGATGTAGAGTATTACCAGTTGGGGAGAGGAGAGGACCACCATGTTGATGCTCTACTTATGTCCGGAAGTTAGACTTCGTGCATAGTAAAAGGCTTTGTAAGCAGACAGACTCTCGAATGCTTAGTACCAACCATTATGCCGGGTTAAGGCTAACTACCAGTGCTTTCAGGTCTAGCATTGCTCCTAGTGTTACAGTCAAGGCTGGAGAATATCTATTAAAATATTAGAGGTTAGAATTCACATCATTATACTATAAAGCCCCTCAGGAACACAACGTAAACAATGTGAGATTTGATACAAATTGGGAGTAATTTATTAATGATATTAATGAATTAAAAACACCATTTCCTACGCAAGAAATACACTTTCGAAAAAATAAAATAAATAGAAATAAAACCATACACGAAAGACTACATCTCCATAGTCTTTAAGTACACCTCATATAAATATTAGTTAAGCAAAACATAAAAAAGCACACATCCCTTTGGTATACTTAACAGAATACGTTAAAAACATGTGACGTCATTTATACAAACAGATTAAAGGTTTTGTGCATCTGCACAATAAATGTACGACCAATGTGTAGGTTCAGCATTTCTCGAAAAGAAAGGGAGGCTAATGCATTTTCACTTTTAAAAATCCATTTAGATTTAAAAAATATAAACCACGGAGAT
Organism: Oncopeltus fasciatus; assembly: GCA_000696205.2. Classification (NCBI taxonomy): domain Eukaryota; kingdom Metazoa; phylum Arthropoda; class Insecta; order Hemiptera; family Lygaeidae; genus Oncopeltus; species Oncopeltus fasciatus. Next base: position 482,688 of record KZ807173.1, on the reverse strand, counting down.
TTAACTACATCATAGTGACGTGACAACCCAAGGAGTATAAAAATAACAGGCTTGCTAAGGGTAATGGGCATGACGTCACTAACAGGCAAATGCCCAGCAACTTGTTGAAGACACCTTCTTCTTTAAATGTGGGGACACAAATACTTTGCCCTCACAGCGCAGTTTTTATGTTAAAAAAAAGTAGCAGTTTCTTTCTTTCTTTTGGAACTTTCTAATCTTTTTAAATATTTTATTTTCGGATTAAAGTTTATTTTGTTTCTTAAAAAATTAGGCTAAACATATCTTACAGTAAAATCAGAGTTTAAGTTATAACATCCTGGCCTTCTGTATGGTCCCACCATTCGGCTCGGTTTGTTGCTGTTCTTCAATTTCGGACACCAAGCAGGTCTCATTTATTCTTTGTCACACCATCCATCCAACGAAGTTGTGGCGTCCAACTCTTCTAGGGCGATGAATTTGAAGAAATTCCTTACTGTGAAAGAGGTTCCAAATTCTTGTCATTTCCTCGGGGCACATCCGAGCAATATGGCCTGCCCATCCAAGGCGTCCCAGCTTAATGAAAGTTGCCACATCTATATCATTGAGCAGCTCCTAGTTCTTTCTTCTCCTCCAGCCTACCTCATCTCTTACTGGCCCTTAAATCCTGCGTAAGATCTTCCTTTTGAGAGTACTTTTCGGTCCATGTTAGAGCAGGTTTTATCAAGGTGGGCCTCTGTATTCCTACTTATGAGCTTTCTCCTTAACTTTGGTTCAACAACCAAAATAGCATAGGTTAGCCTCTTCTACCTCTGTGATCCAAGGTATGTTAACTCATACACTCTCTGAAATTTACACGATCCAGTAACTACTTGTCTTTCCTGGGGTCTGCCACTTCCAGTATAAATGTATTTTGTCTTCTGCTCATTAAAAGCTAGCCAAATAGGTGCAAAAGCTCTCTTAGCTTTAGGAAAGCGTCAGTAAGCAGTGCCACAATATCTAGGTCATCCGCATAACCGAGCAACTGGATTGATCAGTTGAACACAGTGCCATTATTTTGGATGTCCGTTTCCCTAACGATCTTTTCCAACACCAAGTTGAACCCCCTGTTCAGTAATTTGCACCTGACATCCCCCCTGGATCTCCTTGCCTTAGCCCTCTGTTTGAGCAAAAATCTTCGGAGTAATCAGACTGCACGGAATCTTTGCATCTGACATCCCCCACAGTCATTTTTATTAGGCGTATAAGATTGGAGGGAATATTCATTTTTTCAGTGCCTCATATAGCTTAGACGGGTCATAAGTATTCCGGAAATCCACACAAAAGTGGTGACTAGGCAATTTCTACTCATGGGTCCTATCCTTAATTACTCTAAGAACATGGATTTACCACTCTTGAAACCAGTCTAATACCGCCCGATCTCTCGCTATGCATGTGGGGTCAGCAGGGTAGATGACGTTGGAGAAAAATTCATAGGCACTGGATAGCAGTGATAAACCTCTGTAATTGTTTAAAAAGCTAGCCAAATCCCAACTGCTCTCCTTTCTCATGAAGAGGGCATATAACTGATTTGCCCTATTGCTGAGGTATCTTTTATTGGACCCATATTGTGAGTACCAGTTAAAAGATGGTGTTATGAAGCTCCTGCCTTGTAGTGATGGTGTACTTGAAAAGTTCTGCAGGCAATTCATCCTCACCCAAGGCTTTGTGGTTTCTCATTTTCCGGATTGTATCTATAACCTCCTCAAATTCTTGCGACTGAACATCATCCTCTTCATTTCCTCCTCTAAATAGGAGTTCAACAGCCTGTTTACTCAATAGATTGCTGAAGTGCTTGGCCCATCATCCTTAGTGGTAAAGAGGCCTTCGCCCTCTTTCCTGCATGCTCGAACCTAAGGAGCACAACATGAGGAGTCATCTGAACAACCCTTGTGCCGACCTTCCCTTCTTCACGGGAGCTGACCATTCGATGAATCCGCTACTGTGCAGAAAAGGAGACTGGAGTAGAAAAGAGTAATATATATATACATATGTGTGTGTGTGTGTGTGTTTTATAAATATTTGTAACAGACTATACTTTTGCTTTTCCAAAGTAGGATCAGTAAAGATCCTTTGAAATTTTTCAAAAGTTGCATCAAGGTACTTACATGAATTGATTTATATGCTAATATGGTCTATTAAATTACATTGATAGTTTTAACAGAACATATTTTAGCTTCTTCAGTGTGAAGATCTGTAGATATTCTTCAAATTTCATGACATGGAGCCAACATGAATAGCTTGATTACCTAAAGGAAATCTTCTAAAATATGAGATTGAGTAATAGGATGAAGTAGATAGTGCTCCATCTTGAATAGGTCTGGGTACTGATAGATCAACCATAAGTTTTTTTCCACTATATAAGTTTATTATTAAGGAAATAGTAAAACTGAAACATTTTAATTTTAGCTTGACAACAGGTAGAGATAGCTGTGTCAAAGGAGTGTGATATCATTTAGAAAGAGTGATTTTTCCCTTGAAAATTATATGTTGTGTAGAACAGTAACAGGAAAATGTGAGTCAATAAATAACTGTCGGAAAGGGGAGCAGGTCACACTCCTGCAACATCTTGTCTAGGTTAAGAGAGAGCAGAGCTTTCTCTCACAGCCTGCAGCTACTACTGTCTGTAACAGGGAATGGTAGTAGTACAGATTGATGAGAAAGTGCTTGTGGTAACTGTTAGGTGTCCCAATCTGGTAATGGTGTAAGCTGCGCGATTGGCACAAGGTTTTGAAGTTTGTGCAGCATGTGCACTATTCATCTTAAACTATATTCAAATAGTTTGTCATAAGCAGCTTTCCCATGCTTCAGTAGAAATGAGGAAGGACTAGAGTAAATAACTAATAAGATCTTAAAAGCAGGAGAGAGAGCAATAAGCCTAAAATATAAAATCATGTTCTCCACAAATTCAGAAGAAAGAATGGTGAATGTTCAACCATCTTAGTTCCATTAGTAAATATCTACCTTGATATGATTTTTACTCCCTTCCTTATCTGATTAAAAAAAAAAAATCCCTCCAATGGATTGCAATAGAAAGCCTAAATACTGAACTTGGTTATTAGTAGTGTTCAAAAATTACATTTTACATACATATTATGTGCTATAACTTCTAACTCTAGTAATAAATAAGATATTGATGATTTTTCAATCTCTATTCCTTCCTTCTCCTTGACCGATTTTAGAAATTAAAGATCTCGTCGAACAGTTTAGAAAAAAGAAGTCAAAAATCGAATTTGAATTGCAAAAATTATGCATAGAGCACACAGACAAATATGTGTGTGCCTATATACACAAACACACAAATATAAATTGTCCGAATAACTAACTAACTAGACACTAGTTAAATATAATGTAAAATAAATAATAATTTTATTGGGGAATTTACGATGTTGAGTTCAGAGGTACAGTATTTCTAAATAAAATTGAAATGATATAGTTAATTAATTAATGGAATAATATTTTTTACTGATAAACTGTTCAAAAATAATAAAAGAATGCATGCAATTGCAAATTATCAGAGTCATTCCAGTGTCTAGAACTAGAATTATTTCATTGTCTTTTGTAGAATGTAAAATCAAGTTAGCCATTTACTTTTATTTGTGCCCTATTGTACTGGTATATGGGAAAAATTCCTTTATCACGGACTCCTGTATTTTGAAACTAAATTAACAAACAATCAAGCCATGGCGACTGAGCTGCAAGTTCCATAATGTATTTATCATTTTATGAAAGGTTATGTCATGAAATAGAGAACCGAATACCGACTAATAGAAAGTGGAGTCTCCAAACGAGCAACTAAATTATTCCATATATGGGGTTGTTTTTGAAAATTTTTATATATGTATTGCTCATACTGGCAGCTGGAATTATCGTATGGTGACGCCATGAATCAATGACTGGCTCATGACTGGAACGTGGGTGTCGGCAGTCTATTGGCTAACAGGAAGCTTCCTGGGATGACTGGATATTGGGCTGTGAGATACTGACCCCCGGGAGTCACGAAGGAGTGTCCAGGGTCAAATGACGGGAGTCCCTCCGTCACATTAGCATTCAAATCACTATGATAATGCGATGCTGAGGGATACGTGTGGTCGATAATATTCCGATCGATCTAATCGGATCTAATTCGAATCGATTCTACTGGTTAAGAACTTCAATATGCATGGNTAAAATAATAAATAATATCTCATTCTTTAATTTAGATTTTTCAGGCTATACCTGCTTTTTTAAGAAAGTTTAACAGCCCATCCACTGTAGAGGGGTTGTTCCCAAGGCACTCCGCCATATTTCTTCCAATACCTTCCCTAGTGAAGTAATTCTGATAAACTGGGCAAACCTCTACGATGTGCTGGATTGTTAGGTGAACTTGGCAGGTATTACACTTAGGCGGCAGATCTTTGTTAATTAGGTGTATATGAGTAAGGTTCGTGTGACCTATCCGCATACGGATCAGTATTAACTCTTCTCTTCTATTCCCATGGATGGAGGTGTTCCATTCTTTTGTGGTGTTTTTTATACTCCGCAGTTTGTTGTGTGCTGGTTTTAGCATCCATGCATTTTCCCAGTCTTGGCGTGCCATTTTCCTAAACCAGTTGCAAGTTTATTTATTCATTATTTTATGATAGGTAATATCTTTCAATAAATGGGTCACCATTATTTTGTCAATCAGTAAATTATTCTGTAATTTGAAAAAGTTCTTTATTTAAATTTTTTACATAGTAAATTAAAATTGGGGATAATAATAATACCCAGTTATCAAGAGGGATATAACTATAACAAATGAAAAATGAAAAAAATCGAGAAAGTGGGTTTATCACCTGATGACCTGCGGAGTGAACAATAATGAAAAGAGTAAGTGACTGGTGGGAAGAACAGAAACTCAAACTTATTTCCTAAATATCATAAACCTTATGTGTCTAGATAAGTCTAAAAGAGGAAGCTCCTAAATAGTTTTAGGTTCTCTGTGGGATACTAGAAAACAAGACTGACATGTACGACTAACTAGAAGATAAATCTTTAAAGAGCCCTTTGGAATTATTATCTAGGTATCATGTACCATTATCCAACAAATATGCAGAGTGAATTAAAATTTTTTCTTCTGAAATAAAAGAAAAAAATTAGAAGGCAGAAAAACAACCCATGGATAATGACATATAATAAATATAACGATATTCTCACACATTAAGTGCATGATTAATTAAAGCTTATCAAGGCACATAGAACATGAATAAAGCTTTATAAATAAAAATAAATATTCGAGAAAATGAACAATGAGATAAAATGTTATACGTAACAATATAAATAATTATATCAAGACATAAAAGTTTAATTATTAAATCACAAATTGTTGAATCTAGGACTTTAGGAACCATTTTAAAATAAAAGAAAAACATATATATATATATATATATATATATATATAACATAAAAATCAAGGAGATTAAGTTCTCTAGATAATGGAACTTGTACAGACAAAAATGCTTATTATTTTAGAATGATAATAATACATACACGTGCTTGTTCATTATAGAATGAATAGCTGCTAAACTTGATTAAGAGATAAAAAATATTGATTTGTGTCAATACCAAGTCTTTTCAAGTAAAACAGCAAAACTTTTTCTACATTTTATTATTTAATTTGTTAAAAAAATTGTTGGAAAACTTACTCGGCATTCCTGGACAGTTTAAAATAATGATCTATCTTTTCAACTCGGGTAAGTATATTAAGAAATTCCTGGTCATGAGTAATAACAATTAACTGGAAATTCTTTCTTGTGGAATTACTGACAACTAACCTGAAATAAATAGAAAATGATAGAAAATTGGGACAAACATATAAAAGAAAAGGAAAGGAAGTTATAAATACAATACAAGAGTAAAACGTGAGATATATATATATATATATATATATATATATGGCTGAAGGTTGGTTGACCATCGAGTATTATGCAGGAGAAATTAATCAGGGTTTCGGCAGCCAGGATCAAAAAAGATAAAATACTTCAAAATTATTGGGTAATTATTTTATTATAGCCAATATTTAGACTTAACGCTTAAATTATCATCAGGGATGAAATACAATTCACTATATTATACTTATAAATTATGGATTAAAATGAACAGACAGAGAAGTGGTATGTTATGTACTGAAATATATTTACAGATTAAACTAAAAATTTTTAACTACACAAACATGAAAAGATAAATCAATTTTATAAGTACCGATTTGTTCATATGGAAGAGAAATGTGGGGCGCCACTAAACCCTCTAATATTTAATGTTAGCAATCCCTTGTCTTAAGTCCTCAGTCAGTGTATATGCTCTTTATTATGTATCCCACCCTGAACAAAATCATTTCTCTACAACCCACAAAAACTAACACATCCCAATCCTATAGCCATCTCAATATCTTCCTAAACCTATCCCAATAATTATCCAAGATATCTCAAGCAGAGATTGTCCTTTGTTCTACTATATCAGAGTAAATAAGTTGATTTTATTTATTTTTAGAGCTGTGACACTGGTCAACCTCTCCCTCATCTATTGTATATATTCATGCCAATAATACAATATTGTGAGCTATTTACTAAATATATTCTTATTTACAGTATGAAATACATTTTTTTGTTTGAATAAAAATATAATGAAGTAATGACAAACATATTATTTCTTGTTGACACATGATAATTGCATTTTTATTAATATAATGTATACAAGGAAATGGTAATTTTAATTTCGCTGGACATAAAAGAGGCAATTGACAGCGCATGGTGGCCATCAATTATAACTGCTCTGAAAGAGAAAAAATGTCCAATAAACCTCTTTAAATTGGTCAAAGATTATTTAAGGAATTGTTATATATGTGTTACATCCAGTCCCATTGATATGACAAGGAATCAAACACTTGGTACAACTCAGAACTCAAGTTGCTCCCCACTGCTATGGAATCTCATTGTCGACTCACTTCTACAGAAATTATTCGAACAACACATAACTGTACTAGCTTTTGTGGATGACATACTTATAATTATTAAATCTAAATTCTGCACAACAGTAGTAGACACAACAAATTCCTGGGTAAATACTCACAAACTAAATTTCAATGCACAAAAATCTCATTACATGATAGTTTCAAGACAACGACAACTGAACTAACTGTCACGATACAAAATATACCCCTTACAAAAACTATACTCAACAAAATATTTATGAATAGCAATAGGCTCAAAATTAAACTGGAATAAACACATTGACACTGTTAACAAAGACAACAAAACTTGACACGAATGACTTCAAAGCAGATGAGATAGAACATATCCCACAACACTCGACTTGGTTACACCCAGCCCTTTACCCACATATTAATCTAAATTATACTGATGAAACTGACTATCAAATCTACACAGACGGAAGCAAGGGTGGCGAATTTGTTGGATGTGCCAACCTCATTTTCAAAAATTAAATTCTCAAAGATGTATTAAAATTTAAGTTAGGATCAAATTGTACAAATAACCAGGCTGAACAATTCGCTATCCTGAAATCACTTGAACACATAGAAAAATTGGGACTAATCAATAAAAATATTAATATACTTACTGACAGTAAATCCAGATTAGATATGATCACAAACAGGCAATGCCACTACTCCATAATCGAAGACACAAAAACAATTTTATATAACAATAGGTAACAATCGGATTAGTTTTGCTTGGATAAGAGAGCATTCAGTTATACAGGAGAATGAATTAGCTGACAGAGCAGCAAAATCTGCATTCAGAGATCCTTCCCTGACTGTGTGTTACAAACATATCTCAAAGCAACACCCAAAACATCTATTAAACGAACAGGCCTTAATACATTGGCAATCCAGATGGGAAAATACAAGCAAATCTAGACACTTATAACACATTTGTACCTGACATACAGACGTACTATAAGAAATGAAAAACATGGACAGACTTCTACCTAAATCAAGCTATTACAGGACACGGCACAGTCAACAGTTATTTTTACAGATTTAAAATTGAAGATTCTCCTTACTGCCCTTGTGACTTTACACACGAACAGACATACCAACATTTGATACACGACTGTACACAACTTACTGACTACAGGACAGAACTAACAAGAAAGGCAGTACTGAAATACGGAAAATGGCCAGTAGAAGCAAATTTATTGATGGACATATTACTACCATAATTCAAAACATTACTTAAAATCTCTCTTGAAAAAAATTAAAGACAATTATCACATTGAGTTTTTACAATACATGTATATATATATATATA
>KZ807173.1:448675-459548 GCA_000696205.2 Oncopeltus fasciatus | reverse complement strand
AAGGTTTTTGGAAATGAATATATATATGAGTCATTAAAAAATTCATCTAAATATATGCAAAAAAATGCTTAAATATCGAATTTGGTTTAAATAACTGCAGACAAGAGAGCGTGTACAAATATATATATATACACATATACATTTTTAATGGACTATATTTTTATCTTCACCAATATAGATTCGGTTAAAAGCTATTGAAAATTTTTAAAAATTGTGTCAGGTACCAATGCAAATAGCTGAATTTTACAACAGAATAATTTAAGAAGTACTATGCGCACCTCTGAAAACAGTTTTTCTTCGTCCTCTTTTAAAGATCTTTTCTCTTTAGTAATTTTAGTACAATCTTGATCCCCTAATCTTGAATTAAGCTTATTAAGCCTTTCAATCAGTTGTTTTTCTTCAAATTGTTTTTGCCGCAGCTTCAGATTATCATCCAATTCTCTTTGGCGAGTCTGAGTAACAAAAAAAATTCAATTGGATATAAATACAATAATTAAAATTAAATATAAATATGTAAAATTAAGTTACACATTTATAAATATATTTGACATTATTCTTTAGCTAGATATTAAAACTAGATTTTGTGATATTTTAAATCTTAGATTAATAGTTGACACAGATCTACATTGCTTTATAAGTACACAAAATTATTTTCATGCACTCTAATGTAAACAGATAAAAATGAAAGCAAAAAACCTTATTAGATGATTTTAGATGGGGTTTGGTCAAGGTAGATCCAAAGAAAAAAAATACTTTTTTTTTTTAACTTTTATTTATTTATTACATTCTGTTAAATTAAAACATTTTGTAAATTGATCACCACAATGAATTAAAAAAAAAATGACATTCATTGTCAATAAAATGAGGAGAGAAGGTGACCAATGACACCACTCTCAAATTACTTACAGATTATGTCCCCAGGAGGTCATGGGGCAATCTTCGTTTGAGTCGACGGGGAGGGTTGTAGGGGTTGGGGTTGGAAGACATGGCCTGTGCTAGTGGATTAGGATGGTATGGCAGTTTACTGTGGAAAAGGGTGAAGCGGGAAGAAATGAAGTCTTGAACAAAAGGGATATTAAGATCGTGGTGAAGAGATGAATAGGATACATAATAGGGATCATTTAGAATTATTTCAGGGTTTTGGATTGAAAGGAATGGATTCTTTGGATGTTGTAAGGCTTGACGGCACCCCAGATTTCTACTCCAGTCTAGTACTACTAAGTCCAGATTGGTCTTAATGGTTTGTAGAGCGTCAGTTTGTTCTCTATCGTAAGATTGGATTTATTATTCATGAGTCTGTATAGAAGTCCATATCGCCGATTGAGTTCTTATCTTTTAATTTTAGTATGTTCACCCCATGTAAGTCGTGAGTCAAGATGGAACCCAAGGTAACGAACGGAATTTGAATGTAGTGAAGGAATATTGTTAAATTTCACAATTTCAGGGAAGTCTTTCTTCCGCAGTTTGAAATAAACTTGAACGCATTTTTCTTCATTGATTTTTATTCTCCATTTGCCACACCATTGTTTGATTTTTTTGAGGTGATCTTGTAGGTTTTTAGAAGCAGTTTTAGGATCGGGATGTGAGGATAGGATAGCTTTGTTGTCCACAAATAGAGCTAAGAGGGTACTTGGATGGGTAGGGATGTCAGCAGTGTTCAGGATAAACAGGATAGGTCCAAGTACACTACCTTCAGGAACTCCCACTTCCACTAGGTAGAAATCGGAGTAATCTAATTCTTGCCGAACCCTAAAGAAATGGTTGGATAAGTAAGACTTAAGGATAAGGTAAGTGTTACTAGGAAGTATGGATTTCAGTTTAAACAGAAGACCCCTGTGCCAGACTCTATCAAATGCCTGGGAAACATCCAAAAAGCTCCTGGGCAGTACTCTTTGCGCTCAAGGGAAGAGGAAATGTAGTCTACAACGTGAAACACTTGCTGGACGGTAGAATGCTTACTTCTGAAGCTGAACTGATGATTTGGTAGAATATTGAAGGGTTCAAGGGAAAGCATCATTCGTTTTAACAGTATTTTTTTTCGAAAACCTTTGATTTATAGGACGATAGGTTATGTGGTGATTTTCCAGGTTTGGGAAATAGTATTATATCAGAATACTTCCAGAGGAGAGGTAAGTGGTTAGTTCTGAATATACAATTATAAATGTAGGTCAAGAATACAATTGCCTTCTTAGGGATATTACGGAGAATTCGGCCGGTGATTAAATCATATCAGGGTGATTTGCGCTTAGGCAGATGAGAGATTATATACTTGACCTCGGAAGAGTTAACGGCATGTCCAGGAACTCCTCAGTCTCCATGGCATTGGACAGGTCTAAGGGATCTGTATGAGGAGTAAATGTTTGCTTGAGGTGCTGGGCAAACATTTCGGCCTTGTCTTTGTCAGAAGAGGCCCAGGAACCTTCTCCTCGACGCTAGGGAGTGGAAGCTTCATGGCTTTTAAGGATTTTGCGAATAGCAATCCAAAGGGATTTGTCTCCTGCTTAGAGGGTAGACAGATAGGCATTAAAGGCCTCATTTCGTAAAGCACCTAATTTTTGTTTTACGAGTCTGGAAAGATGATTGAAGTATTTGAGGTCTGAGGGGTGTCTATTTTTGGAACAATGCTCTTGAGTGGCGTTTCGCTATGATGAGCTTTTTAAGCCAATCTGGGAGTGGTTTTCGTGACACAGAAGAGTAGTTGGTAAATTTTGGTTTAAGATTAGCCATATACATGCATTGCTGTACGTTTCTGCTAAAGGAATGTACAGCGTCATCTAGATCATCTGGGTTTCTCAGAGAAATTCTGAGGTCAAGTGACTCTTCTATGAGAGCTCTAAACAAGGCCCAGTCAACTAGGCCATTAATGAGGGAGGGAGGTAATTGTTTTGGAATAGGAATCAGGGATAATGTTAGGAGAAATGGGCTGTGACCAGAGGAGAGTTCGTTTAAGTTCGAAGCGGAATAATGAAGAGGAGTAAGGTTTTTGGAAATGAAGAAGTCTAGGATGTCAGGAAGGCGGTTAACGTCAGAGGGCCAATAAGTGGTAGAGGAAGGACTAATTGTGCTGAGGTTTTGGGATGATATCGCATTATACAAAGCACGGCCACGGGAGTTGGTCATTCTCGATCACCATTGAAAGTGTTTCGCATTATAGTCCCCACCGGCTAGGAAACGTGGACCAAGGTCTTTGAGGAAAGTGGAAAATTCTGGTGTAGTGATTGGCTTATTTGGAGGGCAATACACTGCTGAAAGTGTGATAGGATGAGAGGGTGTAGAAATAGACACTGATGTTGATTGAAGGGACTCTGTGGAAGAGGAGGGTAGGATATGATGGGTATAGGATTTCTTGATAAGAAGAGCAGTTCCACCATGAGCTCGTCTGTCAGGATGATCTGTCCTATAAGCGTGGTAGCCAGCAATTTTTAAGTTATTTCGTTTAGTTAGTTGTGTTTCTAGTCAGTAATACTCTGTCTACATTTTTGTTATCAAGTACTAGTTTGAGTTCGTCAGTGTGTGTCCGAAAGCAGTTAGCGTTCCACAGGAGGATAGTAAAGGAATTCTTGGATTGGGGAATCATGGTGTGGGATTTGGTAGGGTCATTTTGGTGACCAGGTTGGTCAGTAGGGATATGAGTAGAGAAATGAGGGAGTTAAGCTGTGAGAAGGAGTGAAATAAGGTGTACAGATCATTAATAAGGGCGGAGTCGGGACGTCCCTCCTGGGTGGGGGATGGGGATGTGGTAAAATATTGCTCACATATTGGAGTTCTGAATTGGAGGTGGGAAGAGGGATGTGTGAGATGGTTGGCCGTTATATACATGGTTGAGGCTGAGGTGGAGGTTGAGACGAGGTCTGTGGCTGAGGTTGCTGTTGTTGGTGAGGCTGGGATCTGTTTGAGATAGAGATCTAGCCCTGGGTTGTGAGTCCGCCTGGGTGGGTTTCTCTGTTGGCTTCTGTTCTTGGATGGCAGATCGATAAGAGATACCTGGATGGACAATTCTTGATGGTGAACGCAAGTTTCGGGTTGCAGGTTGCTGCGATGATACTTGTTGATTGTATACTTTTTGTTTGATCTACTTGTATACCAGGTATGCAAGTTTAAAATGTCGTTTATTTCTTAAAATATATACACAGTAATTTAAAAAAAAGTATAATATATTTTATTCAAAGTACTGGCCCTCGCTTTCTACACATTTTGTCCATCTCTCGGGCAATATATGGATACCATTCCAAAAGAATGCTTCATCTTTATTTGAAATCCATTCATCGAGCCATTTTCGTACGTTTTCGAAATTGTTGAAGTGTTGCTCCGCCAATGAGTGTCCCATCGATGAGAAGAGGTGATAATCAGAAGGCGCCAGGTCAGATGAATACGGCGGGTGGGGTAGGAGTTCCCAACCAAGCGAAGAAATCGTTTCCTTAGTCAATCTGGCTGAATGTGCAGGAGCGTTATCATGCTGAAGAATGACTTTGGCGTGCCTGTGAGCCCATTCTGGGCGTTTTTCGATCAATGCGTGACTCAAATTGATCATTTGTTGTCGGTAGCGCTCGGTATTGACTGTTTCGCCGGGCTTGAGAAGCTCGTAGTCGATTTGGTCGATTTTCTCGTTTTTGATCAGTAACATCAAAATCACCACGTTTGAAACGTTGAAACCAACGTTCACATGTCTTGACGGTTGGAGCAAGATCGCCATAAGTCTCAACAAAAATTCGATGACATTCAGATGCCTTTTTCTTTTGATTAAATAAGAAAATCATGACATGCCGCAAATGCTCTTTATTTGGCTTAAAATTAGACATTTTTAACACCAAAGAAAGGTATGATACGTCCACGTAAACGACTTAAAAACAACTGACTTTTGTAAACAAATGACTAACAAACAAAATAGCGTTTAGAGATAAGCAAATCCTTCAATAGGCTAAGAGCGCATTCTATTGCAATTAAAACGACATTTTAAACTTGCATACCTGGTACATCGCAGCCCCTGTAGCTGGCAGGATGGTTTTTGGAACAGTGGGCGCAAGTTGCAGGTTCCTTCTGTCTTTTTTGGCAGTTGCTGGTGTGATGTGGACCTCCATATTTTACGCACCGCGGGTTATAATTGCAGCCGGCTTTGGTATGCCCAAATTGTTGGCAATTATGGCAATGGAGTACCTCTTTTTTTACTTAGGGCCTCTCAACTTTGATGATTGTTTGGCACAGTGCTGAAATTGAATATATTTCTTGAACATTGGGCGTTTTTTCAAGATCTGCGAAAGACAGTGGTAAGGGTGGCTTATCTGTTCCTCTTCCAGGGCTTAAAACATTGAGAATGTTTTTTTACCTCAAACCCTAAGTCAGTGAGCTCTTCTTTGATGTCATCGATTGGTGTAGTGTGGTGGAGGTTCCTAATAACTACATGTAGAGTCCTCTCTTCTTTTAGCTGGTACGTGTGGAACTGGGCGTTTACTGATTTCAGGTATCGTATTATCTCTCTGTAAGAGTGATGAGTTTTATGAGTGATATATGTCTTTCGGCTCATACATATATATTTTCCACGGCCTACTTTCTCATCCAGCTGTCTGCAAATCAGGCCAAAATTTGAAATATTTTTAACGAATATCGGAGGGGGCTTTGATACTCGCTGTGAGGTTTCACAGGTCTCCATGGTCTTTTCATTAGTGAGCACATTAAATGGGTTTGCTGTGAAAAATGGTGAAGTCTCTGTGAGCGTTGAAGAAGTGGTCTGAGCTGGTTCGAGCGACCCGGTATCGGAGGGTAAGACTCCTACTTTTTTATGATGGTAAGCATCTTCCATTACATAAATAATAATAAAAAAAACAGTAAATATAAATATTTACTGCTCTTCATCGGGGACCAAGCAGAGATTAGTTAATCTGCTTAGCCAATAGTTTAAGCTGGCCGATAACAGCCGGCTGGCTAAGAGCTAGAGGGGACGCGCCTGACCAAGCATGTCTGCCTGTATCCTACTTGCTTCTAAAAAAAATTGAGTGTTTCACTCACTTGCCGTGTGTCTGTTCCTCTGTGAAATTCCTCGAAACTTCGTCAATGTCTTCAGGCTGGCTATATCTTCAACTGTGACCAGTTTGGTAACAACTGAACACTTTTAATCACTTCTAAAGAAACAATTGCAGAGAGCTAACTATTAAATTTAGATATGTTTATATGTGAAGATTCAAGAAATTGCTTATATCAATATTATAATTTGATTCATTATGAATAAGTGATGAAAAATTCATTTGACTTTAAAAAGTAATTTATTCATACATAAGTATTATTAATTTTCTAAGAAAAAAACTTTACTTAGGTAGTAGGTCATGTAAGTCTAAATACTGTAAAAAGTTAATTTCAAATTCTTGTAATGAAAGTTCTGATAAAGCCAGGGTGAGAATATCTTTTAAAATTTTGATAAGTTATTTTATATTATAGGTATATGCAATTAATCTTTTAAGTATATAAATTTAGAAATGTAATCAAAAACTTTTCACACACACAAAAAGTAACAAAATAATGGAAGGACAAAAAGTCCAAGATCAAATAAAATATAAACAATAAATGTATAACTACAGAACAAAAGAAAAAAGTATGAGGACCTAAGGACCAAGAGTGTGTGTATAGCAAATATATATAAACAGGGATAAATTATATGATTATACAAATTTTAAAAAAATCTGTCGAAATGTACCGATTTTTCACTTACTCTCAAGAAAGT
The DNA here is from genome assembly GCA_000696205.2 of Oncopeltus fasciatus. Classification (NCBI taxonomy): domain Eukaryota; kingdom Metazoa; phylum Arthropoda; class Insecta; order Hemiptera; family Lygaeidae; genus Oncopeltus; species Oncopeltus fasciatus. The sequence continues at coordinate 452,836 of KZ807173.1, read as the reverse complement.
TTCATTTTAAAGAATTTAACGAAAATATGAGATAGTGCTGCTGCCTTACCCAAGGTCCGTTTGAGACTTCCAAGCTTTGCATTCTGGGCCTCACCATTTTCTTTCCAATTAATTTTATATTAATTAAAAATATTGTAAAAATAAACATTCTTAGTTGAATATTTAAATGCCATATGTTCTTATGACCAATAAACATTACTTTTATTTTTTTATATTTATATTATTCTTATTATGGCAAAGTGGAAGACTATATATATATACATTTATTAAACATAGCTTATATAGGTGTGAGACGAACATTTCAGGAAGCTTTCCTAGTTTACAGTCATGAAATAAGTAATACATAATACAAATGCCTTGATATTAAAATGTTAGACATTAAGGTAATTCACAAGTCCTTAACAAGACTTTATTTCTGCTATATATTGATATAATACTGTAGATCTCCCTTTTCCAGCTTTCACTAATGGTGAATGAAGGCAATTGGTGTTTAAAAAATGAAAAATTATGGAGAAATGGTTGTTTCTAATTTAAATTCTTAAAATCCAACTACAACCAATAACAAAAACTTTAGGGGTTTCTACAAATTTCATCCAAATTTTTGATGCTGTTGGGTCAGCAGGCCAAAGTAGAACAAGTTGGGGTTTAAAGATTACAATAAGAAAATAAGGATAATTGCCAAGTTTCATATTTTAAGATGCTCAGATTCATCTGTTAGGAGACAAATAAGTTTTTCCTACCATTAATTTGGCTTGCCTTATTGATTATAATAGTAATTTTAATTTAAAAATAGTTTATTGCACTATACCTGTATTCTTTTAATAACCAGCTAAAAGAATAAATTAAAAATTTATAAGTCTTGTTAGTTAATTGTTAGTTTACAAAATAGCTAGAAAATGTACTTACTGCTTGGGCAGTGATATAATTTTTTAATGCATCACGCTCATCATTTATTGTCATTTTCTTTAACTGCAGATCATCCCCCTTTGCTTCAAGACCAGCAAGATTCTGCTGAGCAGATTCTAGCTTCTTACTTCCACCACGGGATTCAAATTCAACTATAATCCTTTGTTGTTTCTTTACATCTTCAAACTGGTTCTCCAAGGTTCGAACCTAGATTTCAAAGAATATAAAATAAAGTGCAATGTACTAATAAAATTATATTATACTGCTGTATAATATAATTTTATTAGTACATTGCAATTATTAAAAGTTCCTCTTTTTTATTGACTTGTAAATATTAACCTCTTGGTATGTTACTATATATCAAGAGGTTAATACTTACAAGTCAATAAAAAAGAGGAACTTTTAATAATTTTAAAAAGTAGTTTATCTTGAAGTACTTAACCTTAAAATTAAATCTTTAAAAAAGTGTTGAACATAATTTAAATTAATAGATTTAAAACTGAGGTATGGGAGGGGGAAAAACATTTTGTGGTAATTAGCTTGTATGAATCATTACATGCAAAAAGTCTAGTGTTCCTATCACTGGTTCTGCTCAAACATAACTTGGAGGAACAGGTTGGTATATTTAAATCCCACTATTAGTATCACAGTTTCTTACCAAGGAGTGATATAGTTTTAGTGCTGATGTATTGCAAGAGATTTTTGAAATAATCCCTCCTAAGGAAGGACTAACATTGTGGCGGTACTGCTCTTGGTATGGAATCAGAATAAGACCCTCCAGATTAATTGAGATAAATCAGAATACAGGTGACAGCAAGGTTAATATCCTTATATCTTATCTTATATTTTACACAAATGTGTGTACAAAAAGCAGGCTTGCATGTGGCATGGCACACATGATTTGTCTGATTCCACCAATCCAGGTTGATCTGACTTCATTTGGCTAATCCTCGTTTCCCCCCACTGCTGCCAGTCCAAGAGCCTGTTTGGCTAACGTTCCTCAGACATTCATTTACAGTACTAATACCATCACAACCACAATTGCCTAATCCTTGTGGAAACAGTCTGAATTACAATCAGGAAGATGTACAGTTTTTGGATGGGATCTCCTTCCCCTAAACATACTACCCACCAAAGATAATGAGCTCGTTTCACCTGGGGTTTTTAAAGGAAAAGTATAATTTACTAATTATCATTCATAGTTCACATAAAATTTTAAAAATTAAGAGCCTGCGTATAATATTAAATACTAATTTCATTAATATACTCGATAAAATCTATTTTGAATCTGAAACAAATATGTCGTAAGACCTCTTTAATGTGGAATGCTGGGAGATTCGCCATTGGCAGTGCTGGATTATAGAGGGTTTTTATTAAACCTAATTAAATAGGATAAATAAACATGTACAAATATATTTTGAAAAACTATAGTTTTGAATTTGAATTATTTAAAGAAATATTATATTTATAGAATCCAGTAGAATTCATTGACAAATCATCAAATTTAGTGATGGTCAATGAGATACTATATATGCACTTAACAAATTTTTTTTTTGGCATTTTATTTGGACCTTATTATAAATGTGCTAATTAATTAATATTATAATAGAGTGATAGATTATAGATTTAATTAAGCTTTCACTCAAAGCTATTTTCTGATCAGAAAGTGGTAAGAAGTCGAGTCCTAAAATATGTAATGTGAGCATAAAAACAGTACTGTGAACAACAGAGCTAGGCTGAAAACCAAGTAATACAGTTTCCCAAATGTTCCTAGTTTCTCACAGATGCTAGACCCCTGAAATATAAAAGATCATTAATAGTGTTTCAACAGTTTTAAACAAATAATAAAGGAATGTAGGTATTGATTGTTCTCATTACAGATTTTTTGAGATTTTTTCCGATCCTGCTAACCAGGCACCAAAACTTGTCACTAAAATTTATGGATAATAAACAAAACTAATTAACATAAAATATTTGGGTTAAATACCCAAGAGGAGAAGAATGCTTCTTAGGACAGATGTTGCCAAGAAAATGATAGCTCCACAGGTTTCAATCGTTGGGTGATTTAAAGAGCTTAAGAACACCATTATAAAGGCAGGGTTCTTTATCTGATTAGTGATGCCATATAGAATAAATAACATGGAACCCTTCTTAATAAAAGCAGAACTCTACCTCTTTTACTAGCAGAGTTTATGAAGCATGCTAGTAGAGCACAAGGAAAAACCTATGCCACCCCCTGTGTAAGTTATGGAAGAGGATGTAAGAGTTGCTTGGGCTAAAATTGGAATGTCTCCAGGACCTGTATGAATATATGGAACTGTTGAAGACTGGTGGTAACAAACTGCTTGCTCTTTTTAGAAAAATAATAAACATCTCTAAGGATGCAAATTGCCTACTGATCTGTACTAACAGGAAAATAGGGACTTGTAGGTTCAGGAAAATACAAAGATGAGGCAGGAGAAATACAGTAAGTGAAAATGATAGCTTTGACAATTTGCTTTAGAAGAGAAGGTAGAGCTTTAGAAGGAAAAGGCAGCAAACCTTTGACAGCAAGTATTTTGAGAAGATTATATGGCCTATGGGATCATGACCTATAAGTTTGGGGAAATGTTGAAATGTGAACTGGGGAAAGACGATGTAGTGTACAAAAGTGTAAAATTATCAAAGGACTTGCTGTCTTTTTCTTCAAGAAAATTATATCGACCTCTTTACTTACCTCCACTCCACTACACACATTGGTTTGCCTATCCATTATGAAATTGTTTCGTAATGGTATTTACTTGTATATTGTCAATCACTGTTGACAAAATAAACAATTTATCTATCATTTTTTGATATTTGTAATTAATAATAAAATTACTAACAAAAGCTTAATATATGGAAAAATTAAACTAAAACTAACTTTTTTCCTTTCATCTTCTAATGAAGAGGCATGAACGGCCTCCAATGATTTCTTCTGCCTAATTAACAAGTCCAGCTGCCTGGATTGTGCTTCTAAGTCTTCTGACCCCTTATCCACTTCCATTTGAAGCATTACTTCTAAACTTTCTAATTCATCCCTTCGCTCAATTAGTTGGGATCTCATTTGAGCATTACCACTGATCTAAAAATAATAAAAGAAAACTATTATTTTTGTTATTATTTTACAGAAGGCTATAATAAAAAAAACAAAAAAATAAAAAAACAAAACAAACAAAAAACTACAATAATACATAGTTGAGAGAAATAAAAATGAATATATATCTTTGTTGTCCA
>KZ807173.1:432811-445277 GCA_000696205.2 Oncopeltus fasciatus | reverse complement strand
TATATATAATACAAAATTATTATATAAAACAAATAAAATACAACTTTTATGATACTCCAACACTTCCCCTAGATGAAGTTTTATCATACCCAATTGCTTAACGAGATTCAAAAATCTGATTTTTGGTAAAATATTAATAAATAAGTCTGCTAGTTGTCTTGGCCCACCATCACTGAATAAACTTGTAACGCACATCTATATGTTTAGATTTATTATGAAATCTTGGATTTTTAATTAATTGTACTGTACTTTAATTGTCTTTTTTTAGCTCTAGGATTTCCGTTGTGGTACCTATTTCCTTTATTAATTGTATCAGTCATAACAAGTCCTTAAATGCTTCACTTGCAGAAATAAATTCTGTATAGGTGGTTGAAACAGCTATGCTCTGTTGCTTCCTGCATCCCTATATTATAGTGCCTCCAATGAATTTTACAATCATTCCTAAGGTTGATTTCCTTGAGCCATGATTTCACAAATCATCAGCATAAGCTTCAATTCTGTAATTACTATCAAGATGATATAGGATTCCATAGTTGTAGGTATCTAAAAATCCTTTTGATCAGGACAAATGCTGTGATAATGTCTTGACTGCAAAGGCCAAATCTGGACTTGTTACATTCACAGTATAGAATAAACTATAAAAAATCCAATTGCTTCGCGATAAGGAACATTGTTATCCAATTCTTTGATGGGTGTCTAATCCTGAAGCATACCTTTATCTAATGGTATGGATACTGGATTGGCATTTTCCATCCCAAATTTCTTTAAAAATTTTAAAGCACATTGTTTTTTTGTTTAAATGACTTTAAACAGCCTGTCAACATCTTGATAATTCTTATGAATGACAAATCAGTCATTTATAAGAATTATTAAGATTCACAAGCAGCAAAAGGAGCAAATTTTTAACTTTTGAAATAAATAAATATGGATCTGATTTAATAACCATTAAATATTTATTAAAGTGATGATTCTAGCATCGAGGTGATTGTTTTAGTCTATAAAGCTCTTTTAAAAGGTAACAGCCCTTCCTGATTGGTCATTCAAATGCTCTGGATGTTGCACATATAACTCTTCATTTATATTAGCATTTAGGAAGGCAACCTATTTGTCAAATCGTAAAAAATGCAAATTTTTACAAGCAGCAAAATAATCAGTATTTTTATAGGTGTCCCAAAGAGCAACAGACAAAATGCTTCCAAGTAGTGAGAGCCGTACTTCTGTAAAAAGCCTCTAGCAACTAGATGAGCTCGATAAGAATCAACAGTACCATCCCTATTTAATTTTTTCCTGAACACCCACTTATCGCCAATAAGGTTCTAATCATTTGGGAGTTCAGTCAAAACAAAAACTTTGTTTTTCATCCTGAGTTTAGCCTGAGTATTTATCCTCCATCGCTGATTTCCATTTGGCAGCATCAGTTGACTCTACTTCTTTGATGAAGTTTGAAGGGTTATCCGCAACAGTCAAGAAGGAATACTTATCTGAATCCCTCGGCATAGAACAATCACAGTTTCATTCTTGATGAACCTTCTTGCCAAAGACGTTCCTTGAGATATGCCTGCTTCAACACTTGTTGCTTGTATATACAATTCAGCAATCTCCTAATTATTAACCCCCCCCCCCCCAAAAAAATCCTGTTCAACAATTCTAGTGTCTTTATTCCTTTCCAAGTTAATGGTTATCTCACTATTGATCTATTGCCAAGAATGACAACACTTCTACTTACAGTGACCTTTTTGGTAATAGGACCCTCAAGCATATAGCCTTTCATATCATTGCAATATCCTACAAATATCAGTTTCTGGGAAACATGATCACGGTTTTTTGTTGTTTTTTTGTTTGTTTGTTTTTTTTTGGGGGGGGGGGGATGTTTCATTGTTTCACAGCTAAACACTTTAAGTTGGCGGATATTAGGCTTCCTCGCTTTAATAGTATCACCTGTAATAGGCGTGCCACTGCTTTTGAGGTCCATAATCATAGGTTTATATTCCTCAGGCATTCATTCAAACCTACCCACTCGTCTGTTTTGTCAAGTTTTATTTTTCGGAACTGTTAGAGGATGCATATAATCCAATTAATTTAGTCCACCATTAAACTGAAACCATCTAATCTTGTTAATATGAGCTGACAGAGCAAGCCTACTTTTCTTAGGTGACCAAAGTCCTCAAACAATGATTTGATTGTACCCCATGCCTCCTTAAAAGATTCGCATTTTTCTATAAGGTGGATAAGGCTGGCGTCTGCAAGTAGGCATATTTTGAAAAGTGCCTTGCGATCCTTTTCTTTGGTTTCGGAGTCATCCTGTTTAGCCTTGCCTCGAACAACGCCCCACTGGTTTTCCAATTTCAATAAGGCCTTCATCTGGAACTTCCACAAGTTATAATTCTCGAGGCCCCTGAGTTTGTCCACAAAGGTGATTGCATTTGCTGCCATATTTGCAACAGTAGGGGTATTGGAAATTTTTAAAAATATTTGCGACATTTACTGAATAAAATATGAGATTGCATGTACATAAGCAAACCTGAGCCTATAACCATTGCAGATTTGTGTTTTAACCTGTAATCCTGGGAAAACTATTTCACATAAAATACTTATAATGAATTTAATATGGGGAAATGTCATATACTACAGGCTACTCAACAACTGGCACATGTGCAGTGGTACATTATATATATAAAGAGAGAATATAAATATTATTATTTACAACAAATATGATAAAACTCCCAACTTTAAGATTAATATATTTTATAATTATGAGGACAATTAAAACTTAATTTAAGTAACTGTAGAGCAGGAATCTCTTTAGATTTGCTACTCATAAACCAGACAGGCTTCTAAAATTTTGAATATTAATAAATTGCAACTGGTTTTGAATTAACAGAGGCTTTTTTATTGAGTACCAGCTCATTTGTATTTTTTAGTGTCTTTTTTTTTTTTAATATTTCTGGTTTTTATAACATGTTTAAAGAAAGTAATATTTCTGTTAGTAAATTCATTGCAAACTTTAAACCAATACAGTATTGATAAAATGCTTTCATAATATGCATTTTTCTCTTAAATAAGTTCAGTATTCAATTTTCATATATTTTATATAGTTTTTAGTTGATTACACAGTTTTATTATTTCATTTATTTATTCTTATGTTGCATTATGACTTATAGACATCTTTCTATATTTTTTTTTATGTTTTTTATTTTATATTCAGCCCTGAAATTCAGGCCAAAATATTGATGAAAATAAAAAAATTTTGATTACAAATAAGTTTTTAATTCTTAAGCCAACAAAACCCGACCAAATCCTGACAATCCTCTTCTCATAAAACTCTACAGTCAACAAGTTACCTCCATATACTTTATTATTTTTCTCAATAATAAAATAATTGTTTGAAGAGTTCCCTAATTTAGTGTTTTAACTAAAAATAGATAAATAAAATTATAAATAAAACATACCTGGGGGCATATTAGCTTCAAGTTTCTGTATCTCCCTCGTAATTCTTCGGGATTCAGCAAGATGCTGTTCAAGAAGTACTACATCACTTTGAACTGCTTTGGCTAAAGCTTCATCAGATTCTGGAAGTTCCAGTTCACTATGAATATTCACAAGACATTCTTTTGCTAAGGAGAGTTTCTTATCAATTTTGTTTAATTCAGACCTGAAAGAAATGGTTCAATTAAGATTGGATAGTTGAGTTTCAGTCAAAGCCAAAAAGGGCAAAAAGAATAGGTCCAAGCATAATGCCTGCTTTCATAGGGAAATAATCAGAATAATCTGGCCCTTACCAGATATCTGCAGTCGATAAAGCAAAAAATGTTTTAAGTGTGGGAGCAAATCATAAGATTTGCTGTTCACAAACCAGACAGGCTTCTAAAATTTTAATTTTAATATTAATAAATTGCTATTGATTTTGAATTTACAGAAGCAAAAGTTATGAGTACCAGCTCATTTGAATTTTTTAGTGTCTTTTCAAAATATTTCTGGTTTATATAACATGTTTTAAGAAAGTAATCTTTCTGTTATTAAATTCATTAAATACTTTATACCTATACAGTAATGATAAAATGCATCATTTTGCATTTTAAATAGCAAATTAATAACAAAAAGGTGAAAGAAAGAGCTGTGTAAACTAAATGAATCTGTCACTACCTTGACCGAACTCCACAAAAAACATCTAATACTAAATGAATCTGTTTTGCTGAGGATGAATAATTGAATTTTAACTTTCCATGTCGTGTTTATCCTCCATACTTATAAAACATATAATTTAGAATTCAAAAAAATCTATGACAAGTTTCATAACAAACTGACAATTCAGGTAATCCCCCAATTATTTATTTATTTATTTTGTTTATTTTACTCAATAACAAACTCAAAACTCCCTCGTAATGTTTAATTTCACTGTTAATTTTTAAAATTATGATTTAACCACTTAACAAATCTTTATTGAGTTTCACTATCATAAACTAAATATTATACCCACTACATCAAAAAATTTGTTATACACACACTCAAAATTTCACATAATAACCAATCTTACTCTTCCAATTTTGTTCAACAACGGATTTAGCCTTTTATTTCCATTTAAAAGCAACATGAGAAACTTCATTAAGAAAAACAAAAAATTTCTGTTTATAAACCATCAAATTAAAATTTATGCAATACATAATCCCCCGTATTCTTAATGTCAATTTTGCTGTATAACTCCTAAAATGTTTCTTTTATCACTAAACTCCGTGATGTTTCAATCTATTTTGTAATCTGTTCGAATTTCATAAGTGAAACACCCAATAAATCAAAGATTTTTTTATACTCCCACTTAGCATTTCAAGTAATCCCCACTCCTATTCATCCAATATTGTTCTGTAGTGATTAGTCACATTTAAAAGGAATAAGACAAATTTCATTCAGAAATACAACAAAATATGGCTTATAGGGCATAAAGTTAAAAATTTACCTAATTTTACTATCAATAGTAATATTTACGTTTAAAAAAAGAAGCACAATATTAATTAAAAAAAACAAAAAAAAAAAACAGATATTTAAAGTAAGCCCTAACATTTTTTGTACCACTCTGAGGCTGGCTAGTAGTATAAAAGATTAATAACAAGTTAAAAAAAAAAGTTGATTATTGTGAACTATGAGAGGTGATTGGTTATAAGGTATTTTAATAAAAGCAATTAGTTAGCCAACTAGTTTTTTATTAATGCCAACATTCCAGCCTTGATTTTAGGTTTTCTTTAGAACACTGAATAAAAAGAAGAAAAAAAGTTTAAAAAATAACAGATAAAAGTGGCTGGAAAAAAAAAAATACAAAAAACAAAACCAAAAGAAATAGAAAAATAATGGGATTATGACAAAATTAATAAAATAAAATTTATTTTATCTAAAAATAAATAATATAGCATTTGTCTTTCTAAAAAAAATTAAAATATTAGGGATGGTAATACAAAAATCAACTTACTAAGAGAAAATGTTGATTGAGAGCAACTTACTCCCTTGGAGAATATATACATATACATGACTAAGCAGTTTCTAAGCAGATGGCTTTGGTCAGGTAAGGGTAGCAGGTAGAGTAGGATGTGATTTTATAAAGGCAGGAGCTTGTGGTTTTTGAAATAATTCTTTAAAAATTGGGAGAGAAGGACAATCCCTTGTGACAAGTGTCACCAAGAAACTGTACAATGAGATTAGCTAGGAGACTCTAGCTAAGCCTGCTTTAATAATTACATTTCTACAAATGTTCCACTTCCATTTAACTTCAAGAGCATCATAGCTTAAAGCATCTGATACTTTATTCATATAATGACCAAACTCAACAATTATGACAAATTGGTGTAATACACTTCTTAATTTGGAAGATAACAGGCATCCAAAAATCTGATAACCCATTTAATTTGTCTATAGTTCTTGTCATGTAATATCCGGAAAAAATTGGGTCTCTTATCTCAGAAAAATTAAATGAAGTTTAAAATGTAAGCTTCTAGAAAATATCTACAATAAGCAAACCCGAGTTGAGTTTCATTACTCTTAAACTAAATTTAAAAAAAAAAAGAGCTTTAAAAATTAATATTTTATCAAAATTGTAAAATGTTGATTGAAATAATAAAGTCATAACTTACTGAAGAGCAGGTATTTCAGAACACTTTATAACCGACAATTTTTCGTATTTTGGCTTCAATTGCAACAAAGTTTCCTTCTTCTTCTCCATGGAATCAAGGCTATCTTTATTACTCCGTAATCTTGAAGGTACTTCTTTTACTTTAGAATTAAGCTAAAAGAAATTGAAAAAATTACTGACTGAAACCAGAAATATATTAAACAAACACACACACTCATATGAGCTTACACACACACACTTACTTTTGTTAGTTCTTTTTTGCCCACGCATACATACACGTGCATACACACACACACACACACACACACACACACACAAACATACTTCTTGCATGGAATAAACAAAATTCCTTTGTGGGGGAAGGGGAGTGAGAAAAGGGGAAACAAAGAAATGGAGATGGAGGAGAGAGAAAAATTATTGATGTTTAGGATCATTATTTATAATAAGTTTTATCTAATTGTTAATAGCCATTAGCTAGTGTTATGAACTAATTGTTATTGTAAATAAATATTTATTCTATTAGTTATTATTTGAAATTAAATGTTAGAGTATTTGTTATAAATTATTATTGTAAATTAACATGATATTGATGGATAATTATAAGTAATGAAAGATTAAGGGCACTTAGTGATTGTATAGCCTAATTTTAAGAAATTATTTAAATGAGCATTTTATTTTTGATAATGTCATTCAAAAACAACAACAAATTAATTCCTGCACCTTTATAGATTACAATAGTTAGATAATAATTTTTGAAGAATATTAAATAAAAAAACAATGTAAATGAATCATTAAAAAAACTACCATTTCTTTCACTTTGAACCTTAATATGCAGAAACAGAAAGATATAGAATTCACAGTACCATTTAATGACAACTTATATAATGGTTAATTTTCTTAAAAAACCATAAAGTTAGGCATGTCAAAATAAGATAAAGTGACGCATGTACATCCCCAATTGATATAGAAAAAATCATAATACATCCTACAGGAACTACTTAATCTGTCTCAATTGTGTACTCAAATCATCTGTGGATATTTTTTCCTCAAATGTGTACTTATACATAAATGCGTGTAATTTTAATAGCTCCTCAATTGCATGTTATAATTTAATAAATACATTCAATTTCCCTTATTCAATAATTTCAATAAAGAGGTCAGTAGAAATAAGATAGTAACTCACATCTAGAACAAGTTTAGTGACTTCAATCTCAGAGGTGAACCCTCTTTGACATAGTGGACAGTTTGGGTTTTTCTGCTGCAATGTCTGTATATATCTTCTTGACATGAACTGAGAGGCTGAGAGAGTACCCTTTTCAACCTGTTGACAAAATTTCACAAGTCTATTGCTGAAATTTTAAAATATGCTTATTTATATAAATAAAGTAATCATTTTATCAGTAGGTAGCATATAAACAAATTAGTTTAATTTATGTTTACAATTAATATGCCATAGAATACAAAATTATGTTCTCTAAAATGATTTTATAGACTTTTTTTTTCAATTGAATAAAGACTTCTCTAATGAGTTTAACTAAAATTATATTTTTTTAAAAATAAGAAATTAAAAAGAAATATCAAAACAGATTATCTAAATGTAGTGGTAATTTTCCTTAACTAAAATGCAACTCACATAAAATAAATGTACCAAAAGTACAGGCCTACTAAATTGATGTCTTTTAAAAAGTAATATTCCATCTATATCTGCTCCATTGATGAATTCTAGATCTAATGAATTCGTATGAGTACCAGCCTAAATAAATAAGTGTAGATAAAATCTTGGCTGAAATGAATATAGGCCTTAAGATGTTAGTCAATCAACAGATGAATGGAATAGTGACTTTTTTTTTTATTAAACTTTTATTTATTTGTTAAATTCTGTTAAATAAAAACATTTTGTAATTTGATCACAATGAAGTAAAAATGACATTCAATGACAATCACAGAGAAAGTGACCAATGACACCACTCTCAAATTATTTACAGACTATGTCCCCAGGATGTCACGGGGCCATCTTTGTTTGAGCTGACGGGGAGGGTTGTAGGGGTTGGAGTTGGAAAACATAGTCTGTGCTAGTGGATTAGGATGGTATGGCAGTTTATTGTGGAAAAGGGTAAAGCGGGAAGAAATGAGAACTTGAACAAAAGGGATATTAAGATTGTGGTAAAGGGATGAATTGGATACGTAATAGAGAGCATTTGCAATTATTCTCAGGGTTTTGGATTGAAAGGACTGGATTCTTTGGTTGTTGGAAGGCTTGGGGGCACCCCAGATTTCTACTCCGTAAGTCCAGATTGGTCGTAATAAGGTTTTGTAGAGCATCAGTTTGTTTTCTATCGTACGATTGGATTTCTTATTTATAAGTCTGTATAGAAGTCCATATCAAAGATTGAGTTCTTGTTTTTTAATTTTACTATGTTCTCCCCATGTAAGCCATGAGTCAAGATGGAACCCAAGGTAACGAACGGAATTTGAATGTGGTAAAGGAATATTGTTAAATTTCACAATTTCAGAGAGGTCTTTTTTCCGCAGTTAGAAATTAACAAGAACAAATGTTTCTTCATTGATTTTTATTCTTCATTTGCCACACCATTGTTTCATTTTTTTGAGGTGATCTTGTAGGTTTTTAGAAGTAGTTTTAGGATCGGGATGGGAGGATAGGATAGCTTTGTCATCCGCAAATAGAGCTAAGAGGGTACTTGGATGGGTAGGGATGTTAGCAGTGTACAGGATAAATAGGATAGGTCCAAGCACCTAATAGGTTAATCTAATCCTTGCTGAACCCTAAAGAAACGGTTGGATAAGCAAGACTTAAGGATAAGGTAAGTGTTACTAGGAAGTATGGATTTCAGTTTAAACAGAAGACCACAGAGTCAGACTCTATAAAATGCTTGGTAAACATCCAAAAAAGCTCCTGGGAAGTACTCTTCGCGCTCAAGGGAAGAGGAAATATAGTCTACATCTCGAAACACTTGCTGGACAGTAGAATGCTTACTTCTGAAGCCGAACTGATAATTTGGGAGGATATTGAGGGGTTCCATGGAAGGCATCATTCGTTTTAACAGTATTTTTTCGAAAACCTTTGAAAGTGTAGGAAGGAGACTTATACGACGATAGCATGAGGGGTTATGTGGTGATTTTCCAGGTTTGGGAAATAGTATTATATCAGAATATTTCCAGAGTAGAGGGAAGTGGGTAGTTCTGAATGTGCAATTATAAACGTAGAATACAATTGCCTTCTTGGGAAGATTAAGAATTTGGCCAGTGATTAAATCATATCCGGGTGATTTGCAATTAGGCAGATGAGAGATTATATACTTGACCTCGGAAGATGTTACTGCCTTAAGTGGCAAGGACATAGGTAATGGCAAGTCCAGGAACTCCTCAGTATCCACGGCATTGGACACATCTAAGGGATCTGAGTGAGGAGTAAATGTTTGCTTGAGGTGCTGGGCAAACACTTCGGCCTTGTCTTTGTCAGAAGAGGCCCAGGAACCATCTCCAAGGGAGTGGAAGCTTCATAGCTCTTAAGGATTCTGCAAGTAGCAAGCCAAAGGGATTTTTCTCCTGCTGAGAGGCTAAACAGATAGGCATTAAAGGCCTCATTTCGTAAAACATCTAATTTTTGTTTTACGAGTCTGGAAAGATTATTAAAGTCTTTGGGGTCTGAGGGATGTCTATATTTTTGGAACAATGCTCTTCAGCAGCATTTCGTTATGATGGGCTTTTTAAACGAATCTGGGAGTGGTTTTTGGAACTCTGAAGAGTATTTGGTAAATTTTGGTTTGAGATTGGCCATATACATGCATTTCTGAATGTTTGTGGTAAGATGGTTGACCGTGATATACTTGACCGTTGAGGCTGAGGTGGAGGCTGAGACAAGGTCTGTAGCTGAGGTTGCTGTTGCTTGTGAAGCTGGCGTCTAGAAAGAGATAGAGACCTAGGCCTGGGTGGGTTTCTCTGTTGGCTTCTGTTTGTGGATGACAGATCTATAAGAGACACCTGGCTGGACACTTCTTGATGGTGGGCACAAGTTTCGTGTTGCATGTTGCTGTGATGATATTTGTTGATTGTATACTTTTTCTTTGATCTGCTTTTATACATCACATCCCCTGTAGCTGGCAGGATAGTTTTTGGAGCAGTGGGTGCAAGTAGCAGGTTCCTCCCATCTTTTTTTGGCAGTTGCTGGTGTGATGCGGACCGCCGTTTTACACACCGCATTGGGATTTTTTTCAAGATCTATGAAAAACAGTGGTAGGGGTGACTTATCTGAACCTTTTCCAGGGCTTAAAAGATGAGAATGTTTTTCACCGTGTACCCTAAGTCAGAGAGCTCTTCTTTGATGTCATCGATTGGTATAGTGTGGTGGAGGTTCCTAATAACAACATGTAGAGTCCTCTCTTCTTTAAGCTGGTACGTACCGAACTGGGCGTTTACTGATTTCAGGTAGCGTACTATCTCCCTGTAAGAATCTGATGAGTCAGGACTGATTTTTGAGTCTCATACATATGTATTTTCCACAGCCTACTTTCTCATTCAGCTGTCTGCACATCAGGCCAAAATTTGATATGTTTTTAACGACTATTGGAGGGGGCTTTGATACTCGCTATGAGGTTTCAGATGTCTCCATGGTCTCTTCATTAGAACATTGAATGGATTCGCTATGAAAAATGGTGAAGTCTCTGTAAGCTATGAAGAAGTGGTCTGAGCGGGGTCGAGTGACCCGGTATCGGAGGGTGAAGCTATTGGTAGATATGGGTTATTAATCGGCAATGCAATTCTGGGCGATGCAGTTCTACTCGTGGTGGAGGTATTATCACTTAGGCTGAAAGATGAAGGTGTATTCGTGGCTTGGTTTGTTTTTTTTCCTGTTTTATTTTATTTTGGGGGCGACATTTGTGAGCCTCCCGCTGAGTGAGTGTGCATTTCTTTCTTGACTATTTTTTTTATGGTAGTAAGTATCTCCCATTATGTAAGTAATAAATAAACAGTAAATTTAAATATTTACTGCTCTTTATCGCTAAGCTGGTCGATAACAGCTGGTTGGCTGGGAGCTGGAGGGGACGTGCTTGACCCAGCACGTCTGCCTTTATGCTCCTCACTGCTAAAAAAAATTGAATATTTCACTCACTTGCTATGCTTTTGTTCCTCGGTGAAATTCCTCAAAAATTCGTAAATGTCTTCAGACTGGCTACATCTTCAACTGTGACCAGTTTTGGTAACCACTGAACACTTTTGAAGACTTCTAAAGAAACAATTGCAGAGAGCTAACAAAACACGTCCTCTCTCTACAATGGCTACTGTCGAACTTTAGTGACATTTAAGAAGGAAAATGAAAAAAATTATATGGGATGCATAGGAAAATATTGAAACTACTTCCAATTTCTAAGAAGTAAAGCACATGAAAAATGATTAAAGGGAAGGTTATCTGGTTTTTCTATAGATATTTAACAGTATAACGAAGCATTCTAAAAGTAAACTGTAGAAGATTATTACTGCAATACAAAATTAATAGAAAAGCCTGCCAAGGCCTGATAATATTCCTTCAAATTGTTTTTATCTACTGCTATTCTATAGGTAGGTAGGTAGGATCGGGTTTATGGGAGATCAACCCTTAGATTATTACGCCCGCTATTCTATAGGTAAGTCACTACAAATTCTATTTAATCAGTCTCTGCAATAGGGGATAATTCCTGAAAAGTCTAAGCATGATATTAATGCACACTTACCTAAGAGTGACAGCCTAAAACAAGATTATAAGTATTGCCCAATTGCAGGTCTGTCTGTTCCTAGTAGACTGCTGAAAAGTATGAATCATATCTTATCATCATTCTATTTCTATATGACAAAAAAAGCTGCATGGTTTCAATCCCTGACATTCCACAAAAAAATCTAACATACCTAATTACAGTGTAGATGAAATTTTCAAGTCCTCAAGAAGGGCAATTTTTCCTTGAGAAACTACCCTTCTTGAGCACTTGTATGACATTTATTTAGGCTGTGGAAAAAGCATTTTCTTTTTGTCTCAATAAGTGCTATAATGTCCCACAATCTTCATTCAGAGAAGATTTACTATAAATCATTTGAAAGGTCAAAGTCTAGAGAACATTCTATTTATAAAAGTAGTTTTATTCATCTACTCAGTTAAAAGTTAATTTGCTTTGAAAATGAAGATTCCTGAATTTAATTTTCATCATACTTTGCTTTTGACTTCTAAAAAGGGAACAAAGTAGAATAAAGCTGGATGAACAAAGTAGAATAAAGTTGGATGAACAAAGTAGAATAAAGCTAGATGAACAAAGTAGAATAAAGCTATATATATATATATGAAGATGTTACTGCCTTAAGTGG
>KZ807173.1:413906-428318 GCA_000696205.2 Oncopeltus fasciatus | reverse complement strand
TCTCAAGCCCGGCGAAACAGTCAATACCGAGCGCTACCGACAACAAATGATCAATTTGAGTCACGCATTGATCGAAAAACGCCCAGAATGGGCTCACAGGCACGCCAAAGTCATTCTTCAGCATGATAACGCTCCTGCACATTCAGCCAGATTGACTAAGGAAACGATTTCTTCGCTTGGTTGGGAACTCCTACCCCACCCGCCGTATTCACCTGACCTGGCGCCTTCTGATTATCACCTCTTCTCATCGATGGGACACTCATTGGCGGAGCAACACTTCAACAATTTCGAAAACGTACGAAAATGGCTCGATGAATGGATTTCAAATAAAGATGAAGCATTCTTTTGGAATGGTATCCATATATTGCCCGAGAGATGGACAAAATGTGTAGAAAGCGAGGGCCAGTACTTTGAATAAAATATATTATACTTTTTTTTTAAATTACTGTGTATATATTTTAAGAAATAAACGACATTTTAAACTTGCATACCTGGTATGGGATCATAAGCAGTGTCTCACAGGTAATTTACAATTTATCAATAGAATAATTTATTAAAATAGTACTTAAAATAAAAATAACTAAGTATATTCCTCTCACTAACACTCAGATGCATGTATGTACATACCCACAGACAATTGCAAGGGTTTAGTAGATAGGATTGGAGAAAATATCAGCTATTTTCCAAACATTTGGCCATTAGAACAGAGATGTTAACTCTTTAACGCTTCTTTTAGAGTTAGCTAAGACATGTTTGGATAAAGTAGATGCAGTTGGTGGTTGACATATTGGCTGGTCTCTAACAAATGTCCACCATCAATTGCACATATTTCGATACTCTGATCTACCTAACTACATCTAAGTAATTAAATAGAACAGAATACCAAGGCAATAAGTAGAACACGGGATAACACACTGAAGGAAAGCAAAAATTCATAGTCATGAGTAAAATAAAAGAAAAATATATTACCAATTTATCAATGGTGGCATCTAATTGCATTTTAATGCCAATGTCTGGAATTTCACCAAATAAATGTTTTAATGTATCTCCATGTCGATTTTTCCTGAAATTTAAAATACAAATTCTTCATTGACTACAATTTTTACAAATAAAACTTCGTGGCATTTCAAAAAAAAGTCCAATTATTATTTCTATTATGGCAGGATTTATTCTAGCCCTTGATCAACTTGAATCGAAAAAATTGTTTATAACAAACCCTCAGTTACTCACCCCATATGAACTTTAGATCCTTAATAAAAATCAGTAAGTCATAAAGATAAGCCTGATGTCCATAATTGACTTTCCAAAGAATTGTAATTTAATTGTACCATATTTGCTTAGCTGTCTTTCTTCCTCCTGAGTTAACCTGCAGGTAAGCCTTACTCTACACCCATCTTTATTCTTTAGGTAGAATTTAAAAGAAAAAAGACCAACATGAGTAGAGACAATATACATGGTAGCCCATTTCATGAAAGCCGAGATAATGTTTGAGCTTCTTGTCAGAAAATGAATTTTTTTAAACAGTTTAAGTATGTTATTAATTAACATTAATTAAGCAAACGGTCAGTTTTCAGTAGGCTTTCCAAGCTCCTAATTCCCAGGTAGCAATTTTTTCTGATGAAGGCTTTGGATATTTGCAGTAAGGCTCTGAATCAGTCATTGTATGAGGAGTGTCCTCACTTCTTCCTAGTGTGTCCACAGTTCATTGCTTTGGATACCTTCATGTCCCAGCATCAGGAACAGAGGAATTTGGTTGTTCCTGGTAAGCCTCTAATTCTTTTTAAGTTTCCAAGACATTTCTAAACACCCATGTTACTATCCAAGCTATTACTTGTGAATAAAATCCAGTTGGTGGGAGGAGCTTAAAGTCCCTTTTAGCATAGGATCATGCGACAATTTTGAAGTCACTACATGAACACTTAACAACTGTAATGTGGCTTAACAAGATTAGGTAGATTATTTTTTCTTTGGGGCTTTGGTCCTAACTGTAGCTTATGGCATCGTCGGAGGCCAATATCTCTGCCTGAAAAACTGAGGTACGTCATCCTAAAGCGTTCAAAATTTGAGAGTTGTGTCAAGAAGCTCCCTTTCTTCCAGTCTTTTGTTTAAGATTCATTGGAGTACTACAAACAGGGAGAAGCACAAATATACACACAAACAATGAGGTTTTTTATTTACAAATAAATGAATAGAAAAATGTTAGATGCTACGTCATCTCTAAAATAATCAGTTGATTCATGGATCAGTAGCTTCACATTAGCAATTAATTATAGAACAATAATAATTTTTTCCACGCTGACACTATCCCACATTAAAATTGAAAATCAAATTTTTAAAGAAAATTAACACATTTCAAAACTAAGCAGCCTTATATTTTAGATTAGACCTTGTTCATTGAAAATCTAAAGTATCATCTCTAGTAGGCACTTCCAGGAGCTTGAAACAGGTTAATTTTGATAAAACATAAAGTGTTAATCATCTGAACAATACATTTTTTTTTTTAAACCTTGCATACGGTGCAAATTAAAATATTGTATTAAAAGCTTTGCTGAAGCATTAAGGAATTGATCTGTAAATCACAATTGTATAAAAACAAAGAAAACAATAAGAGCTACCTAATGATGAATAAATTGATTCTACATAACAAAGATGAAATGAACCAATCTAAAATTGAAAGTTATAGTAAAGTAAAAATTATTTTCTATATATTGAAATTATTACTTATGTAAAGATTTGCTAATTACAGTCAGTATTTTGTATTTATTTTTTAAATGAAAACTTTTTATGTTGTATTTCTAAATAAACATCTTAGTGGACACCTCTCTATAAAGGACTGCATAACCTCGCCCATCAGTGTCTGCTATATCTGCTATAGAGGGTTTCCCTCCATATTGTACTAAAAAATACATTACGGTTAATTTGAGGTTATAATATATAAACTTTTGATGTAAAACAATCAGACATACTTCAATATCAACAATATTTTCTTAAACTAAGCAATAACTTCTTAACTTACAGTTTTGTAATTTCTATATCAGAAGCATTTTTTTGTTTGCGCAAAATATCCAATTTAGCCTGCTCACTACTCAATAACTGAAGAGTCTGTACTTCCCGATCGATTTTTGATAATTCTTCTTCACACCTAATAACATTATAAGGTAACTTTATAAACAAAAACCAAATATTACCATTTACAGCAAATACATAATATTCAAATGTATATATATATAAGCAGTGTCTCACAGGTAATTTACAATTTATCAATANAACACAATTAATGCATTTGTAAATGGAATAAGATTGGCGAGTAGATATGTTAACAAATAAACAAATTTTTTTTTATATATATAATTATTATAACAAAATAAGTCACTTATAAACATGAGAGCAATGGCTTGTAGAATAATAAATGAAATGAAGCAAAACAGGATATTTATTTTCTTTAGGCTTAGATTAAAATCCTTAAAAAAACTATGAAAAATATACTTTCTACTTCTAATTTTACTGTTATCCAAGCAACAATTGAAGTTATTTATCTATTTTTGGATTAAAGAAAATTTATTTTTATTTAATTATTTTTTAAATATTGTTACATTTTTTATGTGTGCATGTTTTAGACATATAATTTTTCTCTCATACTTTCTATTCTCCGTCTTCATTGGTTTCTGCAAACCATCTTCTGGTGAACAGTGAACGTATGTATTCGGCCAGAAGATGGACAATGTCCGAAAGCGCTCGCCAACAGAAGATGGTTTGCAGAAACCAATGAAGATGGAGAATAGAAGGTATGAGAGTTCTATATTCATTGGTGGTAGAAATAACCCTTTAGATCATATAATATTTCTTCGTTTTCATTGAAACTCTGTATTAGGGGTTAAAAAGGAAGGACGAATTCGTAAATGGTTTAAATAAGATTAAACTGAAAAGGGGATGGTGATTTAGAGAAGAATCAGAGCAGAAAATCATTTTTATTTATAGCTATAATATAATAGAAAATCTAACTTATCTTTTAATTAACAAATTCCACATCGGTTTCTTACCGATATATTACACACACACACACACATACATACATATATATGTAATATAACACTTTTCTAAAGAGAATTGTTAAATGTTATGCTAACAAATTATATAGGACTAGGACTCAGACTAAGATATCAAATAATAATAACTTAATTATTTAAATAATAATTTATAAATAATTATAATGCTTAATTAAATACAATATAGTTTATGATTATAAAAAAATTCTATTTCAGAAAATTTCTAAACGCATGAGGGGAAAAAAAGTATCTCCAAATATGAAAACAATAATTACACCCATATTTTCTTAATAGTATTATTAAATCATAAAATTGTATTAATCCAATCCTCCTTTTATTCCAAGCCAATTAAAGTCAAGTTGCTCAGTAAGATTTAATCAATTGATAATTTTCAAATCTTTAAAAATCACAGAAGGTACAATGTGTTAGCCTATGATGAAAGATTCCACATGGAATTTTCAAATGAATAACTACACAATTAAAAATGGGTAAGCAGAATGCTAAACTTAGGGATCTCACATATGAAAACTCATGAAAAAAAATTTGTTAGCTTCAATCAGGGAACAATTAGTCTCATGTATAGCAGAGTTACCATAACATTAAGCATACCTGCTTCTATCTTCTTGTGCAACTTTGATATCATTTTCATACTTTTCAATTTCATGAGATTTAATAATATTTTCCAGCTCTCGTTTTACTCTTTCCAATTGACTTTGTAATTGATCTAACAATTGTGTTGACTGATCAACCTGTAAATAAATTATATCAGCTCTGAAGTAAATATTAACTAATAAGGCACTTATTATTAAGGATTACTCATCGCAATTTAAAAGCAACTATAAGCTACGAATAATTGAATTTAAAAACAAAACGAAACTAAAAATCTATAAATTTACCCAGGAAAATATTTAAAAAATACATTTCCATTAGCACCAAATTTTTAGCAACTACAATAGAATATACAAAAATTAAAGAATCTAAACATATTAGAAGGGGAAAATAGAGAATAGATGAAAAATAAAAATGTTTAAAAGGGATTTAAAATACTTTGTGTAAAACTAAGCTAGTGAAAAGATAATTATTCAAAACAGCAAATTTTGCTATTGAGATGAAAAATATAGGAACTTTGTAAACTTCTTAAATTATTACCAAAAAACAAAAGGTCTGAAACAAACTGCTTTAAAGAAGAAAGAAGGGTTTAAAGAATAAATTTCTTATAAATTGATTAATGTTTTAATTTTGTATTAAAGAAATTAAGTCTTTGAATACATATATATATTTTTTTTTAACCTCATGTGCTAGGATTCATTAAGTAATAATAGTGACCAGAGCCATTAAAATGTCACTAATAAAATTGAGGGTCCAAATTCTAAATAAATTATTTTGATTGTTTTTAGTACAGTGAATAATTTTTTTAACCCTAGTTGCTTAAAATGAATAATGTAGCTTGGCAGTAGCTTAGCAAAACATAGTCAATCAGCTAAATTTTCAAAGTTTTAATAATAATATTTACCTCATATACGTCAGATTTAACTTTCTGAAGCTCATTTTTGTTGGCCTTGATTGTAGATTTCTTGTTTTCTATGCTTTGTTCCAGTTTGGCACGGATGTCCCTACAACCATCAATATCTATTTGTAACTTATTGACTTCACTTCTTTGCTTCTCTTGGAGAGCTTTAATGTTATTTATTTGCTTTGAAAGCTCATCCTCGAGGTGTGAAATGATTCTTGGCACTTCCCCTCCTTGGGATAGCTCTGACAGTGAAGTATCTGAAATAATATTTGACTTTCTCAACTATCTTTGCTTAAATACTGCATATTTTATGGAAAAAAAAAAAAAACTCAACTAATTAAAAATATAACATCCACATAAACATAAACATC
The DNA here is from genome assembly GCA_000696205.2 of Oncopeltus fasciatus. NCBI lineage: Eukaryota > Metazoa > Arthropoda > Insecta > Hemiptera > Lygaeidae > Oncopeltus > Oncopeltus fasciatus. The sequence continues at coordinate 422,388 of KZ807173.1, read as the reverse complement.
CACTCCTATTTGGCCAATTTTATTCATGTATCACATGTTATTTTGCTTAGCAGTTAAAGTTCATTTTAATAGGATGCCAGGGACCCATTCAGGGCTCCTAGGAGGGTGCTGAGTCCCACCCTGGTCTACCTTATATCAATAAATAAAAGCTAGCCTAATGCCATGGGTGTTCAAGTAGAGTGGCTACCCATAGTTTTCCTCTCCCTAAACAGCCCAAAAAGTTTATTGGGAGGATAAAAAAAAAAGGTTAAAGTTATATGTTAGTTTTTTAAATGAAAACAAGTAATAGTTCTCCAATTAAGAATATTAAGTAGAAATTTTGAGGTGCAGGGAAACCCCTACTCATAACTGTTTCATTTTGCTAAGTAACTCAAAAGTTCTTTTATCATTAAGAAGTGAGTATTGTTTCATTACTAAACAATCATTCGTGGTACTTTTTTTTAATTGCAAGAAAAAAATACTTTTGCAAGCGACAATGCAAATAAGCTCCCACTCTTTTTAGTCTAGTTTTTATCAATCAACTCAGCCTTTCTTTTATACTGAAATATATGTATTTAAGTTTAATAGCTATAACATTAAAAAATTATAGCTGCTGGAGAATTGGCAAACAACACATACCCATTACACCTAATCAACCATAAAAGCCATATTCATATTTTGAACCTATTTCTGTTATTTTATGATGATTCAACCCCAAAACAGATATTAATATGAATTTTGTTAATTTTTTAAAAATTTAATTTTTTTTTGCAATCTTATCTGGAGTAACTACATGGCCTTCCCTCTTGTTTCATGAGAGAAGTGAAGAAAAATTAAGTGAAAGCATACTTTTTATGAGATATATTTCATTTATCTATTCTATAACTTGTTTCACCTCAGAGCTGTAATTATCTCATCTAGAGAAATCATAAAGAATAATTTATTATTTTAACTAAGGCAAACATATTTATCAATGATCAATAAAAGATGAAGAGTTAACAAAAATATAATCAACTGTCCTAAAAACCTGACCAGGATTGATAAATCAGAAGTCTTTACATTACTATGAGATAATTTATATCTTCTTCTATATACAGAGATACACAAAACACTCCAAGATTATTAGCACATTCATTATTTGTTCTAAATCATTCTTATCTTAATATTCACCTCTTTCTTTAGAGATTCTTGTAATAAGCAGTTTTATTTAATTATTTTTTAAAGCATGATATAAACTAACTTAGCAGGGGAATGAAATTGGGATTACTTGCCTAAGCAGAGAGCTTAAACAAGAATTCTGCCAACTGTAGTGTTTATTCTGCAAACATTCATTCTATCTCCTAGGGAATCCCTAATTTTTGAAACTGCTTAATAGCAAGATTCTAAAATTAGATGTTTAAATCAATGATTTAGAAGAACAAATTTAAGAAGGTTAAATTATTAAGAATTTAATTTTATATTCTGACAAACTCAAGAGACAGTGACATAAGTAATCACCAATGACATGAACAAAATAATTTTAAAACTATTTGTTGAGATTAGTATCTGTCAGTGTTAAAAAATTGTTCTATTAGTGTTTTAAAATGCCAGGTACTTAATTTTTAACATGGATCTTACTCAAAATTTATAACGAAATTCTACAAAATTTACAGTTTGAATTTTTTCATGATTACTATTCATTACTTGTGAAACAGTAACGATTAAATGGTATATTAATTATTACTTTAGCTTAATTGATCACCAAATGAAATATCTATCTGCCTCTCAATCCTTCTCTATTGAAAGCTATTCCTCATTTTATTCTTAAACAATCCACACTTAGTTATAGTTTTAGAGTTATAGTTAATATCTATATCTATATATATATATATGATTAGTTGTTTTTGGTTAAGTTGAGAAATATGAGTGAGAGTACTCATCTCATACTTTCACCATCACATTTAAGAAGATTAAGATTTAGAGTATGTGTGTGTGCACAAATGTGTGTATGTGGAGCACACTTATGAAAAGCACAATGATCAACTTACTCATATCTAACTGGTCACATAGACGGAGAAGGATTGCATTTCTGTAATCAACTTTTTCTCTGTAGTTCTTCAAGTCCTGCTGCAATTGGCCTATCTTAACTTTCTCATTTCCAATTGCTTGGAAGTTTCTGTCAATTTCTCCAGTTACATCATCAGCTTCTTTCTCAAGGACATCAATTGCCTCCTCTTTTTTCCTAAATATACATATATATTTTAATTAAAATTAAAACAATCAAAATATTTGAAAATAAAACTAAAAATAAGGAGGTGGAATAAATAACTTTTTGCAGCTATGATTAAAATGGAAGAGCAGCGGTTTGTTATAATAAAAAGTAGAAGAGAATACTAAACTCTTTATCTTTATAAATAATCTATCTATAAGGTTTTCTGAATGTTTTTAGTGACTCCCAGTGGACAAAGAATAACAACCCAGTAGTTATTCACAAGTTGCAAAAAAAAATATTAATTTGTAATGTAATTTAGTTCAGTTAATTAGGTAACAATAAGTTTCCTTCAAAAAAATTTTTTATATATTTAAAAAGAAGAAAATATATTTCCTTTTATCACTAAAAAGATAATTAAGAAGGAAACTATTAATGGTCTAATAATTTAAGGGAAATATTAATGATCTAATAATTTAAGGAAAATATTAAGATTAATAATTCTAATCTAAAATAATAAAAAAAATAATAAAATTTATTTTAAAAAGTTTCAGGGCTCCTTCAGGAAAAAAAAATTGTAGAACATATATCACGTACCAGGCCATTCAATAAACTTCGAGAGGCAGTGGTCCAATATTGTGAAGAATACACATGCGTAATAGATCGACCTTGATTCAGAATCTCAAAGAGCATGAAATGTTTGTCCAGAAAACAATTAGCAAAACTTTCTTTGGATGAAGATCAGGTTTTGGAAATTTTTTGGTTTCTTGTCAGCCAACAACCACTGATATGCAAGGAAGCTAAAGAAGTTGCAGTTGTTAAGGGGCTTAACTTATTGGCTTCTGTTAATGTATGAGGTTTCAGTTTTTTTTTTCTTTTTTTACGTTTTCCAATTGATGGAGCTAATTCCAGGCAGTGTTTGAGAAATATTAATTAAGTCAATTAAGTTGTGAGGCCACCTCTGAAAAACTCTGGTGAGGATCCAATTAAATTATTCTTCAAACATACTTTAAATCAACAACTTTCGGCTTGTAAGAGCGAATATCACTTTCAAGTGTCTCCTCACCTACACAATATTTGGCAAACTAAAATTGTGCCTTTCGCTCAGAGGGGAAATCTTTCCCAAACTTGGAGCATATATTTCGGTCAGCTTCAGTCGCTTTTAAACCAAGGCTATACACATCAAACAAAATTGGTCTAATACAAGTTTCTGTCAATAATTTTTGACTAGTCAGTTTGAATACTTAAAGAGGAATGGATCAAAATAATCCCTCTGTTCATAAACGATTAACTCAGCAAAATGGAAATTAAAAATTTAGTAGAAACATACAAAATTTGTCTAAAAACATTGTACCATTTTAGGAGACACAATCATTTTTTAAATCTAATGAATCTTGGCACCTAATACATATTAATTCAATGACCCTAATTGTTCAGAAATATTGAAATATTAATTGTGGATTTGCCTCAAATTCAATTGAAAGTATAAATATGAAGATGAATTCATTAAATTACACAATGATAACTTAAAGGACTTTTAAGTTACTTTTTAAATTAAATTTCCAACTAACAAAATTTATTTGAGGGGTATTTTGAGATTATTTTACATCAAGACTTTTTCCTTTCAACAAAGAAACAAGAAACCAAGAGTCAGAGCCAATTTGATATGTATGATCATAAGTAGCATTCCAACTTGAAAAATTTTTGACTTGAAATACATAAATATTTTCTAGAGCATAATTAGGAAAAATAAGTGATTAACAATAATTATTATATTTAGAAAAATAAGTGACAGCATGAATTTCCCTACTGACACATATTTCACGTACTAGCTAGCTTATATAGTAAGGATGGTTAAAGTGTCTCCCTATTTGAAAGAATTTAGAAGGAAGATGAGGTTGCTGTCACAACAGATTTTTTGAAATTTTTTTTTCAATATTTTCTCCAATTCTACTAGTAACTAAAATTTTTACACACTCACAAACACATGCATGCACACACTCACACACATACATATGCATGCACTTGCATATGCACTGACACACATACACAATGTGTGCACTCATACGCGCATGCACACAGAGAGAGAGATAAGGGGGGGGGGGTTTCAGTTTGAAATTCAGAATACACCTTTTATATACGAAACAAAAAGCTAAGTTTATTATTGAAAAAAATTGAACCAATAAAAGAGAGTCAAAAACAATTTTTTGATATAGCATATGTCACATTTAGTTTAGAGTAATAAAACTCAACAAATAATTTTAACTGATAAAATAAATATATCCTAAGTTACATAGCAAAACTGGACAATTTGAAGTGGGATTTATCTGAACCACCAAGTTTTATTTTACAATTTATAGGCAAAATTATAAGTTTTCTTGATAATATTTACTTTTGCTTTTAAAGGCAAAAAGAAAGGATGAGTTTTCTTTTGAGCAAAATCAGACTGTCAAGTGCGAATAAAATATATATTTTTGCTACAGCAGGCATAATAGTTAGATTTATTTATTTATAAGTGTGATATAAGTGTTGGAGATTAAATGATATGAAAAGTTCTACTAGCATGAACTATAATACTGAGAAATTTGCATAGTTTAAACAGCTTCCATGTGACAGATATTAAAAATAGAGGAACCTAAGTTGAGCTCTCTCCTAATCACGAGGGAGTGTTTCATTGCAATACTGAAACCAGTACTAGAAACACTATATGTATTAAAAACCTTTTAAGGAATTGATCTCCATGATTACAGACATCAAGGAAAAGGGTACCCTTGTAACTATTTAAGTTAAAATTTCTGTTTTAACTCAAATAATAAAATATTTGAAGACATTTTTTATTGGCTAAGTTAATTTAATTAGTAATATACAATGTTTTTCATTCCTAATTTTTTAATATTCTGAATTCTAAGAAGGTAATGTTTTGGAAGACTAAAGTGAAATATTACCTTTTTACAATAAAATTGTAAGAAGGTAATGTTCATATTTTTTTTTTTAAATTTAAATATGTTTAAATAGAAACATGCTTCAATATATATTACAATTATAACTATACTATTCATTATTTAATTGTTTCTCGGGAAACATAGATACTATTTTTATAATTTATTGTATAACATAGATAACATATTTTTATAATTTATTGCATATGATAAAAAAAATAACGAAATTACCAAAAAATGTTTTACTTTTATTTTTTGATGAAAAAGGGTTTATTTATTTCTTATCATCTTTAAGTAAATAATATTAGGAATTCATTAAGATCATTTTAGTATGAAAGAAATATTTAAATATGAAAATGCTTTTGAAATAACTTGTAAATTAGAAATCAATTGTTAAAAGAGATTTTATTAGCTTTGGCTATTAAACTTGAATAGCTCTTGTCTGACTTTACCTTTCCGATTTCATAGTCACAGTTGGACATACATATCTAAATTACTATTAGATGATTTTATCTATTTAATTATAATATCTAAGGTCAAAAAACATTCCATTTAGTCTAAAATACTTTTATCAAAAATTTTAATTGACAAATAGATACATAATATCATCAATTTCATCCCTTTTTTCAAAGTAATTTCTTTGACTAATTTTTATCAAATAATTTCTCATTAAAATTCAATAATAATAAAAAATTCATATTTAAATCATAAAGAGAAAAAATTTAATTTTTTAAATTGTATAATAATTAGTAGCATAAAGTATGATTTTAAAGTATCTGTTTTCTTTCCACAGATTTAGGACTCTGTAGAGATAACTCTCAGATAAAATTTGAGTTTTCAGTGTTTATATGCTTTTTATTATTAGAAAAGTACTGCTAATTGATTTATTTTGTTTCTTGGTCAAATCTACTGAATAGGTGTGATTTTTTTAAATATTTATAATTATAATGTTTAAAAAAATTCATATAAAAAGTATATTTAAGAATGTAATTTCAAGTTTTGTTCAGGTCCTCTTATTCGGTATTTAAGTTTTTCATAGATATTTGTTACGAAGTTTATAGGACATAATTGATATAAAGTTTAATTTTATAACATTTATGTTCCATAACATTTTTACAAAATAAATGTTTGAGAGAGTAAATATATACAAAACTTAGACCATATCTGTAACATCAACTAAGTAGGTTGAGGAAGAATTTAAAAGAAATTTCATAAGTACAATATGGAGAATACTGTTTGATTTCCTTGAAGAATATCTGCTAAAAAGGAACGGTTTTTGAAATAAAACTGTTTACATAAAATGGATTAAAGGAATGTAAAAAATACTGTACCTTAATTCCTCAGCAAAATTCTGTATAGTGTTCTTTAATTCATCAGTAGTACCCTTGAATTCAATGGTAATACTTTGTCTAATTTCACTTATTGAAGTTTTAATACTTTCTAATCTAGTCTTCTCAGTTTCACGTTCAGTATACAATCTACTCATTTTATCTTCCAACTCAGATAATTCATTCATTCTTTCTTAAATAAAACAAAATTATTATAAAATGGGTTTAAATAATTTTCAATTATAAAAATGCACTGTGTGGATCACATAATTTTCATTCATTTTAAACAAAAAGTAATTTATGCCCAATAAAATGCCACGATGAGCAATAATCAGCAAAAAACTTTTGCTTTTACTGCTACTGTTTCTTGAGGATGGTAACATAAAAATGTTACTAGATACATACTCTCTAACGTCATTCTTGATTATTAATGCCTTCTCTCGAAATTTTCAACTATCAAAGTTGTTATTTCCCAAGCCATGATCCTGGAATAAGCACCAATGCTCATACTTCTTGAATATAAAAATTCCTTGCTATGCAAGAAGGCCCATAATTGATAGTAAAGTTAACTTATAATGGTTGAATAAAAGTTAAGCAGAAAATAAAANCGGTCCAACCCGGAAGATGAAATGGTAAATACAAATTATATGTTGCTAATGTATAACAATATTCCATTTCAAAGGAATAATGGAATTCAGATAATTAATCCTTTGATAATAAATAAATAAATAAATTAATTAAATCCCTATGAGATACCATGAAAACCAGGAAAATTGTTTTCAATGTTTTTGCCAAGGTCATTAGAGGTTATATAGTTATATTAAGATTTCGGACCTCTTAGCACCACTTGATCTCGGTCATATTTAATTAAGTCCCACCAGACTAAGCTCAATGTACACTGTAAATTTCATCAGTATTTCTCTTTACAATTTTTATTTTACCACAAGAGGTTAGATATAAATAAAATTAAATAATACTTACATGACAATTACATTTGCTTTTAAACACAAACCATCTCTTTACAGCACTACTGCTGCAAATACATAAAACTAAGAAAATCAAAAATGTAAGTCTCAACACATTTTCAAAATAGCACCAAACTCAAATTGACAGATGCAGTAGTTTAGCTATTAGAATATTTTTTTCGTACCTCATCCTCAATTTTATCCACTTAGTGTTGAAAGATCCAGCTCAAATGAAATTAGGCACATCACTGGAAGGGAAAGAGCATGAATCCCAAAATTTAACCAAATTTGGTTCCGTCATTTCCAATAAATTTTGTTTAAGGCATATGGCAGACAGAAATTTTTTTCCATTAATTAATTTAATTGATTTTATGTGAATTTTTAGAAGGGATTTTGAAATTTGAGTGGATTTTTAATTAGAATTGTTAGCAAATATAATTTTCAATTAGGAAGAAAACAAAAAAATTAACTATTGGACTTAAATTAATTTGTGACTCATTTTATGCTAATAACTTTATTGGACTATTAATAGACTTAGAAGGTAAAATTGTACTCTAGTTCAGCATGACTAATAGTATTAAATAAATAACAAGCTTGTACCTGGTTATCAAAGTTTTCTTTAGTTTCCTCCCGGCTTACATATAAAATTTTAAGTTAGGACTAAGTTACCCACAAACAGCAAATATTTCAATAATTTTTTACAACTTACTTTGTAATGGAACTAATTTCATTTTCACAGTATCAATATCATCTTTAAATTTTTCAGCTCGATTTTCTATATCTGTAATTTTTGCACGCTTATCCCCAGCTTCTTTTTTATATTCTTTTAAGTAATGCAAATCGGTCTTCATAATTTTTAAATCTGGAAAAAAAAAATACCCACCATCACTAACAATTGATTAAGCATTACTACAAATACTTTAAAAAAATATTTAGTTACCATCTAAAAGGGATTTTCTCAATTCTCTAATATGAGACAAACATTTGTTATACTTTACTGCACCAAAAATAGCATCAAACTTTTCTTTCACTTTTGAATCACCTTGCAATGGCCTTAAAAGTTATTAAAAAAAATATATATAT
>KZ807173.1:391860-412406 GCA_000696205.2 Oncopeltus fasciatus | reverse complement strand
TATAATTATTATAATATTATAAGCATTATAAGAAATGCCTTATTTATTAACAAAAAATTATTATCTTATAGTAACTACAATTTATGAATTCATATTTTGTATTTACAAAAATCTCACTACACCTATCAAGAGCTCACTTGGATGTTCTATTTGTAAATAAAACCATATATTTAGAGAACAAATCATGGAGATATGATAAGATAGAAACTACTTGTGCGAAAAAATAGATTTAGAACAATTATGTGTCTGTGTGTGTGTAAATATGCTCCTCTATTCATATTGATGAGATCCATAAGTTTACAAGAGCAACTCATCTAAAGAAGTAAAACCCAAGAGGGAATCAGATTCTCCGGGGTTAATGAGGATTGGGAACTTGGCACTCTGCTCTCGGAAAACACTCAGATTACAAAACATTAAAATCGCCTTTGAACTGAGAGTCTAAAAAGGGTAATGAGCCCAGCTTTTATAAATTACTTAAACTTTCCTCATATGTTTAAAGCTATACTGACCAGAGCCACTCAAAATATGGCCAAATAATTACAAATATAACTCATTAACATAGTAGACAGGAAATGAGGTAACCAGGAAATTGTGAAGTAATCATTGATGGGTACGAGAAATGAAAAGAGCAGAACTGCCTGTATAGCTTTCTCAGTCATTTCAGACAAAAAAAAAAAAAGTCCTGTACTTCACTTTTTTTAACAAAAGAATAAACATAATAATCAAAGGATGCTGTCCAACGCCTTATCATAAATGCTTATGCACCTACAGAAGATAAGGAAGAAAATGTGAATGGTGATTTAAATGAGCAGTTAAAATTGTATTAGGACATTTTTATATATGGAAGAAAATGATATTTCCACCTTACCATAGGAGGCCATAGCCCATAAGACAAAAGCAACAATAATGGAATAAAATGTTTAAGCTTCGCCACAGCAAGAAATTCAATTATAAGATGCACAATGTTTCCCCACCCATAATACTACTAGGACAAGCTCACACAAGAGATTTGAAACCAGATTGACAAAATGTAAGGAAACTCTATCCACGATTTCAGAAGTTACCGTGTATTTTTATGAAAAAAGTATTATGAAATCACTTAAGTCAAATGTGAAGTCCTATCAAAACACAAAATTGAGTTGAAGAATAGGTTACAATTTTTCAAAATTGGTGTCTCAGAAGACAAACACTGGGAAAAGGGAGGGAAAATAGGAAAGAAATAGCTTAGAATATGATAGGACCCAAAATAAACACAAAGCAAAATAAATGGCTCACAGATTGCATAAAAGCCATTGAGAACAGATGAAATGCAAAAATCTCTAATCTTGGAAAGCAAGACAAGGAATCCATAGAGAAACATGATGCGAGCAAAAGAATTTTCCACGAGAACGATTAGAGGGTATAGAAAGAAACTGGAATGCTGACAAAACACTGCCATTATACATTGATATTAGAAAGGAAAACATTAGTTATAAAGCTATGTAAAGTTATTATAAAGTAAATAGATATATGGGAATCAAACTGCTAAAAAAAAAAAAAAAAAAAAAAAAAAAAAAAAAAAAAAAAAAAAAAAAAAAAAANAAAAAAAAAACAGACGAATTGTAAGAAAGTAATAGTAACAAGAAAAAGGGTTGGAGGAAGACATAAGTACCACACACAGTTGATGAACAGTAGTAAGAAGCAAGATAGAAGACATACAAGCATACATGTAACTCAATACATTATGATAAGATAGACAAATCAGAATAGAAGATAAAAAGCTGAGAAGTACATTCAGAAAGTACTTTTCAAACTCCTTGTACCAATGATTACTACTATCAATTATAACTTAGTTGGATCAAATAATCTCGAACTTAAATAAAGCCTTCTTTACTTCTCTTCTGTACTTAAATCAAGAAAGATTTCCAAATTGCACAAGTTTGAAAGATACACTGTTAACATAAATTCAATAATAATTTATGCCAGTGAAAATGAGACCCTATTCTATACTTAAAATACATTCTTAATTGTCTTTCTTAATTTTTTTTTTTTTTTTTCCAAAGCTAGAGAATATAAATGTTATAAAATTACATTTTACATCTATTTTGTTATATTTTAAACTTTTTTCCCCTCTCCCAACCAATTTTAGTCATTAAGGAGCCCATCCTACAGTTTGCAAAAAGAAGCTTAAATACAGATTAAAGATATACATAGAAATATCTCCCTGGCCTTAATGACCAAAGGTTAATGCCATTAGGGAAAAAAAAAAAACAAAAAAAAACATACAAACATATATGTATACATTTTTTCTTGGTCCATTTAATTTTCTTATTAAATTATTTTAAAATACTTATTATTTTTAGCTTCTAATTAAAATGTTTCAAATTTTATGGTACCAACATGAATAGCTTGATTTCCATAAGGGCAATCTGCATAAATCTACAGAATATACATGTAAATGAAATTTCTTCAAATTTCAAAAATTAATCTGAAATGAAATGTTGCATAGGAATCAGAAACTTTNTTTTTAGCCCAAAATACAATTGGAACAGGATACTATATCATAAACTTTAAATACTGCTAAACATTTTTTTTTATCATATGTTCCATGCTATTTAAGTAAGAAGCCATTCACAATTACAAAAAGTGATCAAGGATAAGGAAACTAAGAGAGCAGAGACAGTTGTAGAAGAATAGAGCCTAAAATTTTCTTTATAAATTATTTATATAATATTTTTAAATATTGAAGCTGAAGTAGAAGAAATTAGATCTATATCATTTAAGTAGTTAACTGTATTGTTTTGTAAGTTAATATACAAATTTTTTGATAGTAGGTGTTTATGTTCATATGATTCAGTTGAAAGAACAGTAAAGCTATATAAGTCCATAGAGTAAAATGTGTTAGGTGAGAGCAGTTTTTACTTGTTTTGTGTTAATGTTAAATGAGTTGATTCTACATAAAATAATACTAAGAATACTATAAATAACAAACATTCTGTTACGCAGAGGAACGGGGTTTTTATGAGGAGTGTACAGAGATTTGAGTTTACTACCAATGAAAAATGCAATTTTAAAGTTATGGAAAGTAATATAGAGGGATTTCTTAATTATTTCAAAAAGTTTTGGTATAAAAGGGTCAGAGCAAAAAATAAAGACAGTTTTGGATATATATACCGTTGTGTGCGTGTTACTTAAAAATTCACAACTATATTTAAGAAAAAAGTCTCGTTTAACTAACAGTTATATTTCTGAGTTACAATAACATTGTAATACAAATCCAATGCACTGCATTACTACATTATTAATTCCTATTCATAAGTCATATATTACACATTAACCAGTTTTTGTAATCATTAACCCCAGATAAGCAAGAAAGGAGTCATAAGGAACAAAGCATATTTTGCACTGCCCTCACTTAAATTAAAATTAGGAAAAAGAAAATGATCAAGGTTCCTTTCAATATTGGTTAATTCCAAGAATCATTCAAAATTTACAAAATCTAGAGTGATTAAACATTTTTTCATAAATAGTATAAACACAAGAAAAATATATAAGAGAGAATGAAAAAAAAAATATCCAAATGAAGGAAACAATAAGGAACTAAAATAATATATTTTACCTCCTTCAAAATAAACAAAACAGTAATAGAAAATACAAAACAAATTCCATCAAATAAGAGGAGCAATTGTCATACATCATATTCATTTTTGCCGCAAAAAATAATGTACGGCTAAGAGATATAAAACATTAAAATAATATTCTTTATGTGATGACGTTGTAAAAGTAAAAAAATATTTTCAGAAAAAGTAAAATGCTAACGCTGCACTAAAACTTAATTATTTTGGATATTTATAACCAAAAAGAATAAAAATGTATGAAACATAAAAAATGAACATTGTAAAACATATTTTAAACAATTAATGCGAGGGAATAGAATAAAATCTATCTGTCCCAGCCAGGACAGATTAAAAATCTGTCTGTCCTGGCTGAGACAGATAGATTTTTTGATTCTATTCCCTCGCATTAATTGTTTAAAATTTACCTGGGATAATAAACCACAACTAAATTAATATTTATAAATTGTAAAACATATTACACTACATAGTGGGGAAACACACTTCTTTTACAGCCTCTAAAAGGCTAAGGAATATACCTAGAAATAGAATACCTTTTAAACATTTTACTTTGATTTCTCAACGAGTTGTCAATAAAATTTTTTCTGGATAAACTCAAAGATTCGTGAAGTGATCCCTCAGGCTTTGACAAAAATGAGTTTTCTTGATGAAAAAATTCCCGAGCTCATTCCACTCGAGATACACTGTGAAAATCTTTTAAATATTATTCTCTAACAATATATTTGTAAAGTTTTGATATCTGAAATCCCAAAGCTCTTGAATAATTGGAATTTGGGAAAATATAAAACTATTTATTCCTTTAGGCAAAGATATGTTTTTGGAAAGTCTTACATAATTATATGAAATAAAACTGAATGAAAAAACAAAAGTAAATTTTTATAGTAAGAATTAACTTTAAATTATGAGAAAATATTTTTAAAATGTATGGAAAAATAATCAAATAAAAAATAATTTTAAATTTTAATCCTCAGTATCCAATGCCCCATTACACAACACTAGCGGCAACGGACGTGTTAACACCTGATGCTCAGCTAAGTTTTAACCTGGTGAAGGTCACTAACATTTACTGGGAAATTTATTTGAGTTTTTTATTTTTTAACCCACTAACATTTTACTGCCTAGAAACTTGTATTAAAATTAACTAGGTAATAGTCACACCTAAATATATACAACCCCGTGGGGAGGAAAACAACATGAAGCGGCCACCCGATAGGTCGCCGGCTAAAAAACAAGGTAAAATGGGCAATCGAATGCCCGAGAAAATTTGTTTTCAATAACTAACCCATTCAAAGCAATTATAACCGGTTTCGGACGAAAAACTGAACGCATCAATCGGAATAATTTACTGCTCTGACCTAGAAGAAATCGACGAAAAAACCATTCTTGAAGAATTGAAACCCCAAAATATTAAGGACGTTAAAAGAATTTAGTCGAGAAAAAACAGAAAAGATAGTAAGACTCATTTATAAAATTACTTTTGACCAACCTAAGTTACCTGCCTACATTAAGGTAGGATTTCCTAAAATAAATGTCAGACTCTACGTACCCAATCCAATCAGATGCAATAAATGTTTCAAATTTGGTCACATTGTACTAACCTGCAACAACGAACAAATTTGTTATTTTTGTAGTGAAACCAAACATAACGGATCACTATGCAAAACTACAACTGCAATATGTGTTAATTGTAACAAGAACTACACAAGCACTGATAAAACTGTTCAAAATTTTTTGAAACAAAAATTAAAGGAAATCAATTTAGCGAAAAAATCTCCTATAACGCAGCTAAAAAGATTTTAAAGGAAAGCGAAGCCCCTACATTCAGCAAATCTTTTGCTAGTCTAGTGGATAATTCAAGGATAAAGAAATCAAACAATGAATTTATTCAAAACAAAACTTTTTCAACGAGCGCCCTGTCTTATCAGGCGCCCACTTATCAAAATACCCAATAACCTTATCTATGCACGAAAGCTGCAAGATACTAAGGGAAAAGCCCTCCCACCCCTAGTACCAGGGGTTTCCCCTCCCTTACCCCTTCCACCCTAGAACACTGGGGGAACCCAGTGCTCCTACTCCCTCCACTATCCCATCTCAAATCCCCTTAAGGATCCTTTCAGAATTACCCGTGACGAAACGACAGCCTCAGATGAGCGTGGGCGCCCCCCTCTCCAGCATTTGAGATAGAAATATCTACGAGTGAAGAAGGAAACGAATTGGATAAGTCCAATTCTTTCAAATAATATTTATGTATGTACAATGATTAATGATATGTGCAAAACTACAGCTAATTGTAAAATTAACGAAAGAAAGGCAAACTCTAATTATTTATATAAAAATACACATCTCCCTAATAAAACAGAATACACCGTCAAGCTAAATCCAGTACACTACACACTTAAATAAAAATCTTCATCTACAAAAATAAAACCATCAATATAATCTTTCACCATCTCCTTAAATATAAATATCGTAAAATAAAAATATTAGTTACACTACATTCTCTGCGTCCATTACCAATGGGCCAAATTAGCTGTGAGGGAGGGAAAAAAAAAAAAAATCTTGGTTTACTGTATTATTATATAATTATATTTTCCTTTTAAACTGCCTGTAAACTCCAATAATCTTAAACAATTAATGAGAGGGAATAGAATAAAAAAATCTATCTGTCCCAGCCAGGATTCAAACCTCCTGCTTTCCGGGCCGGAATGTTTCCATTACACCACCGGGACGAGCTAGAACTTATTAATTATCTAATTAATTATCTGGGACTAATTAATTATATGGGACAGATAGACTTGGGACAGGAATAACATCCTGGACTATTACACACGTGACTTCCTTAACCATAAACACAATTGTGAGTTGTCCTCGCTATGCTTCGACTCAACAGAAGAAAAAGCCTACAACAGTCTTTTCTCAAGAGAAGAACTTAATGTCGCCCCCCAAAAAAAATCAAAAGCAAAACACCAGGACCTGATGGAATTGCATACGATATGGTTAAGCACCTTCCGGAAAGAGAACTACAGTCTCGTCTCCTGTTCTACAATAACATCTTCGCCACAAGCGAAATACCAAAAGAATGGTCAACCTCCTTTATGATACCAATTCCTAAACCCAGACAAGAGAACTAATCCCTCCAACTATCACCCTATTTCATTAACCAGCTGCTTATCCAAGATCCAAGAACGAATGGTAAACAAGCGCTTACTTTGAATCCTGGAAGAAAATGAACTCTTAAATAGCCCTCAATGTGGCTTCAGGAAAAAGAGATTAACCATAGATAACTTATTGAGACTTGACAAATAAATTCAGAACACGTTCATTAATAAACAAATAACAATCGGAGTATTCTTTGATATTAAAAAAACTTTTGATGCTGCCTGAAGATACCCCATTCTCAAGAGCCTCAACAGCTGGGGAATTAGAGAAAACCTCATAAAATTTATCTCAAATTTTCAAAAACCCTGTAAATTCAAAGTGTTGATTGGCATCACAACATCCAATTGGTACCCACAAGATATTGGAATTCCTCAGGGATGTGTTCTGAGCACACTTTTTTAATAGCCATGAATAACATCACTGATGTCTTGACAAAAAATGTAAGAGGGTTCTTTTTTGTCGATGACTTGAGCATCATATGTAGGTCTTACAACATTGACTTTATCAGAAGGCAGCTACAGACCATCCTAAATCGGCTGCAAGAATGGTCAAGACTAACAGGCTTTCAATTTTCTACAGATAAAACAAAGTGCATACTATTCCTTTGAACAAAAAGCGTCAACCTATTAACAATCCACCTCTATTATTGAACAACATTCCACTTCAATACGAACCAACAATAAAATTCCTTGGCTTAACCTTTGACTCAAAACTTTTCTGGGCCGTGAGCATCTTAGATCTAAAAAAAAAAAAAGCTGCCGAACATCTAAAACTACTTCATGTTCTCTCTCATTTAAAATGGGGAGCTGATAGGAAAACAATGAATACTATATATAAAGCTCTAATTCAATCAAAAATCGACTATGGAAGCATTGTATATGGATCAGCTAAAACTCGTATTTTGAATATTTTAGATCCAATTCACAATACTGGCATTAGATGCTACTGGCGCTTTCCGCACAAGTAGGTTGTTAAGCTTATATGCCGAATCTGGAATCTATCCTCTGCAATTTCGAAGACAAAAATTGACATGTAAATACCTAAGCAGAATCTATACCCAACCAAATCACCCCACTTACGAAACCACTTTTAATAACAGATTGAGTCACAAATATGCAGGAGTTAATAACATATTAAAAAATATTCAGCTAAATCACTCAAATCACTCCCTGCCACCTTGGAAGATCACTACTCCCTTTACTGACCTGAAAATGCCCAAAATATTTAATAAGAAACAAGAGACCAATAAAAAAATAATTCAACGAAACTTTTTGGATACAATATAAAAATACCCAGAGGCAAAAATTTACTACACAGATGGCTCCAAGACAGATAACTTAACCGCTTTTACAATATACTCAGATAATACCACCATGAAATTCAAAATAAATAAACTTAATAGTGTCTACTCTGGCGAACTCTCTGCTATACAAATATCACTCCACCATAGTTTCCATGCTACTGAGACAATAATAATAATATTCACTAACTCCCTTACCTCCATCAGAGCTATTACCAATCCAGATACAAATAATCCAATAGTTAACAAAATTCAACTGTAAATTTCTGAACTAAGAGACATCCACAAAAAATTAGTGCTTCTGTGGGTGCCAAGTCACACTGGAATCATCAGAAATGATACGGTAGACTCATAAGCAAAATAAGCCCACGAACTAATAGAATTAACCAGTTCTTACATTTCGCCACAAGAACTGTTCTCTCCACTAAATAAATTAGTTCATAAAAACTGGATTGCAATGTGGAATGATGCTCCAGATAAGTTACGGGAAATCAAGACAGACATAGTCGCTTGGGACTCCTCCAATAGAAAAAACAGAAGAGAAGAGGTGGTTTTAACAAGAATACGAATTGGCCATTCCCATCTAACCCATGGGCACCTCATCACTAAAAAACAGCCACCAATATGTGAGATATGCAACCTATCCATCAGCATAGTGCATATCTTCACCACAAAGCAAAATTAAACCAAATGGGAATCCCAACAACTATGAAAACAATACTGGAAGACAAAAGCCCATTCCTGGAGAAAGTTCTCATCTTCATACGTGAGGTATCCCTTTATGAAAAACGAAGACTAAATATATTTAATAAACTGAAAAGCTTGTACTAAATGCAAAGAAGATAAAACTTTTACTTATATTAGTAAATATCACACTCAATCAATTGATCAATTGGTGTACCACTTGTGCTACCTATAGGGCACATGGTTCACATTATTTATGAATATTGGCTTATAATAATATTATATGTTAATGTGTATGTATGTCAGTGTTTATACATAAACATGTATTATCACTGTATAGAAATCTAGACAAAATTATAGAAATAGTAGATTAAAAGGGAAAAAAAATTATTTGAATTAATAAAAACTAAATCCTTGTCAACAATGACCTGAGATGTTTGTTGCCAATAAAAAACGAACCAATGCCCCAAAATATAAGTGTAATGAAAAATGTATATATATTAATACATTTGTATCATTGACACATGGTACAATGGCATACTTGCCTACTTTAGCTACGTACAACAGTTCCCTGCATCCCAACTAATTCCTCACACAAAACTAGGTCATAGGAATCGAATCGTCTTCCTTATTAAGTCCCCACTAATTTAGTTATTACACAGGAAAATAGAGAAACGATCACTCTTATTACTCGATCTAAAGTAAAAATCATATTGTTAAAAAAACTAAGTTGATTATTTGTGATAAAAATCATTCGTTTTATTCTAATAGACTCGTTTAAAATACATGTTAGAGAGTTTTCTTACAGCAATGTGAGGAAGGATTTATGACGCGAATTGCCTTGCTTTCTTTCTAGATTAAGGACCTTACAATTTTTGATCTATTTGGGTTGTCACTTCAACCTTCTTAAATCCTGTCAACAATTTACTTTTAATGTAATTTAACTATTTACTACAGTGAATGCTTAATCTTCCAGTATGTCCAGAACTGGTTCAAGATTAGACTCGAAAAAAGTGGTATTTAAGATTTTTGCTTTCCATTCCAGAGTGTAATTAAAATCTGTCTGTAGATAATAGCAAAGTAGACGAAGAAAAATGTCAATGTTTATTATATTATACTCGTATCTAAAAGAATTTAAGTCGCTCAATTATTAAGTTGCTTGAATCTAATTATATTAGAGTCATTAGTTCTTCTAATAAAATTTAAAACATTGTAAGGGTCTCATTTTTATTATTTTTTTTTTTTAGAGGATTTAAATTGATTAGGAAATAACACTTTACTTAAGGACCCTCTTGGTAAACTTTCTTTCTTTATTTTCCTTAATTTTCTTTATTTTAATCATCATTGTTCTTTCAACTTATAAAGAATTGGAATGTTTCCATTTTTTTAAATAGTGCCTAAAAACAAAAAACAGGACAATAAAATAGAGTAGTTCAAGAGGAGAGTTTGTTGACCGTAGATATTATTCTTAGATGATTTTAGTTGGGGTTCGGTCAAGGTAGATCCAAAAACACAGATTTAAAAATTGTATTTTTTAATAAAGGATTATCTGCCAACGTTTCGGCTTACATTGCAAGCCATCTTCAGGGCTGTAGAAATACAATGTCATGAGATAACAAACACAATTCAAATTAATATAATAGAGAATTGCAATAATATAATGTGATATCAAGAGTATGAATGTAGAAAGCTATGTAAGAAAATTTAAAACGATTTTGAAAAAAAACTGTTTTGAAACAATTTGAAAAAAAACAACATGCAAACAACAACTTATTGACAAAGAAAATATTGAATAACATTAAAGCAGTAATTTTCCACACCTACCTATCATGAAGATGAGAGAGGACGTCCTGTCCCTAAGTTCACATTTCCATGAGTGAGGTATAAATTTTTGGGGAGGTAGAAAAGTGGGGGAAGGAGGTAAAGGGCGGAAGGTACAAAGGGAAAGCGGCCTGATGCAAGAGAGGCCAATAAAAAGGACAAAGGAAAAAAGGAAGGGTATTATTGGGACTAGGTTACTTTGGAACTGGAAAAAATGTTTGACAGGTTTATTGAGAAGGAGGGCTGATGGTTTTTAGAATGTTGAAAATGTTAGAGTAAGTTGAGGAAATTTGTTCTATGTCCGTTCTGTCATTAACTGGATAGTGTTGTAAGTTGATGTGAACGGTTTCAGACAAAAGATGTTTCAGTTGATAGGGTAGATTTTACCAACAACAAATTAAAATCTATTTACACCATCCTCAAAGACCCCATCCCCCTTCAAAACAGAACTAATGTCGTCTACAAAATTCCCTGTTCCACACCGAATTGCCAAGGTTCTTACATTGGACAAACAAAAAACCCTATTTCCTGCAGAATTAATAACTATAAAAATGACATAAAGAATAAACTAATAAAAACTGCCCTCACTAAACATGTTTTTCTTGAAGAACACACATTTGACTTCGAGAGCTTAACCATTCTTTCCACTGAACCCTATCAACTGAAACATCTTTTGTCTGAAACCGTTGGTCATAGAACAAATTTCCTCAACTTACTCTAACATTTTCAACATTCTAAAAACCATCAGCCCTCCTTCTCAATAAACCTGTCAAACATTTTTCCCAGTTCCAAAGTAACCTATTCCCAATAATATCCTTTCTTTTTTCCTTTGTCCTTTTTATTGCCCTTTCTTACAACAGGCCGCTTTCCCTTTGTACCTTCCGCCCTTTACCTCCTTCCCCCACTTTTCTACCTCCCACGGGTGAAAAAAGAAAAAATTTATACCTCAGTCATGGAAATGTGAACTTAGGGACAGGACATCCTTTCTCATCTTCATGATAGGTAGGTGTGGAAAATTACTGCTTTAATGTTATTCAATATTTTCTTTGTCAATAAGTTGTTGTTTGCATGTTGTTTTTTTCAAATTGTTTTTTTTCAAAATCGTTTTAAATTTTCTTACATAGCTTTCTACATTCATACTCTTGATATCACATTATATTATTGCAATTCTCTATTATATTAATTTCAATTGTGATTGTTATCTCATGACATTGTATTTCTATAGCCCTGAAGATGGATTGCAATGTAAGCCGAAACGTTGGCAGATAATCCTTTATTAAAAAATGCATTTTTTTAAATCTGTGTTTTTGGATCTACCTTGACCGAACCCCAACTAAAATCATCTAAGTATAATAGAGTAGATATTCATCATCATTCTTCCCCACCTTTATGGTAGCTAGACGAGTTATTGTGAGTTAACTTCTTTATATATAGTTTAATTTAAAAAGTTCTTATTTCTTCACAAAGTTTTTCACCATATTTGTCTAAATTTAACAAAATTACCTATTCAATCTTAAAATGTTTATAAACAGGTTTTAGATTATATTTTTCTGTCCTTTAAAACAATAAGAAAGAAAAAGTATTTCAATTTGCTGGACTAGTGAAAAATTTAATTTATTAGTGTTTTAGAATAATTACACAAAGTGCAATTCTATGCCCTCTCTAATAATATAGCTTCATAAACATTTTTTTAAAAGTTATTTATTCTAATTATTAATTTACTATAATTTGTGTTAGGAAATAGTAGAAAGTCATCTTTAACATAAAATAATATTCGAAAACTGCTTTTTATTATTTTCCAACTAATATTAATATAATAATTATTTTTTCTCAGTATAAAAAGGAATATAAAATGAATAAACCGAAATTTTCCATAAAATCACCATCTTGTAAATTATATTTTATTTCCATTAAAATAATTTTAAAAATGCAATTCCATACACCTTCATTCTAAAACACTTACCTGATCCAGTATTAGTCTCTGGCCTCTTTCTGTAAGAATCTTCAATTGTCCTCTGTGATTGGAACTCTTTATACAGGAAACACAATTATTTTTATACATTTATCCATTGAAATGATAAAAAATGTATAAAACTTATTTAGATATGAAATCTCAATAAGTTGTGTGATCATTCATCAGGTACTCACAAGCATGCTTAGTAGATTAGTCAGAAATTTACCATTCGTAATTTTAGGTTCTGTTTGAATATGAATAAAATTCATAATGGCTTATTTATAGTTCAAACAACATTATCTTTGTTTTTAATAATTGGCTATTTAACTCGATGGTTTAGGTCTGTATCTTCATGTTACAGAATTCTGAATTATTCAGCCTTACATATGGTGCTCTTGTTTCCCAACTACTGCGGGATTATGAAAATGCTGATGATGTTAATAAGCAACTTGAGAGGATAGGCTATAATATTGGGGTCAGACTTATTGAAGATTTCTTAGCAAAAACTGGTTCTGGAAGATGTTATGATTTCAGAGACACCGCTGAAAAAATACAGGTATTAATCGAGTTGAGTTTTATTTCATTATGATTTATCAAAATAAGTAAGTACAATACAAATATTTTATATAGTACATAGTAAATGTATAGTATTTTTGTATTATATATATATATAATACAAATATTATAATATATAATATTATATATAAATATTGTATATATATATATATAATGTGTATGAACTGAATTACACTATAACTGTTTATATGATGTGATACTTCAGAGAGAGATTTCCTACCATTCCATAATTAATGAAGAACTCAATTCTCTACTTAATAACACTTACTCTTAGACTAAACTAAGAGTATGTAACAAATTTATCTTATAAGTTGGAGAGAGCAAAATCATAAAAGGAAAGACCATCAACCCTGGCTCTATACTTGCCAGGAAAGAGGAGTAAAATTTTATAGATCATAAATGTTATAAGATTAAGTTTTAATACAATTAATCAATAAACATTTTGGTAACATTAATTATAACAAAAAATTTTACTTTTAAAAATTTTGGTTTTCCTCTAAACTCCCCTTTTCCCTCATCTTATTTAATAAAAAAATTAATTTATTCACAATGCGTTGGAAGGCTAAATACCAAATTTGGTTTTTATATTTTTAAAATAAGAGGGTATGCCCTACATATATATATATATTTATGTGTGTGTGTATATAGACATACACACTTTTTTTGTTTCAGTGATTAAATAATATTTATGAAGGTATATTCTAGATTGGTACTTGCATCATAATTAATAATCCTTTTATTGGGATGATCTAAAGACTTTCTTGAATGATTTAAATGTAAAAAGTAGCATTCAAATAAGACTTGAATCTGAATTTCAGATGAACCTTCGTGGAACTGTTTGGGAATGTGAGCCTTGTATAGATCCCTGTGGAACTTGATTTGTAGCTACATAGAGACAAAGTAATGAAGTGTAGTGTGCTATATCAATAAGCAATTTGTGGCTTTGTATTTATCTATAATTTCAAGACCAAATACAATTTTTTTTTTTTTTTTATGGACTGTTAAAGTCAATTTAATAATTATAGTGACATTCATTGGTTAGCAGTAAAAAATAATTTTGAGGTACATTAAAGGTTATAAAAAGAGGCTCTAGGTTAGCCAAGGAAACTGTTCAGTTCTCTCAATTCTTGTGCTGAGAGTATTGAGAAATAAAAGCTTGCATAGAATTTTAAGTGTTCAGTAGAGAATGATTAAATAGAAAAATAGTAAATTTATTAATTTAAATTAAAAAAAAAATATTTCAAAGTAGATTATAAAAAGAAATGTCAATACTGAAACTGTCTTATTTCATAATAAGCCATTGGGGCAATGAAAATAATAGTTGGCACTCAGCCACTGGTTATGACTTTAAATTCATGGGTTGCCATATCTTTCGTTGTGACCCATATTTACTACATACCTTTATTTTTTAATTCAGTTTTTTCTCAACACGCGACAAGTTCAGTTCTCCTAACATCTATATTACTCATTACAATTGAGCTTTCTTTTCATTCATTTATTATCAGTATAACTCAAATTATTAATTTGTTAAAGAAGTTAATTCTTCTGCTCAAAAATCTACATAGTGAGGTAATTTGAGAGTAAGAAAACTTAAATTTTCTGTAAATTAAGTAGGGTGGACTTATATATCTTGTGTTCTTTTTATTTCTATAATTTATTGTAGTTGAGATAGTATTTGGAGTTCATTTCAGATTTAATCATTGTTTCTTTTTTTTAGGCAGGTTTTCGCCTTTACCTTGGGATTACACCAACATTGACTAATTGGAGCCAAGCAGGAGATGAATTTTCACTTCAGTTTGAGTCAAATCCATTAACAGAATTTGTTGAGTTACCTGATCATTGCCTTACGCTAAAATATTGTAATATATTAACTGGTGTTCTTCGTGGTGCTCTTGAAATGGTAAGCAGTAATTTTTTAATGACAAGTAATTTAATTGTATTGTGTATGACAATGCTTACAAACACATTTGTTCTCAATATGAATCAGCATTATCATATTTTGTGAATTATATTTACTCTCTAATTTGATATCAAAATATTAAAAATGTTGGCAATATTTCTTATTTATTCCAAGATTAAAAAAAAAAAATTCTTTATGTTAGTTTTAATATTGATCCTAAATTGGACTACCTACTACATGTTCATTTCCAAATGAGCTCACAGAAAATTATGTGCATGTAGGAGTAGCAGCTTTCTTTTCTGACTATCTCACCATGATCAAAAAGTCTACTTGACAGGATCTGGTGGATATCTGGTTATCTTAATCCTCCTACATGCAGATTAGAGACTTTTAGGGTTCAAATAAAATGTTGAATTTATAAAAAAAAAAACTATTTTTCAAAATATGATTTTTAAAAATATATCCTGATGCTTCCAATTAAATTTTAAATCCATCTTCAGGGCTATTAACACATTTATGTAATGAAAAGACATAAGAAATAGAACAGGTAATAATTTACATTCAAACACCTATAATGTGGATGAGAGAGAAGCTATTGCCAAAATAGAGAAATCTGCTTAACTAAGGTATGAAAATGAAAATTAAGGAAAAGTAGAGATATGGAGATGAAGGTTAGGGGACGACATTGAATTTCAGAGGGAAAGTGGGGATTCACAGGTGTAATAAAGAGAAATGTAGGTAAAATGATTAAGGATAAGAAGCCTAAGGTCAGAGACAGGTAGAATTTATGAAAGAGCCTAAAAATTTTTAATATATTGAAGATATTAGTATAAGTTTTTTGAAGATATTTGTTTCATCTCATTTACGGAATTATGATGTTAAGTTAATGTGTGCTGTTTCAAATACTAGGCTTAGTGTTTATATGGTTCAGTTGAAAGTATAGTTGTCATCTAAGACAAATATTTGTCTGTCATTATAGATTTTTCTGTTTTCTATGTTATTTTTATGTGTTGTTCTATGAGAAATAGGCTTTTTAGAAGAAAATCCACAATCAACATAATCATCTTTGAAGCCAAGCCTTACTGTCTGCATGCCCATACTGTTTAATTGTCCACATTTGTTGACCTTTCATCAACCTCTCATCTAATAGGAGATAGGTAAAATGTAGGACTTTTACTATACTTTCCTTCTTTATTCGATTCCCTAACAGCATCATCCTTCTTGTGAATACTCCCACACCATCTCTCCTGTATTCTTATGGTTCTCCTGAATCAGATTATGTACCAAAATCCACAGTAGTGGAAATAGGTATCCTCCCTGTGGGCATTATTCACTTAAATTTGTCTTAGTAGGTAAACCTTTTACCAATATTTCAATAAAAAAATTTACTTTATTTTCTTTAGTTGTTATTATTATTATTGTCTTTTCAGTTTTTATTTGTATATCATGTTCACTAGGTTCAAATGGAAGTTACATCAAGCTTTGTACAAGACCATCTGAAGGGTGATAGTTGCACAGAAATAAGGTTAAAATTTATTAAACGCCTAGAAGACGCAATTCCAGCAGGAGAAGATTAATCATCTTTATAAAAGTCAACACACACACACATATATATAATGTGCAAAATTATAAACATCATAATGTTTATGTATGTATTCTATATTTCATTAATTTATAAATGTATTGTATTATATTGATTATATATTAAATTAATAAAATACTTATAAATAGTTTATTACTACTTATTGTATTCCCTTGTGTTATTATTTCTATAAGACATGTTACAGATAAATGGGTTGTCTAAATCTATGTAGTTATGTTTCATCTGAATTAAGAAATCATCGTACTTCCTTAGAAAATGGCTTGCAAGGTTCAAATGTTTGTGGCAAAAATTTATTATTTCATTGAATACTTCAGAAGTTTAAAAATATTTCATCTATATAGGACGCATAGAAATTTTTATAATTTTTCCTAGATAAGTACTGGTTTTTCAAATGAAGTAAAATTCTCTAATTAATTTTTAAACTCAGTATTTATGTCTTCTTTTAAATAATTAAAAAACAACACCAATTCTCGCAGGCCATAGGAATTTTTTACAATGAAAAAGGAATTTCATATGTCAAATAGTTTCCTTTCAGAAAAGAACTTGAAAATCCATATTCCCTCAACAGTTGTAAATAAATCAGCTGCTTAAAATATTCCATTAAACAATTTACAGACATTTGTGGTTTATCTAGTAATTTACACCAATTTAAAGTCTCTAATTTATATANCATATAATTATATATATATATATATATATATATATATATATTTATTTATTTATTTTTAAAAAAGATAACTTACATAGTGGCTCTACTATTTTAAATATACTCATTAATAAAGCTAAATGTTTACTTACTAGTATTTGGTTTATCTATAACTATTGTAGCTAAACTTACTTCCATGGCTCTACAGTCCAACAGCTCTTGGCCTCCTCAGTGAGCCTTCATGAGATGTCACATGCTCCCTCGACAGTTGTGGGTGTTCAATAGATCTCTGGCATACTTCCATAATTGCCTTCTTGCTTTCCCATGGTCTGTCTCTTCTTCTTGTCTGATAGGGCTTCCTATCCAGGAACTTCTTGAATTGGGAAGTTTCCACTGCTGGCATGGGGACCCAATGTCCCCGACTTTGCTCACTTCATCATAACATGGGACTCCCACTCTTTTCTATTTGTTCTCCACACCAGTTTTCACCAATATTCGAATATACAGTGGAGGATCTGCCACTCATAGATTAAAATTTTATATCTTCGATGCCTGTGAACGTCCATGCTTTGATCAATAGGTCAGGATAGCGCCTAATGAGAATCTTGAAAAGGTGACACTTTCTACAGCTGTAGAGATGTTAAAATCTCAAGATTTTTCTAAGGCCAAATAATACAATTGGTTTAGGTGTTTAAGTGACACATGTACAAAGAGTAGTCTTACTGTCAAAGCCAGTCTTGGCTGTAATCAGAAATTTAGCCGTGTAAAATTAAGCAATATGCCAGATTTTATAGGTATTTAAGCCTTACAGGGTAAATAAATAAAATTCTCTTCATACTTTGAAATACTACATTTATTTTCATGTAAGCAAAAATAAAATTATGCAATTTTACAAATCAAATTTTATTATAAATTAATTATAAAAAATAAATTATCTATTTTGGTATAAAGAAATGTAAGAATAAAATATTTCTTGAGTGAAAGCTACTGATGATTCAGTCAACAAGGGCTCAAAACTTGTTTGGCAAAAAAGTTAAAGTAAATTGGTTGATGGGAAAAGTGGAGCAGATAATTCATTTTAAAAATACTTTTTATTAATTGCTGCCATGGTTTTCTTGAAAAAGAGATATTATGATCTGTTAAAAGAATAAACTTGGTAGGGGAATGAAATATGCATCTCATAATTCCTCAATATTTTTATTTTNTTTAAAAAAAATATTCAATATAATTTTTTTTTTTTAAATTAAAGAAACATATTGGAATGGAAAAATGTGAATTTCTCCTTTTCAACACTTTTATAAAGATGAATTAATTAAGCCCTAGGTCCATAGGCTTCTATCAAATTTTAAGATATTTTAAGATTTTAACACTAAATTAAAACCCATTAGCTTGTTTCGAACAAAATTGTATTTATTTAAGCACCTCAAAAAGGCAAGCATAACCTATATTTAAATTGGAATGGAAAAATGTGAATTTCTCCTTTTCAACACTTTTATAAAGATGAATTAATTAAGCCCTAGGTCCATAGGCTTCTATCAAATTTTAAGATATTTTAAGATTTTAACACTAAATTAAAACCCATTAGCTTGTTTCGAACAAAATTGTATTTATTTAAGCACCTCAAAAAGGCAAGCATAACCTATATTTAAAATTTCATGAAAAAAAATCAAGTACTTTTCAATTAAAAGTAAGACTTGCTAATTTAAAAAGAGTAAGGTTGGCTGTTATCAGAGATATTAAGTGTAAAATTAAACAATATGCCAGATTTTATAGCTATTTTCTAAGCTCAGATTCAGGCATTTCTGAGAAATTTTACTTATAACACAAATTTTTTTACTGTCAGTCCCCATCAGTCACATGGGGAAGGTGAAAAAGAGAAGTAAGCTGGTCCCTCATGAACTTACTCCTCAGCAATCAGCTAAGAGGTTAGGAATTTGTGAAAATTTATTAAAAAATTCTTCTGATATAAATTTTACCGGAAGTTTGTCACCTGCAAAGAGAAGTTAGGTTATTGGCAAAATCCAAATAGCCTTGATCCAAATTTGAAGAAAAAAAAAATCCATCTTATTCATTTTTTGAAAATTTTAAAGTGTTATTTATCACAAATTTATTCCTGATGAACATTATGAGTTCTAAACTCTACTACAAAGATTATACACAAAGTTGTCTGAGCATTATCCTGATTTGATCAAAAAGGAGCTTTTAACAAGATAATGCTAGTCCTCACACTTCAGTCAAGCCAAAGAAAAGTTCAAAGAACTTCTACCTCATTTACCATATAGTCCAGACCCATTTTTTTTCAAGGGATAAAATTTTTATAATTTTGTAGACATTGAAATTGCAGTTCAAAAATTCTTTCAGTTATTCCCAGGACTGGTATCAGCGTGGAATCAAGTAATTGGATAGCAGGTGACTAATAGCAGTAGATAACAATGGACTATACTTAGAGTATTAATTGTATTTTATATCAAAAACATTAAACAATATATGGTTGAAAACCTATTTATTTTTAATACACCCCTTTACTTTCCCAAAGTTTGGTCTCTATTGTGCTGCAATAAAAAATATTGATATATTTATATAAAGATTTATAAAAACAAAAAAAATGTATATCATCACTTAATAAAATGTTATATTACAATATATCAATAAAAAAAAAAAAACATTGTTTTACAATCAGTAGAGATTACCTGCAACCTTGTTCACTAGAAGAGCTACTTCCAAGCCTTTTCTAATTAGGCTTCAAACAGAGCATAATGAGAAACATATTTGAGAAGTAAGATAACAAAATAAAATTTTCATTTTATCATTCAATTTATGAAGG
This sequence comes from Oncopeltus fasciatus, assembly GCA_000696205.2. Classification (NCBI taxonomy): domain Eukaryota; kingdom Metazoa; phylum Arthropoda; class Insecta; order Hemiptera; family Lygaeidae; genus Oncopeltus; species Oncopeltus fasciatus. The sequence goes on along the minus strand of KZ807173.1, from coordinate 392,325 downwards.
TAGATAAAAAATAATTTCTCAAAATTGTTAACTCCAAGCTTTACATAAATTTTTAACTTCTTAAAGTTCAACGATCTAATCATCAGAGCTCAAAGACTTCTGTGCCTTATCTTATATACTTATTTGCCATGAGAAAGACTCTAAAGACCGGAGCTTACCTCTTATACTAACAGTGTTATTTAGTAGATGTATTTTTGTTGGGGATAGGTTGTCAACCTTGACCAAATCCCAACAAAACACATTTACTAATAATCTCTACGGTCAAAAACTCCATTTGAACTGAGAGTAATATTCCTGAGCTCTGAGGATGAGGATCATGGTTTTTGAGAGTGCTCAGCCTTAATAAATAAATAACTTGTGTGGAGCTTGAAGATTCGAGAAAACAGTTTTTAACACTGCAAATTGACTCAGTTCACAATATATATATATATATATATATATATATATATATATATATATATATTT